>CM061541.1:126492898-126807898 GCA_030864215.1 Capsicum pubescens
TAAAATATATGTAAAAGCAAAAATCTAAAGGAAATCTCATGAATCACAAAATCTAGTGCCATAGTGCAGAAACATCTAATAGGATATTTTGAAATAGAAAATACACATTTGTCTCTAATAATTGAAAAAACACAAATAAGGATAGATGAGGTCTGAATCAACCCCGAACACTAAAGCGTATTTGTACCTCGAAGTATGGAATCTCCAAACAAAGTCAACCACCACTTGAGGTGCTTATACTAGGATTAGTATCAAAGGGGTACAGTAGGAATGAATATGATTCACTTGTACTCAGTAGGTATCATAGACCTTTGGAGAAAAGAAAAAAATAAGATAAGTAAAATATACTATGAGAACATCATTTGAAAGAAGAAAAGTCTTAAACGGTAGCTCAAACCGTCTCCACAAATAGTTGTAATATGTATAAATAAAAAAAAATGTAAACAACAATGATATATATGAAAGAACACTAAAATTAAGTGCAAGTCAAGAAAAATAGGGAAAATCAAGCAATATGTGTGTACGACTACAAAACAATGCAATTTGGAAGGGATGAATGCTGAAAGTCATAGCATGACTTTTCGTATACACACACCAAGCTCGCAGCTCTCAGGTAGGACCCATAGGGGGTTCACAACCCATATCCTATATCTTATATCTCAATCTTAACTCTCCTCTTTGACTCGTGTTCAAAGAGAGAGTTTTCATAAAGTGTCTTATTTTTTCAAAAATCAATGTTTTTCAATAGTATCAGTGTCTCGTGAATGTATATGTATGGAATGAGGATATAATGCTCATAATCATCTCAATGTTATATATCTAATCAATCCAACATGTATATATATAAGTGAACCTAGAAATCATCTTAATATATTCACAATTCATGATCAGTAACTCCAATTAGGAACCATCTGAATAAATATACATATAAGACATCATTAATATCATATCAATCCCTAACTCGCATATTTTTATCATGATGAAAGCAATCAATGCTCAAATAATTCCTATATTAGCAAAACAAGCCCCACACCGATAGTATATCTAAAATGAAGGCATATAAATGCACAAATAAGACCAATGATATCAAATAAAGCCCCCACATAAGCAACATACAATATCATATATCACAAATCTATAAAAACATAATTAAGCCCCCCCACGGGCACATAACATTAATAATAATCTTGAATTATAAACTCCATAGTTGTTTTTCCATAATCTATGGTATGCTTTACTTAAATATCAACTACCCAACACAATCTTAAAAAAGTCAATCTTAAAAAAGTTAAGCCATAACGTACCTCGAAATGATGAAATAACGGTCTATGGTTCTTCAAGTCGAATCCTTCCCCTTACGAACGATCTCAGAATTAACTACAATATTAAAATATAGCAATTATGCATCAAAGGAAAACTAAAAATACACATATTGCCCATATTAAAAAAGAGTTCAAAACGAATTTGAAAAACGAGTTCAAAAACAAAAAGGTAAAACTAAAATTTTGTTTTAAAAAACACATTCTTCAAGGTTATAGGAATCTACAGGAGAAAATCCAAACAAAAATGAGTTTAAAATGAGGTCCAAATAAAAAAAAATCCTTTTATACTTTACTGGTAAAAACCCAAATTTTCCATTTTGAAATAAAAGTTTAAAGATGTTTTTGATGATATAACTAAAGAAATATAACGTAAATAAGGTTTTGGAGATTACCCAAGCACAAATCATGAAGAAATTCTCAAGAATTGCCCAAATCAAAAGCTCAAAGATCCAAAAATGGAGGAAAAACGTGAAAAAGAGTTTATATATTTATTCAAGTTTGGCTGCTTAAGCAATCAACTGATCGCTTAAGCGGTCATCACTAAAGCAATAGGTGACCGCTAAAGTAGTCAAGCCCATCTGGCTAGGATGCTAAAGCGATCCCTTTCCGCTAAAGCGACACTCAATAAAGTGGTCAAGTACCCACTTTAGCAGTCGACAAATTGTATGCTAAAACGGTGTTTGGCCTCTTAAACGACCACCACTTAAGCGGTATTTTAGACGCTAAAGTGGATCCACCATTTTCAGCTGCACCAGTAACTTGCTAAGTTACAAAGTTGTCGATCGATTCCTCAAAATTCATTGAAATCCCATGAAAGCAATCGAACTATGCTATTGGGTTATTTTAAAAGTTTCAGACTCCATGATGACGTCAGATTTTTTGAAAAAAAAGTATTTTCCCTAAATTAACCCCTGGACCCCTCTTCGCTATTTTTCAAATGAATAGTCAAAATGAGATATAAAGGCCTCAAATCCGAACAAACTCCACTACTAACTCAAATTTGACATTTCAAATCTACAAGTGTAGTCCTTTTTGCCATCTGACGCTATCCAAAAATATCATGTAGTGAATGACATTGTCAAAATACATAAAAAAGAAAAAATCACCTAAATTTAGTCCTTATAGTATCCACCATTAAAATCCAATTCGTCCTCGAACTAAAAGCAAAAAAATACCCGATTCAGTGAAAAGTTGGGGATAACTATAATGCCTGTTGAACTCAAACACCTAAGTAACCTCCTTAACAGGACAGTGTCTGCACTTAACCTTACAACAAGAATATCTCTAGAGCGTAACCGTCTAACATCCCTAGCTAATATGGAGACTGGCTCTTCAACAAAGGACAATCTCTCATATAACTGCATCATGTCCCAACAAAGCACTTGAGACTAATATGAAATATAGTGTCAGAGCATAAATACATCAAAAATCTAGATGAGCGGCTTTAAAATTTGGAGGCAAGACAACCTCATAATCTATTTCCCCCAAGTCTGAAGAATGTCAAATACTTCAATGTACCTCAAACTATGCTTTCTTTTCTTCTCAAAAATCATCACGCCATTCATGAGAGACTCAAAAAGGAAGACTCAATCACCAATCCAAAACTTTAAGGAACGAAGCCTACAATTGATATAACTTTTTTGTATACTCTGGGCTATCCCAAGCCTATCCTGAATCACTCAAACCTATTCAAAGTCTTGCAAAGAAAGTCAGTACCACAGGGTCTACCCTTAGAGGTCTCAAACCAACTAATAGGAGATCAATAATGCCTACCATACAATCCCTCAAAAGGAACCATCTCAATACTCATATGGTAGATATTATTATAAGGGAACTCCACCAAAGACAAATTCTGCTCCCATTAACCTCTGAAGTTCATAACACATACGCAGAGCATAACCTCCAAAACTTGTATAGTCCGCTCCAACTGACCATCGGTCTAAGAGTGAAAATTTTATTGAGATCTGCCTAAGTATCAAAATCCTCTTGAAAGGTCTACCAGAAAGTAGAAATGAACACTGAGCATCTGTTTGACCTACTAGACATAGGTACCCTATAAAGGCTAACAATTTCTCAAACGTAGGTACGGGAAAACTTCTCAACACTTGATAAGATCTTAATAGGATGATTTGGACAGACGATCCATGATTACCCAAATACGTAGCTTCTTCCACCTTATAGTTCCGCCAAAGAACCTTATCCAGAGCCAAATCCTTGGTCTACAACTGATGAACCTGCCTATCCAAGATCTCAAACGAGACTTCTTTATAAGACAAAGAATCCAAGATACCCAATCCATACAAAGGAACAATAAAAAAAGGATCACCAATGCACTTCCTCAATATGGAAACATGAAAGTCTGGATGAACCAAGCTCAAGCTAGAAGGAATTCCAACTCGTAAGCAACATTACCAAATTTCTGCAAAATCTCATAAAGACCAATATATTGGGGAATGAGCTTCCCTTTCTTGCCAAATCGCACTACTCCCTTCATAGGAGATACCTTGAGTAAAACCTTATCCCCAACCTCAAACTCCAAGTCTCTATGCCTAACATCTACATAGGACTTTTGGCAACTTTGGGTAGCCTTAAGCATATCCCGAATCACCTTCACCTTTACCAAATCTCGGTAGACCAAATCGGTACCAAATATGTTCGCTTCACCAAGCTCAAACCAACCAATAGGAGATCTACACCCCCTACTTTACAATGCCTCAAAAGGGGCCATACCAATACTAGAATGATAGATATTGTTGTAAGCAAACTCCGCCAAAGGTATATGCTCAACCCAATTGCCACCATAATAAACCACACACGCCCGAAGCATATCCTTCAATGTATGAATAGTTCATTCCGCTTGCCCATCCATCTGCGGGTTAAAAGAATTACTTAGACTCACTTAAGTCCCCAACCCTTTTTGAAAAGACCGCCATAAGCTAGATGTAAAATGCATCACACGATTAGAAATAATTGAAATAGGCACCCCATGCAGCTTCATAATCTCCCAAATATACAACTTCTCATAATCCTCCACCGATAAGGTAGTCCACACTGAGAAAAAGTGTGCAGACTTATTCATCCTATCCATGATGACCTAAATCGAATTATATTCACTCCAAAACCTAGGAACACAAGTAACAAAGTCCATATTGATCACTTTCCACTTCTATTCGGGTAAACCAATTTCATGATACAATCCTTTTAGCCCCATGTGCTAAACCTTAACCTATTGACACACCATGCACTTGGCCACAAAATCAACCACAACCCTTTTTATACCATTTCACCAATAGATCTCCTTGAGATCATGATATATCTTAGTCTAGCTGGGTTGAACAACATAGAGTGACTCATGCACCTCAGCCAAAACCATTTGTCATAACCCGTTGACACCAGGAATACATCCTCCTATGCTACCGTAAAGTACCATCACTACTAATCTCAAACACCGCTACTTTTTGCTCACCAACATCACTCTTTATTTTTATCAAGATAGGATCTATCACTTGCTTCTCCATAATTTTTACACCAAAATATGATCAAACCACTTCTTGCACCACCACACCATCATATTTGGAGTCTAAGAGATGAACTACAAGATTAGGCAAGCGGTGAATATCCTTCACTAATTCCTTTTTTCCTTTCTCCACATGAGTCAAAATCCCTATAGATAACCTGCTAAGTGAATGAACGACCACGTTAGCCTTACCTAGGTGGTATTGAAGACTTATATTATAATCCTTGAGAAGCTAAAGCAATCTCCTCTACCTGAGATTAATATCTTTCTGGGTGAACATTACTATAGACTCTTATGATCAGAAAAGATATCCACGTAGACACCATACAAATAATACCGCCATATTCTCAAAGCAAACATAACCACCAACAACTTTAAATAATGAGTAGGATAATTCCTCTTATGTACCTTCAAATGCCTAGAAGCATAGGCAATCACCTTCCCATGCTGCATCAACACACAACCAAGACCTACCCAAGATACATCGCAATAAACCATAAACCTATCATTGCCTTCCGACAAAGTCAGAATTGTAGCCAAAGTTAACTTATCCTTTAACTTCTCAAAACTCCCTTCACAAGTATCTAAAAAACTTTACCTTCTTCTGAGTAAACTTAGTCAAAAGAGAAACTATCAATGAAAAACCTTCCATAAATCGCCTATAATACCCGGTTAAACCTAAGAAGCTCTGAATCACGCATGGAGTTGTAGGTCTAGGCCACCTCTTCACTACATTAATCTTTTGTAGATCCACCATGATCCCTTCACTAGAAATAATATGACCCAAGAAATTCACATCATTCAACCAAAACTCATTCTTTGAGAGCATAGCATACAACTATTGTTTCTTTAAGGTATGCAACACCACAGAGGTGATTAATATGATCCACCTCACTCATCGAATAAACTAAAATGTCATCAATGAACACAATGACAAAGATCTCTAAATGCTGCTAAAAACTCTATTTATCAGATCCATAAATATTGTGTCGGAGCATTAGTCAACCCAAATGACATCACCATAAACTCAAATTGCCCATATCAAGTAAGAAAAGGCATCTTAGGGATATCCACTTCCTTAATCTTTAGTTGATGGTACCCATACCAAATATCTATCTTAGTGAAGAACTTGGCACCCTGAAATTGGTCAAACAGATCATCTATCTTTTGAAGAGGATACTTGTTTTTGATTGTCACCTTATTCAAATTCCTGTAGTCAATGCATATTTGGAGGGAAACATCCTTCTTGTACACAAACAACACCAATGCACCCCAAGGAGATACACTACGATGAATAAACCCCTTATCCAGAAGATCCTTAACTTGCTCCTTGAGTTACCTTAACTCTTCCAGAGCCATTCTATACAGAGGAATAGAAATTGAATAAGTGTTCAGAGGCAAATCAATACCAAACTCTATTTTCCTATCCGGAGAAACGCCAAGAAGATCATCCGAAAAGACCTCTAGAAACTCATTAACCACTGGAACTGACGGAAAAGAAGGACATTCTAGGTTAGAATATTTAACCTAGACTAAGTGATAATGACAACCTTTAAAGATTAACCTCTGAGCTCTAAGATAAGAAATAAACCTCCCCCTAGGAGCTAAAGAAATACTCTCCTATTCCATAATCGGCTCACCAGGGAACATAAAGATAACCCTACGAGTCCAACAATCCAAGGACATTTAATAAGAGTGTAACCAGTCCATACCCAGAATAACATCAAAATCCACCATATCCAACTCAAACACATCCACCAAGGTCTGGTTGCCACCAAAAGATATCACACACATCCTATAGACCCTCTTAGAAATAACCGAGTCACCTATTAGGATAGAAATAGAAAAAGTATCCAAAATAACTTCCAAATCAAAAACAAAAGATACAACCCCTTAAGGAGTCTCATAGAAAAGAGGAGACCTCGAATCAAGCAAACAATATATGTAAGGAAAGAAAAGCTATAACATACCAGTAATGACATCAGTTGATGCCTCAAATTCATATCGAGATTTCAAAGCATACAACCAATTTCGACCAACACTAAAACCAGAAGTAGTAACAGAAGCAGATGCCACACCACCAGGTGCATGAGCAGAAGATGAAGCCACATGAATCTTATTTGCCCCAGTAGCAACCTTATTGACCAAACAATCTTTAGTTGATGGCATGTCTGGCCGAACTTGAAGTATTTGTCCCTTTCTTTATTGCAATAACCTCGATGAGGATGACCAAAGAACTGATAAGGATGGCATAAAGAAACTGACTTACCTCTATGCCTGAGATTGGTCACCCTGTGCTCGAGAATTATCACCACCATGATGACGCCTGTCGCAAGACTGATAAGGAGCACTATTGAAGAGTAAAAACCAAAACTCCCCCACCTTTTTCTAGCATTTACCACCATATCTACCACCATGAGACTGAGTACCTCCCTTAAAATAAAACTTGCTCCTCTTACCCTGCTTATCTCCAAACTCTACCTACTTTATCTTTTCATTCACCACTTATTGCATATGAACAGTCAACCTAGATATGTACATATCTTTAATCAGCAAGATAATATTGCACTCAAAGATCAGATCCCGATTAAACTTAGAAGAGAACTTCTTCATTCTTGCTCGCATGTTAGTAATTAAATCAGGAGCATACCTTGACAGATGGTGAAACTTCAAGGAATATTCCTTGAAAGATATCCTTCCCTTCCTAAGGTTCATAAATGCCTTTATCTTTTCTTATCTTAATTCTTGGTGAAAGAACCGATCCAAGAAGGCGTTAGAAAAGACCTCCCACAACCCTTTTTCTTCTACATCACCTCTATCCCTATCCCACTCCTCATACTACTGATATGCAATATCTTTGAGCTGATAAGTAACAAAGTTTACCCCCACCACATTAGTAGGCTGCATCACCAAGAATATCTTTTCCATCTCATCCAAGAAGCCTTATAAATTCTCCTCCATATTTACTCCAAAAATGTGGAAGAACCCATCTTCATAAATTGGCCAACCCTTGTGGCCTCATTAGAAAAAAAAACAGACATAACCCGCTCAGCCTGAGCTACAACCAATTATCAATAGCATGAATAGTCCAATGAAATTCTGCATTAGTCATCTCTCCTTGAGGAGGACTATTAGCAACTGGTGTAACTCTAAAATTATTAGGGATAGGTCCATGAGATCAAAGATAAACCACTAAAGTAGGATGCACCACTTCAGCATTACCCTCGGTTGGGATAGAAGAATTTCCTTGTGTTTTAGATCTATGAGGCATAATATGAAAAATAAACAAACAAGGATTTGAGAAGATTCTAGGAATGAGAATTAAAGCTTGAAGATAGAATACCAAGAAAGTGAAACATTCCTAAATTCCTTGTATCCTCTCCTTTATGAGTGTGGCGCACTATACAACCCTAAAAAAGACTCTACTCGACACGACTTTGTGGACTCGCAATTAACCATGAACCTAGGCTCTGATACCAACTTGACATGACCCATCCCAGGGCCTTGTCATAATGGGCATCTCATGTCTGACCAGGATAGAAGACCACGTCTCGTTACCCAACCTAACCTCCAGTCGCCTGCCTTGAGTTGGTTGAATTTCGAGCATGAAACATAATAGTGTTGTTGCTCACACAAAGAACTTAGGAATAGATCACAACCATGACCAACCCAACCAAGTACAACCATATCATACTAATAATCTAACCATACCAGACCACACAAAACAAGGCCATAAACCAGGCCATAACCAAAGATATTCCAAAATATAATATAATTAATCCTAAAATATAATAGGATAGACCACTCAGAAATTATGTTCGATGATGCCAGGCTTATAGCCTATTCCAATGCCAAGGCTTACAGCTATACCGATCTCTCCCATACTAACCCATAAAAGTACCACAAAACCTCTATCCAAAAGAGTAATGAAATTTAATTGGGACATGCTCCCAACCGTATCCCAAACTAATATAAAAAATAAAGTCAAAATGTCTAAAAGTATCCATAACATGAAATAAAGCCTTTCAAAAGGATGGAAGCTCATCACTTTGGTACAAATGCTGTCCCCGAGTCAATCACTATATAGGAGGAGTAAAATGGTCATTTCCTACATAGCATGGGTATACGACCGCCAGTAGGCGGGGTTAGCGAGTGACCGCTAATATGATCCCAGGATAAGGATAAAATAATTCCATTTATAAAAATAAGTATAACTATCCATATGCATATAACCAAACATATATATATATATATATATATATAACATTATGCCAGGAAAAAGGGACCGGGTTTAGCATATCTTTAAAAACTTTACCTGGGCTGAGTAGGTTTGTTGTCCTAAACCACCCATGGGCTATATGGGTCCAGCTCCCCTACTGAAAGGTCCCTAGTGCGTATAGCTTCATGAATAGGGAAATATCCCATGGGATGACTAGTACATCCCCAAAATAAAGTGTGACATCATGCACATGGTCACCAACACCAACCTTATATCGGCAAATATGCTTAATTTTTGTCCCTTCGGGACCTCCACCTTCTAAGTCTTTCCTACACATCTTGCCATTATTGCCTAATTAAAATGAGTTTTTGAATAACGAAACCCTTATCCATTTATTAGACAAGACCATTGATATTGGTATCATCATACCAACCCTATTGGTATCATCATACCAACCATTACCTGCAAGTATCATCCATAGACAACCATTTATAGGTTTAAGGGGTCTTTTAAGTGCCCTTCTATTTACCATATTAAACCACTTGGGAGACTTTCATGTTCCCCACAAGCATAACCGATTAAAAATTAGCCTTTCCAAACCATTTAAACCATGTATAATTCCTTTACTAAGTTTAAAACATGCAAAATTTCCATTAAAAGAAGTCAATGTAATGAACAAGTCTTTATAAGCATTTTGTCAAACACATTGGGGGCATAATATAACCAAAGCCAATTCCAATTACCAATAAACCATTCCCATTCAATCCAATTATACAAAACCACCATTAAAGGATATAAAAGCATAATTAAAACCATGGAAAACCATAACCAAGCAATAAACATCAAAACTCCCAAATCATATTTGAAAGCCAAAACCATGTAATAGTAAACCCATGAAAACATTCATATAAATGGTGCCTTTAATTAAATTAATAACGAAGGAAGATAAATGCCTTAAAACAAGGTAATGATAGAGAGAAATTACCAAGACAAGCCCTAAATTGATCCCTTAGTTGAAACCCTAGCTCTCATTGCACAATAGCTCTTAAGTGAACTTTGAAGTGTTTAGGAAGAGTTTTTAAGCGGTAATAAATAGAATAATAGGGTAAATATACTTACAAGTAATTTAGAAATCATGGGGCCTTATTAGGATAAGTAGGGAAATGTCCAGAATACCCTTACTTAAGTTGCATAAAATCCCGTTACATGGATACGACCAACCCTCATGAGTCGTACCCTCCCAATATGATTGGTATCCACCACTCATATCCAAGCCTCCACCCTTGGATCAAAACACTATCTAGTATACAACTCATTCAACCAATTTGTAACCATAACATACTATCCATATCCATGATCCACATCCCTGGCAAAATAAAATACCTAGGAAATTGAACACATTTTACCATACGAGTCCCTAGTCCAAATCGTACCATGGCTTATGGATTATGGTGAGACACTCATACACAGATCCAACCTAAGTAACCAATTCTAAGGTTAAGTTAAGGAACCAAATGACCCATAGCCACCAATACGACTCGTACCCCTAATTCTTATCTATTTCAGTAACCAAAATCCATCCTACCAAAAAACACTGGTGAGTATACAACTGAAATATACCATCTGTACCCGATCATATAGCTCAGACCCATGAGTCATATTGGGTCTAGAGAAAAAAATTCTAGGAAATTTACTAAGGTACAAAAACTTGGGTAACTTAGAATATTGGGTAAGAACTGTAATGACCCTCCAAGTCATTTTCTATATTTCTATTTAGTTTTGTTATTTAGAGATTTCCTATAGTTGTTCAAAGTTATTTATAACTTGTTGGGACCAACAATTTAGTTATTTGCCATTTCGTCTGGTTCTTACAGCCAATTTTCTATTTTGAAACCTTCGGTGGTTCAAATTGTCTACCTAGCAAAAAATTTAGTCAAACGACCTTGTATGATAATTCTAACTTTTCCAACAACTCCAAAACAATGATTTTAGGATAGAAGTACCCTTGGTTCAGGTTCAAGGCTCCTGAACTCATTTTGGGCTATTCGTCAAAAGTTAAGAAAAATAGCAAGTGGGTGTGGGATCCACTTTTCATTTATACAACCTCAGATAGAAATTTTGACAGTGCCATTGAATCTAGAACAATGAATTTATAGGGTAGCATAATCTGTTTGAGTATATGGGATTTTGGATGAATCTCGAAGGGTTGGAAAAAAAATTAAAATCTCTCCAAGTCTCAGTTAGTACTAGTGCATCACTTAAGAAATACCTTTGATTTCCCAAGTAATTGAGCGAACCCCAAAAAGTATCACTTAAACAATAAAGAATTTCTCTTAAGTGAACGGATTAGCAGTGTGAAAGTATTGCATATACGATATTATTATTGCATGTGCAATAATATTGCGTAAATGATTGGTTGATTGCATAAGTGATAGATATGCCAGAGCATAATTATCTCTTAAGTGACCTGAAGTTTGCTTAGGCGATACCCATACACCTGGGAAGGGTATAAATACCCCACTTAGCCTATTTTTATCCATTGTTATCTATTCCTAAGATATTGGAACCTTTGAAAGTGACAAAGTTTTGGGGAAAACATTTATGGCTGATCTTGGTGATTGGATAAATTTTATTTACATAATTATTCATCGAATTAGAGGTAAGATTCCACTATTTTCATGGTTGATTTTCTCATATTTTTGCTAAATCTCTCAAATCTTGGTGACTCAATTTTAGCACCATTAGAGCTTAAAATTCATTCATTTTAAGGATAATATTCCTTAAGCATAGAGGGACGTTATGTTAGATTCGATTATGCGATTCCATAAATAGGCCCCACGTGGGATTTTACATGATTTTTGGATTCAAATCATAATAGTGCAATATGGGTACCATTGTTCCTGTATTGAAAATAAAATTGTGATTTTGACAGTGTGGAACCATGTGAAGGCTTCTCAAAAGGGAAAATCAGTGGTTTAATGAATTCTTTGAGCTTTTCTTTGGCGTTCAGGAAAGCTAGGTTTACCCTCCTTATTGATTGATCTATTTCATAGTATACTTATAATATTATGATAGATTTGGGAGGGGATTTAGGTATTGGAAATATGATTGTTAAATATTTAAGTTATTTGGACTATTTAGGCTATCTTGAGACTATAATCTAGACCTAATTGACTTAGTTGTTCATGCTTTAGGTTGAATTTCTATCTTAGGTATAATTAAAGCTTTTTTAACATATAAAATATTATTTAGATACCTTAGCCTAATTAGGGGTAGAATTTTCCTTATAATCAATTTGTAAATTAAAAGAGGACCTATCTGACCCACCTTAAGCAAAGACTTGAGCTATTTTTGTAGACACTTATACTCTTGTTTTACATTTCAAAATATTTATTAATCGTTTGGGGGGATTAGATACTTAATGATTTGATTTTTGGGAGTTGATGCTATTTATGTTAAAATCGGATAATTTGATTATGATGTTGATGATCTGAGCATCAGTTCAACTCTGATAATTGATAAAGCACCAATTCAAGTTCTGGAATTGAGATTTGTTCATGATGTGATATAGTACGAATGGATTTTCAGTCATGATAAGATAGCTGATAGATAATGGTTACCTAGTTATTTACTTTTCTTTGAATTTACCCTCCAAGCTTATGAGGGCCTGTGTTGAGTTATTTACTTTTCCACACTTATTGACTTATGGGGACTAATTTAGTAGATATAATTGTGTGATATTTATTTTATTATCTCATATTTATTTATTAATTTATTCACAACAGTATTGGAGTTTGTTTCTAGGTTTGCTCATTTACCTAGACTTAGCTTATGTTATCTTGCATTTTAGCGTAGCAATATCATGATTTAGCCTAGTCAGTCGATAATGCCTACTGAGTGCCTATATTTTTGGTACTCATACTACACTTCTATACCTTTTTGATATAGATTCGACTACTAGTTGTTGCCGTTGATTTGATGCTCTTGTTGTGATTGAACTTTTGAGATTAGGTGAGCTCTTGGAGTTGGAGTTACCCCTTTTTTCAATTTATCTATGCCTAGTCATTAGTTTCCATGATAACTTGTATTGACTATTTCAGCAATTATAGTATATTTGTTGTTTCTCTTATACTAATACTTGTAGGTCATGGGATGGTTGTCTGTATTTTATCTACCTTTGATTATATCTATTGCCTTGTTCTTATTATAAGTGTTAAATTATTGATTTTTGGCCTTTTAGGATATTTCCCACCAAATTAGCCCATTTCTCATAGCTCCAGGCTATGATTCGTCTTACCTACTGGCGTGATAAAGAGGGTTCCATCATGATTCGTAAATCGGGTTATGAGAGAACAACCCATATGACTTAGGAATTAAAATAAAGAAATTGTTTTCCTAAAGACATCATATATCCTCTCATAGATAGATACAAATGTATATGTATTGATCCTTGATACTATACCAGACATCCAACTCCCACACTTATGAGATCGATGAACTTGGCTGCTCTAATACCATTTTATCACATTCTAACAACAATTATGATGACACTTATCGCGGCTCATCTTTTATAAGTAAGCCAATAACCAAACTAATAAAGAAAATACAAAATTTCTAACAACATACACCAAAGTGGGACTTCTAGAATGTTAATCTCTAAAACATAAGTAAAAGTGGAAAGCTCAAAGAAATCTCATGAATTCCAAAAATTTAGTGTTATAGTGTAAGAGCATCTAATACAATATCAATAAATAAAAAAATACACATATATCTTTGATAATGAAGTTAAAGACTAATAAGGATTGATGAGGTTTAAATTAGTCTCGAACACTGAAGTGAATCGATTCCTCAAAGTCTGGAATCTATACATAACGTCAACCGCCATGTGAGGTGCTCGTACTAGGATATACACTAAAAAAGGCATGGTAGAAGTGAGTACAATCAACTTATACTTAGTAGGTATAATATATTGATTGAGAAAAACAAAAAATATGATAAGTAAAATATTCTATGAACACATCATCTATAAGCAGAAATGTCCCAAACGATAGCTCACATCATCTCCACAATCAGTTTTAATATATATAAATACATAGAAGTATAAATAACATAAATATATATATGAATATTTATATATATGCATATATATTTATATATAGATGTGTGCGTATATATATATATATATACATACTAAAACTAAGTACATGTAAAAAAAACTAGGGAAAATCAAAAGAGATGTATGTGCAAATATAATGCAATACAATATGAATGGAATGAATAATGAAATCCATCTCATGACATTATATATACACCCACCAATATTTTATATCCCACCTAGTACCCATGTGGGTTCATAATCCATATACTATATCTTATACCTCAATCTCGATCTCAATTTGAATTGTCCTCTCTAGCTTATGTTTACGCAAAGGGTTTTCATAAAAATGTCTTATTTTTTTCTCAAAAATAGTATTTCTCAATGGTTATAGTATAACACCTTGGATTTTGGTCCTTGGAATATTTATGAAATTTTATCCTCACTGCCTAGACTATGATTCTCCTTATGAGACGCAACGAGTCATAACGAGTCGTAGGACCCTAATTATAGCCTGATTTGTATGTGTGGCTAAGTTTCATGTCCCTAGTAAAAGTGGTTCATAATGAGTTGTAAAGACTCATAATGAGATATATGGTGTCTTTCATACCCTAACCACTATGATTCGCCGATTGTTTCTACTTTGACAATGATAGGACCATGCGAGTCGTAATGATTGAGTACAAGTCATATGTTACAACTTGTATCTAAGTCAGTGTTGGTTATCATGGACACTGTCCAAACTATGAGTGGGACCTCATAAGTTGTTAGGTAACCCTACAAGTCGTCAGGTCACCTATAGTGACTAGGCAATAAATTTTCAGTCTTTTCATTAAGAGCATTCTGGCCAATTCCGTTTTCCCTTACTCAGATCTCCTATCCATAATGCAATCAAGGGGGTTATTTCTCATTAATAACACAATCAAATCACACTCTCTTCTCTCTAAACTCTCCAAGGTCATGATACTTAGGGTTTCAAAGAAGTGGGTTATCTAAGGGCTCAAGGGTTGATTTTTCTCCATAATTTTTTATATTTTAGGCATGTTCCTCTTTACCAATTATTACTTTATCAAAAACACATATTTAAATTATTTAATTGGATGGTTTTGAATGTGGGTTTTGATGTGGTTGAGGGTTTTGGATTGGTTGATTCTTAAAATTGCTATCCTATGATTTATTATGCATTATTTATGCTTTATTAATGGTTCTTTGAACTTTTTGGGTGAATGGGAATGGTGAATAAACTTAGGGTCCAAGGTTTTCCCTAATTTAAGTTTTGAAACTAGAATTGGTTATGAATAATTATGTTTCCTTAACCGACTTGTGCTAATGGCTTTGAATTATGAACTTGTCACTTGGTTTGACTTACTCACCTATGTTATTGCATTGAATAAATGATTCAACAATGAAAATAGATCTTGAAAGCCTTATTTTTTGTGATTTGATTTAATGAACAAAAAGGGTCGAGGAATTCCCACAAGTTAATTTGATTGTTATGGCCTAGAGGTATGTTTGCAAGTGTAAGGGTATGATAATTCCCTGGTGTCCCTTAACTATTGATTCATTATTTAATAAATGAGTTATGTGAAAATTATTTTAAATTGGGCTTAATAGGGGTTATGTAGTGAACCTGTGAAGGTGTGGGTCTCGGATGACTTGTACTGGAAAATTATGTTTGTCAACATAAGGGTTGGCCTTGATGACATATGTGCATAGTTCACACTATTGATATATTTGTATCTTGGATTGATTTGGGGTCGGGGCTTTCCCTAGTCTTCCTTAATACCTCCGGTTTATGAAGTTAACACGCACTGAGGCCCTTTCAGCAAAAGGAGTTAAACCAATATAGCCCGTGGGTGCCTGTTATGGTAGTTGAGTTACATAGTCCAGATAATTTTTTTCTTCATGCTAAGCCATATTCCCTATCCTGGCATATTATCTATGTATGTATATAATGTTGTTCATATGGTTTTGATTTGGATTTGACTTGGCATTATTTTATCCCCTATCCTTGAGTTATATGCTAGTGCTCAACACACTAATCATCTCCAGATATTGTATCCCCATGCGATGCAAGCATCGAAGATACCTTTACTTTTCTTGTGTAGTGTTAGGTAGATTATCTTGGTTCATTGATTATTGGTGGCGAAGTGGCGAAATTTTATTCTCCAAAAGACTTGGTCATTTCATCAGTTTCCTTCTAATGACTAGAATTGAAATGTTTACATTATTATTAACACTATCATTTTCATTGTCATTGTAAGAGTTGGGGACATATCCGAACTTAGATTGGATTTCAGTTTTGTCAGGGGCTTTGTGGATATTTCTTTGGACTTAGGTGGTTTTTGTTATTGGTTGTTTTATATTTAGTTATATTATATTTCTTTGTACTTTCATATCTTATCTTTTTATATGTTTGGAATTCATCTTTCATTGGGCATTGTGTTTTGTTTGACTAGGCAAATGGGGGTGGTCTCTACTTCCCGAAGGACTTGAGATGCCTGTCATGGCCAGGCCCTTGTTCAGGTTATCACAAAGTTGGTATCAGAGCCTAGGTTTGTTATTATTGGGTGTCCAAAAAGCTGTGTCAAGTAGAGTCTCTTTTATGGTTATGTGGTGTGCCACACTTATAAGAGAGAGTCTATAAGGCATTTAGGAATATTTCTCTTTCTTGTGATCTACTATAAGATTGTAGAGTCTAAGGACTTTAAATATCCTTTAATTCTCATCTATTTCTTTTTCAAATCATGCCTCCTAGAAGATCTAATGATCATGGAAACTCTTTTATCCCGCTTGAGGACAATATGGGTAGGGCTTGTCCTACTCAAGGAGTTAAAACCTGGTCTAGGGTCGCTACTTCTATTTCCCCTTTGATCAAAGCACTTGAGAAAATGCTAGGGTATGCAAAATTCATGAAAAACCTTGTTACCAAGAAACGAACAGTGAGTTGCGAACTAGAAGTAGATCTCCACCTTTGCAGTGCTATTTCCACTAGGACCTTGACGCAGAAAAAGTCGGACCCAGGTGCATTCACTATTCCTTGCACAATTGGAACCAGGGAATTCACTAAAGCACTATGTGATCTGGGGGCAAGTGTTAACTTGATACTGTTGACTATTTATAAAAATTTGGGCCTGGGGAATCCCACACCTACCAATATGAGGCTGGTGATGGCCGACAGATCAGTAAAGCGACCTGTTGGCATTTTGTATAATGTGTTGGTAAAGGTCTCAAATTTCATATTCCCTGTAGACTTCGTCATTCTGGACTGCGAAGTGGACTTCGAGGTGCCCATAATCTTGTGTCGACCTTTCCTCGCAACCGAAAGTGTATTGATTGATTTGAGAGCGAATGAGCTCTTATTCAGGGTAAACGATGAAGAGGTACGGTTTGATGTGGGCAAATCAATAAAGCAGCATGAGGAAATTAGTGTGTTCTCAGTGGTTGATGTGTATTTTGAGGACGAACAGGATATGGTCAGAACTAAACAGCTAGTTATTGAGCCCTTAGCCATGGTTGTGATGAACTATGATAGCGAAGGCATTGAGGAGTATGAAGAGACAGTTTGTTCCCTGACTGGCCTGGGCTCGTATTATTATGCTCCTAAAAAGCTCAACCTTGATCTGGAAAATCGACCAATACCACCAGCCAAGCCATCTATTGAAGAACCACTGGTGTTGGAATTGAAGGAGCTTCCTGGTCACTTACGGTATATGTTTTTGGGGAAAGAAAGTACTCTACCGGTTATTATTGCAGCTGATTTGGAAGAACAATAGGTAAATGCACTTGTTTCATTACTTTAGAGGCACAAGAGAGCAATCAGATGGACCATCGCAGATATTATTAGCATTCCCCCTGGCATTTGTATGCATAAAAACCAACTAGAAGAAGATTGTACTCCTAACATTGAGCATCAGCGCCGTCTGAATCTACCAATGCTGGAGGTGGTTAGAAATGAGATTATTAATTAGTTGGATGCAGGAGTAGTTTACCTTATTTCTGACAGCAAATAGGTAAATCCAGTTCAATGCGTGCCTAAGAAAGGGGGTATGACGGTGGTTGCTAATGAAAAGAATGAGTTGATTCCACTCAGACCAGTAACCGGGAGGATGGTCTACATGGATTACCTCAAGCTTAACTCTTGGACTCTAAAGGACCACTTTCTCATGCCTTTTATGGACCAAATGCTTGATTGATTGGCTGGTAGGGGGTGGTATTGCTTTTTGGATGGTTATTCTGGATATAACCAAATCTGTATTGCTCTGGAAGATCAAGAGAAAATGACATTTATATACCCATATAGTACATTTTCATTTAAGAGGATGCCATTTGGGCTATGCAATGGACCGACCACTTTTCAAGGGTGCATGATATCTATCTTCTCTTACATGGTGGAAGACACCATAGAGGTATTCATGGATGATTTCTCTGTGGTAGGTGATTCATTTGAAATGTGTCTGGAGAATGTGAATATTGGCTTAGAAAGATGTGTTGAATTTAATCTAGTGCTCAACTGAGAAAAATGTCATTTTATGGTAAATGAGGGTATCATGCTGGGCCACAAAATCTCTAAAAAAGTGATTGAAGTTGATCGATCAAAGGTAAAAGTTATCGAGAAATTACCACCTCCTATTTCAGTAAAGGGAGTGCATAGTTTTCTTGGTCATGCAGGGTTCTATCGGAGATTCATAAAAGACTTCTCCAAAGTTGCAAATCCACTTTGCAAGCTGTTGGAGAAGGAAGTGAAATTCCTATTCAATGACAAATGCTTGAAGGCATTTGAGTGCCTTAAAAAGAAGCTGATTGAGGCCCCTATTGTTATTGCACCTAACTGGGAAAAACCATTTGAAATAATGTGTGATGCAAGTAGTGTCGCGCTGGGAGCTGTATTAGGACAAAAGAGGGATAAATTGTTTCACCCAATATATTATGCCAGCAAAACAGTGAATGTAGCACAAAGGAATTACACAGTAACTGAACAGGAGCTGCTAGCTGTGGTGTATGCTTTCGAGAAATTTAGATCTTATCTGCTTGGGAATAAAATGGTAGTCCATACTGACCATACAACATTGCGATATTTAATGGACAAGAAGGATGCTAAGCAAAGGCTTATTAGATGGATGTTTCTACTGCAAGAATTTGATTTCAAAGTCAAAGATAGGAAAGGTTGTGAAAATTAGGTTGCAAATCATTTATCTAGAATAGAATGTGAACAGGAACCTAATGATAAAACAAAGATAAATGATGCATTTCATAATGAGGATATCCTGGCAACTGCTATGGAATCACTGCCCTGATACCCAAATTATGCAAACTACGTTGTGAGTGAGATCATCCCAAAAAATCTTTCATTCCACCAAAGGAAAAGTTCTTGCATGATGTAACACATTACTTCTGGGATGAGACTTATCTTTTTCGGCGCTGTACTGACAGTATCATATGGAGATGTGTGCCTGAAGTAGATGTACTATGTATACTGGAATTATGTCATGCTTCCCCAGTTAGGGGTCACCATGTAGGTGACCGAATGGCCAGAAAGGTGTTGCAGAGTGGCTATTATTGGCCAACATTATTTAGAGATACCCACGAGTTTGTGAATAAATGTGACTAATGTCAGAGGCAGGGGTCAATATCTAAAAGGAATGAAATTCCCTTGACTAAGATACTTGAAGTCGAGTTATTTGATGTCTGGGGCGTTGACTTCATGGGTCTGTTTGTAAGTTCTTATGGAATGAAGTATATTCTGGTTACTGTAGTCTATGTTTCTAAATGGGTCAAAGTTGTTGCTCTGGTTGACAATGAGGGAAAGAGAGTCGTTGGTTTTCTCAAGAAGAATATCTTTTCTCGCTTTGGAGTACCGCGCACTATCATAAGCGATGGAGGATCTCACTTTTGCAACAAATTATTTCGAGCAGCTCTGGCAAAATATGGAGTGAAACAACACAGAGTGGCTACTCCATATCACCCGCAAACCAGTGGGCAAGTGGAGGTGTTGAATCGTGAAGTTAAGGCCATCCTAGCCAAGATGGTAAATGCTAGATGAAAAGACTGGTCCCAAAAACTTGATTCCTTGTAGGCATACCGAATTGCTTTCAAGACACCTATTGGCATGTCACCATTTCAGCTGGTCTACGGATAAGTGTGCCATTTGCCAATAGAGATGGAACGCAAGGCTTTATGGGCGCTCAAGAGGTTTAATTTGAATTGGAAGGAAACAACAGAGATGAGACTAGGGAAATTGAATGAGATGGATGAATTCGGTCTCAGGGCGTATGAACGAGAAGATTTGTATAAAGAAAAGATGAAAATGTACCATTACTGGAAAATAGAGAAATGAGAGTTCAAAAAAGGGGACTTGGTGCTTCTTTTTAATTCCAGACTCAAATTGTTTCCAGGGAAGATGAAATCTAAGTGGTCGGTTCCTTTTAAGGTTAATCAAGTCCACTCATCTGGGGTAGTGGAGCTTGAAAATGAAGGTGGCAGTACATTCAAGGTAAATGGGAAACAGGTAATGTTTTACATTGGCCCGAAAGAATCAGTAAAAAGCACCACCATTATCTTTCTCAATGAAGTCTGAGGTAATCAAGACAACTGAGTCATGCCGTGACATTAAATCAAGCGTTGTATGAGAGGAAACCCATGATCCCTGAGATCAACTCAGTCCAGGTATACTCTAACTCTTAATCTAGTTTCTGCTTTAGCTTTAAGTTGTTGTTTTTCAGAAAAAAAATGGGGGGGGGGGGCACAAAAGGCTGTGATATTGTGCTCAACAGTTAACCATCCTTCCAATATCCTGCTCGATAAACTGTAAGTATTATATTTACTTGTGACCATTGTGAATCTTTTTGTGGCATTAATCATAGCTGCTTGACGAGCATTACTGAACAATAGCATGAACTAGATAAGTGGTAATATGTTATATATTTGTGTGCCAGGTATGTGAGATCTATTACTTGTTTCCCTCTGTATGCTAAAGCCAGAACTTACCTGGTTAGTCTTGCCATGATCTCGGGATAGGAGTTAGGACAGGATCATAGGCCGTTGTTGATTAACTCACTTTTAGCCTGAATATCCTTCCCTGTATGCATAACACCAGTTTAATCCCTGTTTAGAGCCTAGTTTGATCATTTCTTTTGTGTAGCACCCTTCACCTTATCATTTATACCATAATAAACATATTTACCCCTGGGCTTCCTTGGACACTAAGCACCTTAATTTAGGCAAACAACCTAAGTTGAGGGTATCTATCTTAGAGGTTCATGGTGTAAGATGAGGAGTATGAAGAAGGGTGGGATAAAAAAGAATTAACTAAAGATGGGTGATAACAATGCTAAAAAAAGAGAAATGGTAGAGATGCAGGGTAGCACCCAACTTGAATATGGATAAGCAAGAGAAGAGGAGAAATGAATGAGGATAATTAGTGAGTCCAAGAAAGAAGTACAGTGTCAAGGAGGCATAGTCACTCTAAATAACCTTGAATATCATACCAGCCCCAAACCAAATTACAAGCCTAAAAGAGTCCTATAGTGATCTTGAATGGACGATCTAAGGTCTGGTAATGAAAATAAAGGAAAGCCTATGGTACTTGGCATACATTGACTGGAACTTTCTTGTGAGAGTGAGAGTTTTGTGATAACCCCCAATTCGTATAGTTGGACTTCTCGTATGAAAAGAGGGGGATTTTTTTATTGTGAGGGCACACTGGTATCGTCACTAGCTACTCGCCTGCTTAGAAAATTTGGTATTGATATGTGAATGATTATTATGGCCAAGATTTATGCTGCAGCTTGATTCCTTTGTGTTATAGTGTTGTTTCAATGATATGCACATTGGTTTGGCATTGAAAGGATAGCTTTGTATTTAGCTATGCATGTTGTATGTGTTTTCATAGTTATATTAAGTTGCTTGAGGACAAGAAATTACTTTAAGTTGAGGGTTTTGATTTGTACGCAATCGCGAAAACATCTAAGGCCTTTAACCT
The DNA here is from genome assembly GCA_030864215.1 of Capsicum pubescens. Lineage (NCBI taxonomy): Eukaryota > Viridiplantae > Streptophyta > Magnoliopsida > Solanales > Solanaceae > Capsicum > Capsicum pubescens. The sequence continues at coordinate 126,515,033 of CM061541.1, forward strand.
AGAATAATTGCGAAGTCTTAAGCAACTTTTGTTGTTTTTGATCGTTTGGTGTGTGTTAATGCAGATACAAGTGATCGGGGAGAAAATCAAAGGAAAACAGATTTAAACAGCTGACATCTTGTGTAAATAAGCTGAAATATGTCTGACGATCATCCTGAAGCACCGTCATACATGGGAAAGACTGTCAAAGTTGCCGTCAAGCTTAGACAGAACCTGAGAAGTTGATATGAACTGTGACGGTGATTCGAAAGGGTTGTCAAATATGTGATATCTCGTCAAAATTGCCGTCAACCTGAGGCAGAATATGTTGTTTACCAGTGGAGTTGTGACTCCAGTTTGCAAGCGTCGTCAAGATTTTTGACACGCAGTCAGTATTGCCGTCTGAAGAGTCAGAAGATAACAATTCACTGGAATCTTTGACTATATCTCGCATACGTCGTCAGGTGTCTGACGCACCGTCAAAAGCATGGTCGTCTAATCCAAAGAGAAAACTAAAACTTTAATTTTGTTTCCTTATTTAGGGTTGACTATTTAAAGACTTGTTTTAGGGTTTTTAAAGAGGATCAGTCATTATCTATCAGACATTAACCCTGAGAAGAGAGAGACGTACATTCTTCTTTTTCATCAATTATTCTTCTTGTTTCTTATCAACTATTTTTGGTTTTCCACCTTGTGATTAAATTGAAGGAACTACTTGTTGTTTTTTTCATCCATTCGTAAGTTTATCCTTATCTTCATGAATTCAACTTGTTATTTTGTTCATCAAATCATGAGCGGATAATTCCATTAGCCGGAGTTATGGGATCCATGGATTAGGGTTTGATATGATGCTAGGTGTTTAACGGATTCAAAGAGTAGTAGAACATCTTGAAATTCTGTTGTTTTAACTAAAATCTAGTGGTTGCAAACATTAGATTATGCCTTAGGTTTTATTTGCTTCTAACAGAGAAATAGACTAGAGGTCGTGAATTATCAACAGGGACTCGGAAGCTACTAACCTTTTGTTTAATGATTGATGCCGTAACTGGATTAATCTACCTGAGATAACATCCTATTGGAAATAGATAAGTTATCTAAGTTCGAGAGAATTAGATAAATAATTGTCTGGTGAGGTCGAGAGATAAGTCACAAAGTATCATAGTCAAGGATATTCTGTTGTTTCTACTTACTCCAAGAATCCCATGCATTACCTAGTATTTGTTAACTCCCAATACCCATGGTGAACATAACTCTGATTTCTCATTTATATTGATTACAACACTAAAATATTGAAAGTGACAATTGACTTTCTGTGAAATTTAAACCCTTACCTTCGGAAATAGTAAACTACCAGTAAAGCATTTCGTAAACAAATCGAAGTTCACACCCTATTCCCTATGGGATTCGACTCCAACCTAGTTGGGTTTTATATAGACAACGATCGCTTACACCCATTCAAAAGTGTAATTTGAGCGTTATCAGGTGTCTTATGTAGCCTAACAAGTGTGATACACCAATTGTTTCGGCTTTGACAATGACTGGACCATGTGAGTTGTAATGACTGAGTATGATTCATCTAGTACGAATCGTAGCTAAGTTAATGTTGGTGATCGTGGACACTCTCCAGACTATGAGTGAGACCTGACTAGTTGTAAGGTGACTCTACATGTCATCAGGTCACCCATAGCAACTGGACGACAAATTTTCAGTATTTTTATTATGGGAATTCCGGTAAATTATCCTTTTCCCATACTCAGACCCCACATCCATAATGCACTCAAGGGGGGTTATTTGTCTTTCATTACATAATCAAAGAACATTCTTCTCTCTAAACTCTCCAAGGTCAAAATACATAGGGTTTCCAAGAAGTTGGTCATCTAAGGACTCAAGGGTTGATTTCTCTCCATAATTTTTGATATGTAAGGCATGTTACTTTTTCCCAATTAATAACTTTATGAATAACATGTATTTAAATGGTTTAATTGGATGGTTTTGAATGTGGTTTTTGATGTGGTTGAGGGTTTTAACATGGTTTATTCTTTAAATTGTTTTCCCGAACCGAGGCATTGTTGTAATGGGCATCCCAAGCCCAACCAGGACCGGGGACCTCCCCCTTAACCCAATTCAACCACCTTATACAACTTTGGATTTGCTGAATTTCAAGCATATAACAAGATTGCGTAATGCTCTCATGAAGACTCTGGAATAGGGTCACAATCATGACCGTCCTAACCGAGTCTAACCATATAAAATCAACCATCCATTCCTTACCAAACCATTTTGAAAGTATCAAACATAATATGATAATCAAACCCAAAATGTAATACGATGGAATAGTGTGAAATTATGTCTGATGATGCCAGCCTGACAGCTTATTCTAATTCCAAGGCCGACAACAATCCCGATCCTTCTCATACGAGCCACCAGAAGTACTACAAAGCCTCTATCCAAAGGAATATAAATATCCAGTTGGGACATGCCCCAACTATTGCCAAACCAATATTCGAAAAGAAAGTAAAAAGTCAAAGAATGTCCAACATAAAATGATGACTTCTAAAAGTATGGAAGCTCACCACTTCAGTCAAATAAGTTGTCCCCAAATCAAGTACTATAAAGGAGGAGTTGAATGGCCGGTTCCTGCATAGCGTCGGTACACATCCGCCAGTAGATGGGTTAGTGGGTGAACACTAGGATGAAACTCAGGGTAAGGATAAAGTAATGCCAATTATCAAAACCAAGTGAAAACCATCCAGTGCAAACAACCATACATATATATATATATAATAAGTGTTGGGAAAAGAGACCAGGTATAGAATGTCATTAAAACCTTTACCTGGGTTGTGTAGCTTAGCCGTCCTACCACCTACGGGCTAAATGGGTTCAGCTTCCTCTACTGAAAGGGTTCTAGTGCGTGTAGCCGCGCGACAAGGCAATATACCTCGGATTACTAGTACATCCATCTAATATAAATGTTATACTTACATGTGGCCATCAAAGACCCCTCATATCGGTAAATATGAGTTTCCGATTTTGATCCCTCCAGGACCGCCGCCTTCTACGACTTAGCTTACACTTCTCACCATTAATTCTCAATTAAAACCACGTCCAAACAATCCAATTATCCTTTTATTAACCAAGGTTATTCAATAAACCAGTGGTATCATCATACCACTATACTTGCAAGCATTATCCATAGCCAAACCATTTAGATTAAGGGGACATTCAAGAGCCCTATCATTTAGCCATATTAAACCTCTTGGGAGACTACCATATTCTCCATATGAATAAACAATTATACTTAAGCCTTTGTAAACCATTTAAAAACATTTAAGGTTTCATGCATAAGCCGAAAATAAGAAAGAGTTCCATTAAAATAAGCCTATGCAATGAACAAATCTTTATAAGCATTTTATTAAATACCTTGGGGGCATAATATAACCAAAACCAAATTCCATTAGCATTATACCATTACAATGAAATTCAATTATTCAAAACCACCGTTAACGCATAGAAACCATAATTAAAACCATAGGAAATAATAACCAAGCATTTAACATCAAAACCCCCAAATCAATAGTTGAAAGCCATAATCATGTAAGAAAAAAACCATGAAATCAACACAAGCCCTAAAGTAATCCCTTAGTTGCAACTCTAGCTCTTTGTCCCAAAAATACTTGACAGAATTATGATATGTGTAGAAAAAGTTTCTAAGTGTTTAATAGTAAACTAATAGGTTCAATAACCTTCTAAGCGTATTTGAAGTCGTGGGTCTTTATTAGGGTAAGTAGGGAAATGTCTAGAATACCCCAACTTATATCCCATAAAAACCCAACAAAGGGTCATGACTAACCCCTTTACGAGTCGTAACTTTTCTTAAGGTTGACACCCAACCAATCGTAACCAAGACTCAACCTTGGATCAAACATTATCCAGTATACAAATCATTTACCCAAGTCATAACCTCAGCATACGATACATACCCATGATCTGTACCCTGATAGAATGTAACACCAGGAGGATCAAACACTGTCCACATTACGAGTCACCTATATGACTTGTACCCAACCATATTACACTCACCCCTAAGTTTTATCCATTCTAGTGACCAAAACCATCCCACCAACAAACACTAGTCAGCTTGCGATAGGACTTCACCACTCGTACCCCAACATACGCCTCATACGTTGAGTCATATTGGGTTCGAAGAATGGGATTCATGGAAATTTTCTAAGGTTCCAAACCCAGGATGCTTCAGTCTCTCTCACTAGAAACATTCATCCCCAAATGATGGATAATGTAGGGGTAACCATACATAGAGTCGTTTGTATTATCAAACATCCCTTTAACAAAGTGTGAAAATAAATAGGCAAAGATGTTAACATTTTCTTAAACAAACTCAGATAATAAAGATGTGTTCATGACACATACCTTCTGCATAAATCCCAGGAGCAGAAAACAAGAGCAGATACTTGGACTCATGTCCTCCTTTCGCGTGCTCTTCCACCTAGTGGTTCCGCCATAGAACCTTAACCAAAGCCACATCCTTGGTCCGCAATCAAAGAACTTGTCTATCCAATATCTCAACTGGGACCTCTTTAGAATTCAAGATATCTAATCCTTCTAAAGAAATAATCGAAGATGGATCATCAATACACTTTCTCAACATAGAATCATGGAATATCGGATGAACCAAACTCAAGCTAGATGACAACTCCAACTCATTTACAATAATTGCCCTCTCTCCACAAAATCTCATAAGGACCAATGTACTGAGGACTGGGATTTTCTTTTTACCAAACCGCACAACTCCTTTCATAGGATACACCTTAAGGAAAATCTTATCACCAACTGCAAACTTTAAGTCTCTACGCCTAACATCTGCATAGGACTTTTGATGACTCTGGGTAACCTTGAGCCTATCCCGAATCACCTTTATCTTTTCCATAGCTTGACGAAACAAATTCAGACAATCCAGGGTACTATTATATGTAAAAGGGGTCCAAGAGTTAGAAAATTTCACTAAGTGTTAGGACTTAGTCCTTTCTAAATACCCGTAACCTTGATGACTCTACTTTAGACCTTTTTGACATCAAAAAGTTAATTTTTAAGTTGATTCATGATTGGGGTTGCCTATAGAACATCTCGAATAAGTTTTGGAATTTTTGGACTAGCGTAAGGGCACGTTTGGAGAAGAAAAATAGTAGAACCGCCAGAATTGGCCTGCATTGTGGGGCTTGTTCAGTTGCTAAGGATGCCTGCAGCGCGGGGCTTAGATCATCGGTCCAAATACCGCGGCACCCAGATCATCACCCGCCCCTTATTTTTCAAGCTTCTATTTTCATTTTTGCAAGGATAATTGGGTTTTTTCCCTTCACCCATTTTGTTCATAACACGAGATTTAGGATCCCAAAAGCATAATTTTCTATCCTATTTCATAAAATCCTCTCAAAAGAAGGCATCCTCTCTCAAGAACAAACCCTAGCCTCCCCAAAAGAATCAAGGAAATTCAAGTTTAATATTCAAGAAAACTATCAGGAACCTTCACGAATTCTTCAATTAATCTATGTGTGATGTTTATTCATGGTTTCTTTTCACCCATGAAGTCCAATAATCCATTTTTAAGATTTAAATTATGGTTATACATGTTATAATGAATTATCTTCTTTAAAATCTTATGAATTTCGATCATGTATTATGTTTTGAAGAGTTTTTAACAGATAAAGCCTTTACACGTTTAAAATTTGAAATATGTTCATCAATATCTTGGTAATTTAATTTCAAGTCATGATTACAATTGTTTTAATGTAGAATGGATTATAGTATGTTTTAACTGTTATAGTTTTTGTTACCTGTTCATGCGATTCAGAATAAATTCTCAGTTTATGATTTTGTCATGTGATCATGCTATCTCATCATGTTTAAAAGCATCCCCATGTTAATGTACTGATCTTCATGTGTTTAATAAAATTCCAAAGTGATGGTTTTTAAGTAATGATTCCTTATTATGGTTGTCAAAGCTTGCATGTATCCTTGTTGATATTTCCATTGAGTCCTGGACAGTTATGAACACCCATTACTTAGTTGTTTACAGAATTTTAGTAGTTTAGAATGGTTTCTGATAAACCGATAGCATTATCATTCAGTAGTAATCATGATCAGTTCCTTATTTAGTTAAACTTAGTTCAGTCACATAATCAGTGTCAGTTCAGTTGGGAGTAGGATTCAACATTGGGCGAACCTAGGGATAGGGACTCACCCACAAGTTAGGACTGGGTCTTTATTAGCAGTACCTAAGTTCCAGAACTACGTATCCAGTGTAGGGTTAAGAGATGTCACCAACCAGTTTAGGACTAACATTCTCTCATGGATCACCCGCTAACTTAGGACTAATCTCTGGGTTAACCCGCCATTTTAGGACTAACTCTAAAACCATTGTTAGTACACATGGCATGATACTAGCACCCTTCAAATTGGTGTCACGGTTGGACCCCTATCGGTTAGATGATACCTCCCACAGAGTCAGTCTTAGTTCAGTAGTAAGTATAAAATTCAGTTTCAGGTTTGTTTGACCATAACATACAATTATCAGTTATTAAGCTATCAGTATTTCAGTCTATAGACTAGTTGAGAATTAGGTTATATGCTTGGTCATGCATTCTCAGATTTTACAACTTTTATGCATTTAATGTAAGTCATCTCATGCTTTTCATTCAGTCATTATCTCATGCACATAAGCCTATGCATTTTAGACTAAACTCATCTTGTATATCAGTACATTCAAAGTACTGGCCATATACTCGTTTCTTGTGCTATGATGTTTAATATCATAGGTTTAGATGCGCAGTTCCCTGATCTCGCTTAGACAGTTCATCTTATCAGCAACAGTAATAGTAGAGAGTTCTTATGTTTCAAAGACATTTTATGTTTCTTTCAGTGTTTTCTTTCAATTGTTCAGACGGAGTTAGTTGGGGGCTTGTCCCATCAACTCCTCAGTCAGTTTGGAGGCCTTTAGACAATCAGTTAGTTTGGCAGTCTTATCAGTCAAATTTTTAGTATTTTCACATGTCTTTCAGACTTGTGTATTCAGTTGTATTGTTTTCAGTATTTAAAACCTTATGGCATATAAAGTTTATTTCTGCACATGTTTTTGGCTATCAGTTATATTCAGTGCTCACAGCAGGTACTAGCTTATGGGTTAGCTTGTGGTCAGTTATGAACGTAAGCACCATGTGGCATCTAGGGTGCAGTCCCGAGATGTTACACAAACCAACCAATCGGATATCTACACCTCCCACCATACAATACCTAAAAATGAGCCATACCCATACTTTTATGATAGCTATTGTTGTAAGCAAACTCTACAAAAGGTAGATGCTCCATATCTTCAAATGTATGAATAGTTCTCTTCGCCTACCCCTCCGAAAAAGGATGGAAAGCAGTACACAGAAGACTGCCAGAAGTTGGACGTAAACTGCGTACCACAATTAAAAATAATCGAAATAGGCACCCCATTCAGTTTCACAATGTCATCTAGATAAAGCTTAACATAATCCTCCGCCAAAAAGTTAGTCCACACAGGCAAGAAATGCATAGACTTTGTCATCCAATCCACAATGACCCAAATCAAATCAAATTATTTCCGAGACTAAGGAAGGCCCATAACGAAATACATATTGATCTCCTCTCACATCCATTCAGGTAACTCAATCTCTTGATACATCCCACCAGGCCTCATGTGCTAAACCTTAACTTGTTAACACACCATGCACTTGGACACAAAATCAACCACATCTCATTTCATGCCACTCCACCAATATATCTCCTTAAGATCATGGTACTTATTAGTAAAACAAAGATGAACAATATAGCGTGACTCGTATGCCTTATCCGAGATCATTTATCACAAACCATCTACATAAAAAACACACAACGTTCCTTTGTACTTCAAAGTACCATCTCTGCTAATCTCAAAATCTGCCACCTTTTGCCTACCAATGCTACCTCTGATTTTTATCAAGGAAAAATCCAACATTTGCTTCTCCTTAATCTCCACACTAAGAGATGGTTTAACCACTTCTTACAACATCACACCACCATCCTTAGAGTCCAAGAGACGAACCCCAAGATTTTCCAAATAGTGAATATCCTTCATCAATTCTCGCTTCCCTTCTTCTACATGAGTCAAACTATCCATGGACAACCTACTAAGAGCATTAGCAACCACATTAGCTTTACCTGGGTAGTAGTGAAGACTCATATAATAGTTCTTGAGAAGCTAAAGAAATATACTCTGCCTGAGATTAAGCCTTTTCTGTGAGAACACATACTGCAAACTCTTGTGATCAGAAAAGATATCCACGTGACACCATAAAATTAATGTCTCCATATCTTTAACGCAAACACAATGGCAAATAGATCCAAATCATAAGTAGGATAGTTCCTCTCATGCACCTTCAACTGTCTTGAGGCATAGGCTTTCACCTTTCTATGCTACATCAACACAAAACCAAGACTAACCCGAGATGCATCATAATAAATGCCGAACCCATCATTGCCTTCCGGCAAGGTCAGAACTGGAGCTGAAGTCAACATATCCTTTAACTTCTCAAAACTTCCCTCACACGCATTTGACCAAGAAAATTTAATCTTTTTCTGAGTTAACTTAGACAAAGGAGCAGCTAAAACTCTCCACAAACCACATATAATACCCAGCTAAACCCAAGAAGCTCTAAATATCAGGAGTCAAAGGTCTAGGCGACTTCTTAACCACAACCACTTTCTGTGGATCAACCATGATCCCTTTACTAGAAATGATATGACCCAACCAAGTCACATTATTCAACCACAACTCACACTTAGAAAACTTAGCAAACAACTGTTGTTCCTTTAAGGTCTGCAATACCACACAGAGGTGATTAGCATGACTCACCTCAGTCTTTGAATAAACTAGAATATCATTAATAAACACAATGACAAGGAGGTCCAAATACTGCTGAAACACTTTGTTCATCAAATCTATAAATGTTGTCGGGGCATTTGTCAATCCAAATGACATCACCATAAACTCATAATGCCCATACCGAATGTGAAAAGTCATCTTAGAGATATCCACCTCCTTAATCTTCAACTTATGGTACCCAGACCGAAGATCTACCTTGGAAAAGAACTGGGCACCTTATAACTGGTCAAATAGATGATCTATCGGAGGAAAAGTATATTTGTCCTTGACTGTTACCTTATTCAACTACCTATAGTCAATGCACATACGAAGATAACCATCTTTCTTGCATATGAACAACACCGGTGCACCCCATGGAGAAATTCTAAGAGAAAAAACCCTTTGTCTAGAAGATCCTTAATTTGCTCTTTGAGTTTCCTTAACTCGGCTAGAGCCATTCTGTATGGAGGAATAGAAATTGGATGAGTGTTCGGAAGCAAATCAATACCTAACTCTATTTCCCTATTCGAAGGAACAACTAGAAGATCATCCAAAAAGACCTCTAGAAACTCATTAACTACCAAAACTAACTACAATGAAGGACCTTCCGAGTTAGAATCATTAACCTGAAGCAAGTGATAAACACATCCTTATAGATTAACCTCTGAGCTCTAAGATAAGAAATAAAATCCCCCCTTGGTGGTAAGGAAAAACCTTCTATTCTATTTTTGGCTAACTAGAAAACCTAAAGATGACCCTATGGGTTCAACAATCAAAATTTTCATACCAAGAATGCAACCAATCCATGCTAAATATTATATTAAAATCTACCATACCCAACTCAAATAGATCCGCCGAAGTCTGTCTACCACTCACAGATACCACACACACCCTATAAACCCATTCAATAATGAGCATATCTCCTACTAGGGTAGAAACAAAAAATAGATTCGAAATAATCTTTGGATCAAAACCAAAAGACACATCTATATAATAAGTCGCATAGGAAAGGGTATAACCTGGATCAAGTAAACAATATACGCCACGAGTGAAAAACTGTAATGTACCAGTAACAATAAAAGGTGATGCCTCAAATTCCTGATAGAACACAAAAACATACAACCTATTCCAACCAGCACTGGAACCAGGAGCAGTAACAAAAGCAAATGCCATATCATCGGGTGTAGGAACAAAAGATGTAGCCACTGAAATCTTATTTTCCCACATAGAAACCTTATTAGACAAACAATTCTTCAGCCAATGGCCTACTTATACACACTTGAAGAACTTATCTCTTCCCTTCTCATAGAATCCCCGATGAGTATGAACGTAAAACTGACAAGAAGCACATAAAGAAACAGACTTACCTCTATTTTCCTGATCCTGGTATCGCTGCGCCCAAGAATTATCACCACTATGATGACGCATATCGTCCGACTATAAGAGGTAAGGAGCACTAGCAGTAAAGAAGGAAATAGAACTCCCCCACTTCTTTTTCTGCCACTTCCTACTGTCTCGACCACCCTGCGACTAGGAACCTCCCTAATCAGAAAACCTTCCCCACTCACCCAGCCTGTCTCCATATTCTTCCTGCCTTCTCTTCTCATCCTAAAACTACTGCATATGAATAGTCAACCTCGACGTGTCCATATCTTCATAAAAAAATAAGTCTTGCTCTCTAGAATCAAATCTTTGTTTAGCCAGAAGTGAACTTCCTCATTCTCGACCTCGTATCAACTACCAAATCAGGAACATTACCTCGACAACTGATGGAACTTTAATGCATACTCCTTCAAAGATATTCTTCCTTGCCTGAGGTTCACAAACTCCACCATCTTAGATTACCTCAACTCTTGAAGAAAGAACCGATCCATGAAGGCATTAGAAAAGGCCTCCCACAAACTATCCTCTTCTAATCACCTTTATCTTTGCCCCACCCCTCACATCATAGATAAGAAACCTTTTTGAGTTGATAAGCTGCAAAGTTTACTCTTTCCACTTTAGTAGCCCTCATTACCTGAAAGAGCTTCTCTATCTAATCAACAAATCCATGTGGGTCTTCCTCTACCTTCACTCTCTTAAAAATTAAAGAACCCATCTTTTATAAACTGTCTAAACCTAGCTGCCTCAGCAGATACAATGCTAGCCGTACCTCAGGCAATAGCATACCTAGAATGATGAAACTCTACATTTGTCACATTACCTTGAGGGACCTGAGAAGCATTAGGAGGAGGGACATGAGAAGCATTAGGAGGAATAAGAGAAACTCTGGTATAATCAAGAATAGGACCATGAGTTAAAAGATGAACCCTGAGAGTAGAACGTACTCCCTCAACATCATTTCCAGATGGGGCAGAAGAATTTCCTTGTGTTCCAGATCTAGGAGGCATGATCTGAAAGATGAAAAAACTAAGATTAGAGCAGATTCCAAGACTGAGAAGTCAAGATTGAAGAAAGAATACCAAGTAAGTAAAATATTCCTAAATTTCTTGCAGCCTTTCCCTTATGAGTATGGTGCACTACACACCCCTAAAGATACTCTACTCGACATGGCTTTGAGGACTCCCAATTGACTATGAACCTAGGCTCTGATACCAACTTAACGCAGCCTAAATTGGGGCCTTGTCATAATGGGAATCTGAAGTCCAACCAGGACCGAGGACCACCCCCTTAACCCAACCCAACCACCTTATACAACCTTGGATGAGCTAAATTTTGAGCATATAACAAGATTGTGTAATTCTCTCTTGAAGACTTTGGAATAGGGTCACAATCATGACCGTCCGAACCAAGTCTAACCATACCAAATAAACAATCCATTGCATACCAAGCCATTTAAAAAGTATCAAATATAATATGATAATCAATCCCAAAATGTAATATGATGGAACAGTGAGAAATTATGTTCGATGATACCATTCTTCAAGCCTATTCCAATACTAAGGCCGAAACCAATACCGATCCCGCCCATACCAATCCTGAAAAATACCACAAAGCCTCTATCCAAAAGAATACAAATATCTAGTTGGGACATGCCCCAACCATTGTGAAAACCAATATCCAAAAAGAAAGTAAAAAGTCTAAGAATGTCCAACATGTAGTGATACCTTCCAAAAGGATGGAAGCTCACCACTTCAGTATGATAAGTTATCCCTGAATCAAGTACTATGAAGGAGGATTTGAACGGACGATTCATGTATTGTATGGATATACAGTCGTCAGTAGATGGGTTAGTGGGTGAACACTAGAATGAAACTCGGGGTAAGGATAAAGTAATTTCAGTTATCAAAACCCAGTAAAAACAATCCTATGCAAACAACCATACATATAAATATAAGTGTTTGGAAAAGGTATCGAGTTTAGCATGGCATTAAAACCTTTACCTTTGTTGTGTAGCTTAGCCGTCCTACCACCCACCGGCCATATGGGTTTATCTCCCTCTACTGAAAGGGTCTCAGTACGTATAGCCACGCGACTAGGCAATATCCCTTGGATGACTAGTACATCTCTCCCATATAAATGTGACACTCACACGTGGCCATCGAAGACCCCTCATATTAGCAAATATTAGTTTTTGATTTTGATCCCCCTGGGACCACCACCTTCCACGGCTTAGCTTACACCTCCCACCATTAAAACCACATCCAAACAATTCAATTATCCTTTTATTAACCAAGGTTATTCAATAAACTAGTGGTATCATCATACCACTATACTTGCAAGCATTATTCATAGAAAAACTATTTAGATTAAGGGGACATTCAAGAGCCCTATCATTAGCAATATTAAACCTCTTGGAAGACTACCATGTTCTCTACAAGCATAACCAATTAGACTTAAGCCTTTGTAAATAATTTAAAAACATTTAAGGTTTCATGCATAAGATGAAAACAAGCAAAAGTTCCATTAAAATAAGCCAATGTAATGAACATATCTTTATAAGCATTTTATTAAATACCTTAGGGGCATAATATAACCAAAACCAAATTCCATTAGCATGAAACCATTACAATGAAATTCAATTATTCAAAACCATTGTTAACACATAAAAACCATAATTAAAACCATAAGAAATAATAACCAAGTATTTAATATCAAAACCCCCAAATCAATAGTTGAAAGCCATAATCATGCAAGAGAAAAACTATGAAATAAACCATGTAATCATGCCATTAATTGAAATTACAATTAGGGAAGATAATCATTCCTTAAACCAAGAATATTGATGGAAAGAATTCACCATGAAAAGCCCCATAGTAATCCCTTAGTTGAAACCCTATCTCTTTGTCTCGAAAGCTCTTAAGAGAATTATGATATGTTTATGAAGATTTTCTAAGTGTTTAAGAGTAAAATAATAGGGTAAATAACCTCCAAAGTGTATTAGAACTTGTGGGTCCTTATTAGGGTAAGTAGGGAAATGTTCAGAATACCCCCACTTAAATCCTATAGAAACCCAACATAGGGTCACGACGACCCCCTTACGAGTCGTAACCTTCCTTACTCTTGAAACCCACCCAATCATAATCAAGACACAACCATGGATCATACACTGTCCAGTATACAACTCATCCACCCAAGTTATAACCTCAGCATATAATTCGTATCCCTGATAGAATATAACACCAGGAGGATCAAACACTGTCCACCTTATAAGTCACCTATACGACACTCACCTTTAAGTTGTATCCATTCTAGTGACAAAAACCATCCCACCAAATAACACTAATCAGCTTATGATAGGACATCACTATTTGTACCCCAGCATACGGCTTATACCATGAGTTGTATTGGGTCCAAAAAATGGGATTCCTGGAAATTTTCTATGGGTCCAAACCTGGGATGCTTCAGTAATGCTGAATAAACTTAGGTTCCATTGTTTTCTCAAAATTAAAGATTTAAAATTATAATTGATTACAAAAAATGTGTTTCCTCAACCCACATGTATGAATGGCTTTTAGTTGTAAACTTGTCACTTGGTTTGACTTACTCACCTATATTATTGCATTGCATAAATGATTAAACAATGAACATTGATTTTGAAAGCCTTGTTCTCTATGATTTGATTTAATGAATAAAGGGGTTTGAGGTATTCCCCTCAAGTTAATGTGGTTGTTATGGCATAGAGGTAAGTTTGCAAGTGTAAAGGTGTGACAATATCCATGGTGTAACTTAACCGTTGGTTAGTTGGTTAATAAATGGGTTATGTGAAACCTATTTTAAATTGGGCTTAATAGGGGTAATATAGAAAAGATCTAAAGGTGTGGGTCTCAGTTAACATGAACTGGAAATTCATGTTTGCCGACATAAGGGTTGGTCTTGATGACTGGTGTGCATAGTTCACACCATTGATATATTTTAATCTTTACTTAACCTAGGGTAGGGGAATTCCTTGTTCTTGTTTGATAACTCCTATTCCTATGGATAAAATGTACTAGGCCTTTTCAGCAGGGGAAGATGAAGCCATATAGCCCATGGGTGCCTTTTCTAACAATTAAGCTACATAGTCCAGGATAATAGTTTACTTTATGCTAAGCCTTGTTTCCTATCACTAAATATTATTTATGTATGTATATGATGTTGTTTACATGTTTTGAATTGCATTTTACTTATTATTATTTTTTCCCCTATCCCTGAGTTACATGCTAGTGTCCAACCCACTAACTATCTCCGGACGCTGTATCCCTATGCAATTTAGGCACCAGAGATACCTCTACTTTTCTTGCATAGTATTAGGTTGATAGACTCGATTTATCGATTGTTGGTAGTAAAGTAGTGAGCTTTCATTCTCTGAAAGACTTTTTTATTTCATCAGTGTCCTTCTATAGACTAGAGTTGAAAAGTTTACATTATAATTATCATTTCCATTATCAGAGTCGGGGGTATATCCCGACTTATATTGGGTGGTTTTCGTTATTGGTCTTGGATATTTATTTATCTTACATTTTTTGAACTTTTATAGCTTATCTTGTAATAAGTTCAGAATTCAGCCTCTATTGGGCATTGTGTTTGGTTAGACTAGGCAATAGGGGTGGTCTCTTTTCCTCGATGTACTTGAGATACCTGTCATGGCTAGGTCCTAGTTCGGGTCATGACAACTAGTGTCTCATGTATGTATATGTGTGAAATAATGATGTAATGCTCACAATTAACTCAATGTGATGATATCCAATCTATCAAACATGCATATATAGATGTGAGCCCAAATATTAACTTAATATGTCCATAACTCATGATCATCAACTCTTATTAGGAACCATTAAATTAAATATTCATGTAAGACATCATTAATATCATATTAACCCCTAAATCAGATACTTTTATCATTATAAAGGCAATCAATGCTCAAATAAGGCGTATCTTAGAAAAATAAGCCCCCACACAGGCATTATATCAAAAATTAAGGCATATAAATGAACAAATAAGGCTAATAAAGCCCCCACATGGGCAACACACAATATTAGATTTTGCAAATCCATAAAAATATGATATAAGCCCCCATAAGAAGACACAACAAAAATAATAATCTTGAAATATAAACCCCATAGTTATTTTTCTCGACCCATAACATACTTTACTTAAATATTAACTACCTAGCTCAATCTAAAAAAAATTAAACCATATGAAATCCAGTACAAGATGCTTTAAGACAGATCCTTCTCCTTACGAATGGTGATGTGCTATAGAAATATAACACTTTTAACACTTAAAACGATGAAAATATGTAAGTTTCTTAGGTTGTTTGGTTAGATATGATGCGTTTTGAGTATTTTTTGTAGCAAACTAGGTTTTGGAGGTAAATTTCAATAAGAGGGTGAAAAGTTGAGTTTTTGGCTAATTACTTGATTATTCGTGGGTATTTTCGACACTTTCCAGATGTACGTGACCAAAGCATGTGTTGAAACTTTAAGATTGGAAGACTGGTAGAAAGAATTAGAAGGAATAGAACATACCTATGTCTACATATGGACCACATATAGAACATGTGGCCCGTATATGACTAAGTTAAGTACTAGAATTGAAGATCCAGAGAGTGAATAAGCTGAAAAAGAACTTCTGACACCTACCTATTTCGACATGTTGACGACATATAGCACATGTGGACCACATGTGGGTAAGGTAAGTTCCATAAGTACAAAGTCCAGAGACTAGACAGTCCATGAAATATTTCTGGCACTAACCCATGTCTACATGTTTCAGGGTCAGGCCACTTATGGCATAACCATGCAAGGCCAGATGATAACGCTCAATATACAGCTCTCGTAGGAGTGTAAAGCGGTCGTTTGTCAAATATAGAACCCAACTGGGTTGGGTATCGATCCCACAGGGAATAGCTTGGTCAGCAAGTAAGCGAAGATTACTAGACTTTTAGTGAAAGTCTCGAAAAAGGGGGGAGTCTTGTTGTGCAAGTAATGTAACCAAATAGTAGAGAAAAAACGGAAATAGCAAAGTAAAAAGAAAAATGTTTAGTAAGATGTAAACGATGAGAATTGAGAAGTTAGGGTTATGTCCACCTTATGAGTTGTACGTCTCTATTGGCTATGAGTTATGCGGAGTTCAGACATGCATGTGCTTATAGAGAATTGTATTCGATGGTAAATCCAAGCGTCTTTCGACCTGAACAAGGACTATTTCACTTTAACTCTTTCGAGCTTAAAGCGTATCTAACGGTACAAATTCTCCAAGAGGTTAATCCAGTTACGGCACTAACTTTTTAATAGGGGATGGGACCCTATTACCTTGACATTATCTCTTTTCCAAACATATAACCTTTCTTTCGAACAAGTTAATGCTATACTGGCGTATTTTATGCGTTTGCAACCACAAAGAATTTAGATTAAGATGAAGAGAATAATGATATAAGCAATATACGTGTCACGAATTCACTAACTCATAGCAATAGATAGTATCTCATATGGCTTCCATAACCCCAACAGAGAAGTTTAGTTACCCATGAGTGCGAAGGAAATCACAATAGACATTGTTATTATACCACAATAAATATTTTGTGTAGCAAAGTGTGGTAGGCGTTAGGCGTGAATTCCTTGCAAAGTAACGTTTATCTTGTTGTGGAAATTAAGAATTGATTAGATGAATAGAAGAAGAATAAAAAGTAGAATTAATAGAAAAGGTCTGGCGGAAGTAGAATAAGAATTGAAAAGTAGAATTAGAATTGTAATTCGAAGTATTAAAATCTCTAGCAAACTAGGGTATTTATAATACCCATATCCTATTCCTACTAAGATAATGAATTACTTAACCCATCCTACTAGGTTAAGGTATCATTATCCTAATCCTAATAAGTTACTGCTAGTCCCCAAAGTCTTCAGAATTGTTGTTTTTGCCTGGGACAGATTTTCCATGCGCCACTTTTGGTCCTTGGCGTCCAAGATTTGGTTTCCTCCTTTCGTGAAGCTTTCTTTGGCGTCAAGTTATCCATAAAATGCTGAATTTTGTATCATTTATACCTGAAAACTTGCTAATCATGTTCGTTCACTCACTTACAGGAAAAAGGACTAAAAGTGCATGAATTATATAATTTGTCCTCAAAACATGGCTAAAATATGGGTAAAATATAGCACTATAGGCGTGTAAATTCGCCTATCATCAACACCCCACACTGGAATCTTTGTTCGTCCTTGAACAAAATATCATGTCCCTCTTAACATTTACTTAGGGTTTCACAGCAACAACACAAAATATTCGTCAAGACAAGCATAACAATTATCAACAAAGAATAGTTTTCTGATCATTAGTAGAAACAATTCAGCCTCCAACATAGACTCGTGATGGTGGTCAACTCATATTCAAAAGTCAAGGCACAAAGAATCATACACGACCACCCAAAACTCATCAACCATGTGTGTCTCACAATGTATTATCCATAATCACTCACAAGTATAGCATATTTTTCAAACATGGGTATAAAAATATCTTTGCTCTCACTCTCACAAAGAATTCATATGTTGTAACTAATGACCATAGGCTTGCCCTTAGTGTAATGCTCCACTAAATGTCAGAATGCTAAGCTTAGGATCAAATAGGTCTTTTGCTGGTTGTAATGTAGGCTAAGGGACGGGTAGGACTATTTTGGCCAGAAATAGTGACTATGTTCCTAAGCGCTTTAATACATCACATTATATCATTAACACTTTTCTTTCAAACAACCTCTCTACTTTCTTTTAATCTACCACCCTTTTTCTCCTCTTTTGTTTTTTCAATTTTAGACATAACCAAGTTTTTAGTTTTCCTTTCCTTTTTCTTTTCATAACATACCTCTTATGATAGAACTTCTTTTTCATAATGAATTCAAGCACCAATACATTCTAAAGCATCATATTCACCCAATTTCCTCTTATTCTGTCACATGTCTTTTATACTTTAAATCACTTAGGAATTTGGATCAAATTATGGTCTTGAAAAAAATGGATTTGGCTTACATATGAGGTTGTCAAAGAAAATAGGCTAAAGGCTCAAAAGGGTTTTATCTAGGATGATGTCCATGGGTAGGTATAAAGAAGGTAAACAATCATAGGTTTCCAAATAAATGCCTAAATCATCTCCTAAACTTGCACTCTTTATTTTCGCTTTACATACATACCAGGCAAGTTCTAGCATCATCCACAAGCACAAAATATACTATTATCTCACACACACAAGGCACATGGTCGACTTTATTGGGAGTAGTATAGATTCTTGACCCCACAGATGAAGGAATTAAACCAAAAAATATCACATAGTGAGTCACAATTAGAGCCTAAACGTCTCAATAGTCATGATTTTAGCACAAACTCTTATCATAATCTCATGCTGCCTGTCAGAATAATTTCATGTGAAGTTAAGCAAAAAAAAACAAAAAAAATGAAAAACGAGAAAGAAAAAAAAACTAAGCCAAGCAAACAAACATAAATAAATGAAAATATGGATAGAGAAGTATAGCATGCAAATACCAGCACCCCACACTTAGATGGGACACACTGTCCTCAGTGGAAAATAAATAAGAAGAACCTGGTTAGTCGGACTCATCCTCTATGTCTGGGGTCATACCCCTTTCGTCGGAATCATCATCAGAGTCGTCATCCTCAGAAGTTCCTCATAATTACCCCACTTAATTCCAAGAGTGATTTGAGGTATTTGCAGCGAGGAGGGTTCTCCTTGCTCTTTTCGGCCTCTTTTTTTGCCTTTTTGTGAAGTGGTAGCCTTATCTTTACCTTGTCTTGCTTTGGGTTCCATTGTACCTGAGACTTAAAACAATGTTCATGTTATCATCATCTCGATGGATACAATCTATAAAAAAGCAGTAGTGGCACCACCCCACACTTAGTTTGTTGGTACAGACTAGTGAAGTGAAAGTGGTTGACTAGTCAGACTTCATCGACATACATTTTAGGTGCTATATTCCAACAATAAAATCAGAGCATTCATACTTCTTATAATCTTGGCAATGCTTTCATGTTTGATATATCATGACTACTACATAGGGATTGAATCAAGGTATAGTATCTAACTAATCACAACCTCCTATGTCGGTAGGCAACTATAATTCTTATCCCGATGAACAAGTCATTCCATCATGTAAGTATTCAAGTGACAAGATTATGCAATTTTTGTGATCATAGCAATTCCGCAAGAGTATGACAATGCATCAAAATCAAATTCAAGTTGGAAATAAGTTAAGATCATCCTTACGTATACGTTCATTCACGTAGTTGTATATCAACAATTCAAACACATTCACATCACCAATACTTCTTCAAGAATTAACAATTCATAATAGGCATAGTAGTGTATTAATTACGGAATGTAAATGAAGAACAAAGTAATACTTACTTGATTGATGCCTTTGGATGATGTTCTTGTGAAGAAAAAGAGCAAATAGAAAATTTTTGAGAGGATTTGGAGACTATAGGCGGCGCCTAGGCTAGGTTTCCAATGTGTTTTTGGTTCAAGACTAAGTCTCATATTTATAGGAGAAGGTTGGGTTGGGTTTTGACCCATTTAAAATCGGATTTGGAGACAATAAGTGACCATAGGCGGCGCCTTTTGCTTTGCCTATGCTTGGCATAGGCGGCGGCTTTTGCATAGCATTGTTGAGCATAGGCGGCGCCTATGCCATGGAATTCCTAGGCATAGGCGGCGCCTTTAGCATGGCATATGAGATTCAGAGACAAAAGGCTTTAGCATAGGCGGCGCCTATGCTATGGCATACTTGGGCATGGGCGGCGCCTATACTATGGCACACTAGATTCCGAGATCATAGGCCATAGTATAGGCTTTGCCTTGTTCGTGGCCTAGTTTTACCTAGGCCTAGCCTTGTTTGATGCCTATATTTTCATGAGTAATGCTCAATCCATAACCTTTTGCTTCCTCATTCCTAACTTACCACCTTTAACATGCCACACGTCCAAATCGAGATTTGAAACCAATCTCCTCGTTTTACACCTCTTGCACCTACATTTGCTCAAAGACAATAAAAACGATTAGAACGATGGGTTGCCTCCCATCCAGCGCCTTAGTTTTGGTCGTGGCACGACTCTTATTTTTGGATTTTTATTTATCAAAAGCAAAACACGTACTAGAACGAAAGGAAAAATAAAAAATGATAAATGATGGGTTGCCTCCCATCTAGTGCTTGATTTATTGTCGCGGCACGACATAGTTACCTCAAGTACTTAGACTTCATCGAGATAAGCGAGGGCCATATAATTTATCGAATCAAGAGGACCGATATAGGGTTTTATTCGTTGGCCATTCACTTTGAAGACAACACCATTATTGTCTTCCAACTCTACTACTCCAGACGAGTAGATTTGGTTAACTTTGTATAGACCAGACCACTTGGATTTTAACTTACCTGGGAATAACTTCAGTCTGGAATTGAAAAGAAGGACCATATCATCCTTTTGAAAGTTTCGTCGAACAATCCACTAATCATGATACTTTTTCATCTGCTCCTTGTATAGGTCTGATCTTTAATAAGCATGGAGACGGAATTCGTCCATCTCGTTTAGTTGCTCCAATCTCAGATTTATTGCATCATCCCAATTCAAATTCAATCGCTTCAACGCCCACAATGCCTTATGCTCAAGCTCAATGGGTAAGTGAAAAGCCTTCCCATAAACTAGTTGGTACGGGGATATGCCAATGGGTGTTTTGAATGCAGTCCTGTATGCCCATAGTGCATCATCCAGCTTCCTAGACCAATCTTTCCTATTAACATTCACCGTTTTAGCAAGGATTTTCTTGATATCTCGGTTGGAAACCTCTACTTGGCCACTAGTTTGTGGGTGATAAGGTGTGGCTACCTTATGTTGCTTGACACCATATTTTGCCAACACGGTTTTGAATAGCTTATTGCAAAAGTGGGATCCTCCATCGCTTATGATAGTACGTGGTACTCCAAAGCGAGAGAAGATATTTCTCTTCAACAATGCAACAACACGTTTTCCCTCATTGTCGGCCAATGCTACTGCTTCAACCTATTTTGAGACATAATCTACAACAACTAGGATGTAATTCATTCCAAACGAATTTACGAATGGACCCATGAAATCAATACCCCATACGTCAAAGAGCTCTACTTCAAGGATTTTCGACATGGGCATCTCATGGTGTTTCGAAATAGCACCTTGTCGCTGACATTGGTCGCATCTTCTAACAAAGTCGTAGGCATCTCTAAATATCGAAGGCCAATAATATCCACTTTGCAATACCTTTCTTGCTGTCCGATTACCTGCGTGATGTCCCCCAACTTGGGAAGTATGGCATGCTTCCAATATATTAGGCACCTCTGCATGGGATATACATCTTCGGATAACACCATCTGCGCATCGTCGAAACAAATATGGCTCATCCCAAAAGTAGTGTTTTACATCATGCATAAACTTCCTCTTTTGATGGTAAGATAAGTTTACAGGTATCACATTACTTACCGCAAAATTTGCAAAGTCGGCATACCATGGTAACTTTTCCATTATCATTGCTAAGATCTCCTCATCAGGGAATGCATCATCAATCTCAATTTTAGGCTGTGCCATATGCTCGTTTTCGAGTCTAGATAGATGATCAGCCACTTGGTTCTCGCAACCTCTTCTATCTTTAACTTTGAAATTGAATTCTTGCAGCAGCAACACCCATCGAATTAGTCTTGGTTTCGCATCCTTCTTTGTCATTAGATATCTTAGAGCTGCATGGTCTGTATGAACGATCACTTTGGTCCCCAACAAATAAGCAGGAACTTCTCAAACGCGTACACAATAGCTAGGAGCTCTTTTTCTGTGACAGTGTAGTTCTTTTCGGCTTCGTTCAGGACCTTGCTAGAATAGTAGATAGGATGGAATAATTTTTCCTTCCTCTGGCCAAGTAAAGTGCCCACGGCTACCCCACTAGCATCACACATGACTTCGAATGGTAGAGACCAATCTGGTGCAACCATGATAGGGGCTTCAATTAGTTTTCCTTTGAGGCGTTCGAATGCCTTCAAACAATCTTCATTGAAGTCAAATTTTGCATCTTCCTCCAAGAGTTTGCACAATGGACTAGCAATTTTGGAGAAGTCTTTGATAAACCGCCAATAGAAACCTGCGTGATCGAGGAAACTACGAATTCCCTTTACGGAAATTGGTGGTGGTAGCTTCTCAATAACCTCAATTTTTGCTCGATCAACCTCAATCCCTCTTTCGGAGATTTTATGCCCCAGAACAATACCTTCTTTAACCATGAAGTGGCATTTTTCCCAATTAAGCACTAGGTTGAATTCTACACATCTTTGCAACGCCATACTTAGGTTTACCAAGCACGCTTCAAAAGACTCACCAACGACTGAAAAATCATCCATGAATACCTCCAAAGTTTCTTCAACCATATCAGAAAAAATGGACATCATACAACGTTGAAAGGTGGCTGGTGCGTTACATAGCCCGAATGGCATACGTTTGAAGGCAAACGTGCCATATGGACATGTGAACGTTGTCTTCTCTTGGTCTTCGGGGGCAATACAAATCTGAATATAGCTTGAATAACCATCTAGAAAACAAAACCATCCTTTCCCCGCTAATCGATCTAGCATTTGGTCCATAAATGGCATTGGAAAGTGATCTTTGAGTGTCCAAGAATTCAGCTTTCTGTAGTCCATGCATACTCTCCATCCGGTGATGGGTCTGAGTGGAATAAGCTCATTCTTTTCATTTGCGACCACCGTCATGCCTCCTTTCTTGGGAACACATTGTACCGGGCTTACCCATGTACTGTCAGAGATTGGATACACAACTCCTGCGTCTAACCACTTGATAATTTCTTTCTTCACCACTTCTTGCATAGGTGTATTGAGACGCCTTTGATGCTCAATGGTGGGTGTGCAATTTTCTTCAAGCTGAATCTTGTGTGTACAAATCCTAGGTGGAATACCAATAATATCAGCAATGGTCCAACCAATGGCTCTTATATACTTCCGTAGAATAGCAATGAGAGCTGCAACTTGTTGCTCACCCAAATCTGCTGCCACAATGACTGGAAGTGTGTTTCCGATTCCTAAGAATGCATACTTTAAATGACTAGGAAGCTCCTTTAATTCTAACGTGGGTGGCTCTTCAATAGATGGCTTGGCTGGTGGTGTGGGTCGATTTTTGAGATCGAGGTCCAGCTTCTTGGGAGTATGGCGATATGTCCCTAATCCTGATAGAGCACAAATAGCTTCTTCACAATTTTCAGCATCCTTACTCTCTTCATTCATGAGCACAACCGCCACTGGGTCATCAATAATTTGCTATTCTTCAAGTAGTTCTTTCTCATCATCAAAGTAAACATCAGCCACCGAGAATACGTTCAGCTCTTTGGGTTGCTTCATTGATTTGCACACATCAAAGCGAACTACTTCGTCATTTATTTGGAATGAAAGCTCATTAGCTCTCAAATCAATAAGCACGCTTCCTGTAGCAAGGAAAGGGCGCCCCAAGATTATGGGAACTTCTGAGTCTGCTTCACAATCCAAAATAACAAAGTCTGCCGGAAAGATGAATGAAGAAACCTTTACCAATACATCACATAGAATCCCAACAGGTCGTTTTACCGACCTATCCGCCATTACGAGCCTCATATTGGTTGGAGTAGGATCACCTAACCCCAACTTTTTATAGATAGATAATGGCATTAAATTGATGCTGGCTCCTAAATCACATAATGCCTTGGCAAAATTCAAAGATCCAACAGTGTAAGGAATAGTGAAAGCTCCAGGGTCAGCCTTCTTCTGAACTAGTGATCGGGTAGCGATGGCTCTGCAGTGATGAACATTATCTTTCAACTCATAGCTTGCTGCCCGCTTTTTCGTCAAAAGATCTTTCATAAATTTTGCATACCCAGGCATTTGTTCAAGTGCCTCCACCAATGGAACATTAATGGTCAGCTGCTTTAACATAGTCATGAATTTGCTGAACTTTGTATCGTCCGCCACCTTCTTCAATCTTTGAGAAAAAGGTGGTGGTGGGTATGGAATTGTTCCCTCCACGGCTTTCTTCTCCTCTTGCCTTCGTTTTCCAGCCTTTTCAGGCTGCAACATACTCGGTGTACCGTCATGGACGTCGTGGGTAGATTCTACGGCAGCTTCTCCTTTTGCCTTGTCATCAATGTCTGCTACATCGTCGACCACTTTTTTGCCCTTAGATGAAGTTTCCAGCGCCTTACCACTTCGAGTAGTAATATCCATGCATGATCCCTCATTCCTTAGATTTTGCACAGTGTCGCTAGGTAAAGTGCCAGCCTTTCTTTGATTGAGTGCTGCTGAAAGTTGGCTCAATTGCTGCTCTATTTGCTTGATTGAAGTAGAATATGAATCAACTAATTGCTTCATAGAGGAAAAATCATTTATTACCTCCGTTACTCCCGCGCTAGTTGCTTTCACTCCTTTCAGTAGTTTAGCCATCATGTCTTCCATACTTCCAGAACTAGATGTGGTGGTGTCACGTCTTCCTGGGGGAACATATAACCCACTATTGTCATTCCTGTTCTTCCAACTACCTTGGTCCTTGTTTCCAGATTTATCATAATAGTTCCGACCTTGGTTTCCTTGGGTATTACCTCGGAAACCCCCCTGATTGTTCAAGTAGTTGGCCTCTTCATCCGAATCAGATTCGTCTCTTCCTTTTGACGCAATGGCTTTGACTTTTTCGGTCTTTCCTGATAATAGATGCTTTGTAAGAAGATCCACTTGTGTTTTCATGTGCGCTATATCTTGATCACATTCTTCTTCTCTTCTCCTTTGGTCTGCAGTCATGCCTATAGATAAAGTGGGGCTTGCTACTTCAGAATCCCTGGTATGCCAAGCTCTACTTTGCTTCGTCATCCTGTCTAGCATATTTCTTTCCTGACCAAAGGTGAGATCCATGAATGATCCTCCAGCCGCATTATCCACAACTGGTTTAGTTATTGAATTCAAGGCTCTGTAAAGTATCTCCATTGGGTGAACATTAGTCATGTGATGGTTTGGACACCTCATTAGCTTCGTCTTGAACCTCTCCCATGTTTCATGAAGGGCTTCAGTTGGAAGCTGACGAAAGTTGCTGATTTCATCTCTCATTTGTGCTCTTTTGGATGGCGGAAAGAATCTTTCTAGGAAAGCATCTCTCAATTGCCTCCAATTTGTAATAGAATCAGGATTCAGCCCATTCAACCATAGAGTTTCCTCCCCAGACAGAGATAATGGAAATAGACGTAATCGGATTGCATTCTGACCAACGCCAGGATTGTCAAATGACTTGCATGTAGAAATAAAGTTGATGACATGCATATTCGGATCATCGCCTGCCAGTCCACCAAATAATCCTTTGAGTTGCAATAACTGAATCATGGTGCTTGTGATGTTGAACTTGGCTCAAGGTGCCAATGGTGGAGGAATAATGGCTCCTGTGGCTCCGGCTCCATCAAGATCATCATCATCATCGTCAAAAGCTGGTTGCATAGCTTGGCATTCAAGCCTAAACCTAGCTTGACGATCTCTTCTGTTGGCAGGTGTTGCGATCTCAGCGGCATGCCTAGGGTTTAGTAACTCGTCATCACCTAGATCCTCATTGTCAGGATTTGTTGCTCTCCCAGGGTTATCAATATTTTGTTAATGCACTTGAGCGGCGGCTAGTGCAGCTAGTCTCGCTTGTTCCTGTTGAGCAGCCATCCTTTCAATTGCGTGTTGTGCCTCCATTCTACCAATACGTTGTGGTTCAGGATTGATAGGTAATAACGGTTGACCAGAACTTCGGGTATGGGGCATGCACTGAATAAAAACCTGCAGTAAACAAAAACAAAAACTAAAAGTAAAAGTACGAGAATCTTTGACCAAAGGGTCTAGTAATTATTACGAACTTAATTGACAACCGTATTCCCCGGCAACGGCGCCAATTTTTGATAACGCTAAATCTACAGCTCTCGTAGGAGTGTAAAGCGGTCGTTTGTCAAATATAGAACCCAACTGGGTTGGGTATCGATCCCACAGGGAATAGCTTGGTCAGCAAGTAAGCGAAGATTACTAGACTTTTAGTGAAAGTCTCAAAAAAGAGGGGAGTCTTGTTGTGCAAGTAATGTAACCAAATAGTAGAGAAAAAACGGAAATAGCAAAGTAAAAAGAAAGAATGTTTAGTAAGATGTAAACGATGAGAATTGAGAAGTTGGGGTTATGTCCACCTTATGAGTTGTACGTCTCTATTGGCTATGAGTTATGCGGAGTTCAGACAAGCATGTTCTTATAGAGAATTGTATTCGATGGTAAATCCAAGCGCCTTTCGACCTGAACAAGGACTATTTCACTTTAACTCTTTCGAGCTTAAAGCGTATCTAACGGTACAAATTCTCCAAGAGGTTAATCCAGTTACGATACTAACTTTTTAATAGGGGATGGGACCCTATTACCTTGACATTATCTCTTTTCCAGACATATAACCTTTCTTTCGAACAAGTTAATGCTATAATGGCGTATTCTATGCGTTTGCAACCACAAAGAATTTAGATTAAGATGAAGAGAATAATGATATAAGCAATATACGTGTCACGAATTCACAAACTCATAGAATAGATAGTATCTCATATGGCTTCCATAACCCTAACAGAGAAGTTTAGTTACCCATGAGTGCGAAGGAAATCACAATAGACATTGTTATTATACCACAATAAATATTTCGTGTAGCAAAGTGTGGTAGGCGTTAGGCGTGAATTCCTTGCAAAGTAACGTTTCTCTTGTTGCGGAAATTAAGAATTAATTAGATGAATAGAAGAAGAATAAAATGTAGAATTAATAGAAAAAGTCTTGCAGAAGTAGAATAAGAATTGAAAAGTAGAATTAGAATTGTAATTCGAAGTATTAAAATCTCTAGCAAAATAGTGTATTTATAATACCCATATCCTATTCCTACTAAGCTAATGAATTACTTAACCCATCCTACTAGGTTAAGGTATCATTATCCTAATCCTAATAAGTTACTTCTAGTCCCCAAAGTCTTCAGAATTACTGTTTTTGCCCGGGACAGATTTTCCATGCGCCACTTTTGGTCCTTGGCGTCTAAGATTTGGTTTCCTCATTTCGTGAAGCTTTCTTTGGCGTCAAGTTATCCATAAAATGCTGAATTTTGTATCATTTATACCTGAAAACTTGCTAATCATGTTCGTTAGCTCACTTACAGGAAAAAGGACTAAAAGTTCATGAATTATATAATTTGTCCTCAAAACATGGCTAAAATATGGGTAAAATATAGCACTATAGGCGTGTAAATTCGCCTATCATCACCAGACCGCATTTAGACAAAGTTATGTGGCCACCGACCCTTTTTTCTTTTTTTTTGTCTGAGCTATGATTTTTAGGGTTTCCTAATATACTATAAATTCCCCTTATGTGATTTTAATTTTAAGTTATGCACTATTGATACTTACAAACATATTTTGATTCTGAGATTAAATTTTGGTCGTGGAATTCTCTTGTATTGATTTTGGTTGATTACTTCAGTTAAAGTTTTGGGTTTTCAATTGTGATTATTGTGATTATATCTTATGCTTTAAATTATGAATGTTGTTGATTCTTCATAAGTAAGATCAGCTAAAAACCCTTAGCTAGGGTTATGGAAACCCTACAGATTGATGAAGTAGAGGAAGTTCTAAGTTGTTCTAAACAATACCCATGCATGCATTGTATCATCTTCACATTAATAGCTATCTTAATGTATTCAAATGTTAGGACACCACCTACATTATTGTTACTTACTCCAAAACAGGAGTAATGACTCGGAAAAGATAACTACCATAGTTATTTAAAGTTTAAATATCAATCCACGCTACTAGGTATTATCTAAGTAAGATGGTTAACAGTTATCTAATATCTAGAAACTCAAAAGGTAATAGTTAACTGGGACCTAGGATAAGGTTTGGTAAGGCGACATCTTCAGACTCAAAAGGTAAAGGGTAAAACTATCAACTAGTCCAAAAAATGGTTGGTGGAACATAACTTATTAGATTCTACATGCAAGGTATCGGGTTGGTTCAATAAAGCCCGATAAGCCTACAGAGTTGAGAAGCCAGAGGGACACAATACTAGTGTTCATTGAAGACTGATTATAACCAAACATATTAGTTACTTGTTCGATATTGATACTTCAAACCACCCATTTAATTTTCCAATTTTTCCCATTAATTTCAGTATTGCAAAGCGATAGATCCTTCTATTCCCTTGGAATTTGACCCCAACCTTTGTTTGGTTACTATATTTGAAACTGACTGCATAATCTTTAGATTGATGGTGTAGCTTGGACGCTATCAAATTTTGGCATCATTGCAGGGGAATACGATGTTGAGTTGTGAATTGAGGTTGTTGCAGTTCTTAGGTCATTTTTTTCTTAGTTAGGTATACACTGGTGTATGCCTAGCACATGAAGTATAGCCAATCCTTTAGTCCCAATGAATTCGAATCCAAAGAGGATTTTACAAACACCTAGTAGGATGATGAAATCTACCATGATATTTCTAAAGGGGTCCATGATGATGTGCCTTCCCCTCCTCCTAAAGGAGTTTAAGACATTATTGACCAACAGATAGGGGTGTTTTTAGAACAAGATACTAATTAGAGGAGAGAATAAGATGCTCAACTGATAGCTTAAGAGGCATAGTTAGTGTGAAGAGGCAGGAAGCAGAACACCGAGTTGCACTTTATAGAAATCTAAACTTAGTTAGAGGTGGTTGTGCTCAAGTGATCCCAATGAACCAATATTTATAGCCATATAAGGATGATGAAGAGGATATGAGGTAATTTGAGCCGAAAAATACTGGATCCATTATTCATTCTATTTTACCCCTAGACATTAATTTTGACATAACGTGTGCAATGCTCTAGCTCTTAAATATGAAGGGTGTATTTGTGGTCTTACCTACAGATGATGCAAACACACACCTTACAAAATTCATTAGGATTGTAATTCATATACAAATACAGGGGTAAATCAGGCGGTGCTTAAATTGAGGTTGTCACCTTTTCACTTATAGGAGAAGCATCTTTATGGCTAAGGAAAATGCCAAGAGAATCTATCACTACATGGAATGAGTTGCGCAGGAAATTCTTTAATAGTTTCTTTTCTCAATCTAGGATATTGTAGATTAATGATGAGATTTATAAATTAAAGAAACTTCAACCAAAATCCATGTGCGAGTCTTGGATCAGGATCAAGAAGAAAATATGGTACCCAACCATCAGATTCCAGGCATAAGCTTACTAGAGATATTATACAGAGCCTTGGATGACACCATCTTTGGTGGAGATTTTATGAGACTACATTAAGAGGTAGCTTCAAATATGATAGATCATATCATGCTCACAAATCAAGAGACGCAAACTCGGGAGGTTGAGAGGGGATCTGGCACATATGTTATTGGTGCCTCCTATGACAAGAAAATAACTGATGATTTAGTCGCGCAAGAAATTATGTTGTTAAGAACTGATCTTGGGTTATTAGAAAATCAATTTGCAACATCATGTTTTGATAAAGTGAACATAGCAGGAGCACAAGGTTCATCTTCCAAAGCTTATGAGCCAGAGTTAGAGTAGGAAGAAAACTATTTGGATCGTTAGTTGGAAAGTTTTTGATCCCAAGGGCAAGTAAACCATGGTCAAAACTATAAGGATATAAAGAATGTATTAGGGAGATTGATGGTGATTGGAGAAAGAAGGATGACTATAGAGAGAAGAGAGATAGGTATATTCTGCCTGGCAGATGAGATGTAGAATCAAGAATATAAAAGATTCTAACTAAGATGGTAAAAGATCAATAAGGAGAACAACCTTAAGGAGATTAAGGCTGGCATTTCAGAAATGACTCAGAAGGTAGAATCTCAGGTTAATTCTATTAAGCTGTTGGAATAATAATTTGGGTAGATGTCAGCAGTATTGAACTAGAGGTGGCTAGGTATCCTTCCAAGCAATACTGTAAAAAATCTAAAAAATTATTGTAATGTTCTTGCTATTACAAGAAGGAGTGGTATAACTACTACAGATACCCCACTACCTACTGTGAAAGCCCAAAGGCATGATGAAGCTGATATCGATGAGACACCTGCTGTGAAATCAAAAAAGGTAATAGGTGGTGATGTTAAAGTTGGTAAGGGTACGATTATTGATTAGGAAATAAGAAAAATTCCATGACCACCCCACCTTTTCCATATTGATTGAAGAAGAAGAGAGAGAAAGATAAGTTCAAGCAATTCATTGAGATATTAAAAGAGTTAGCTTGAACATCCCTCTTCTTGAGGTGTTGGAGCAGATTCCTGGATATGCCAGGTTTATAAAGAAATTGGTTACATAGAAGAAAGTGTCTACAATTGATGATTTTGATGTGTTACACAACTGTAGTGTAGTCACAACTTGGTCGTTGGCTTAGAAAAAAAGGGTGATTCCAGAGCATTCACTATACCATGCACTATTGGGTCATTCCGATTTGCCAAAGCCTTATGTGAATTAGGAGCCAACATAAATTTGATGTTGCTGGTAGTATTCAAGTAATT
Organism: Capsicum pubescens; assembly: GCA_030864215.1. Classification (NCBI taxonomy): domain Eukaryota; kingdom Viridiplantae; phylum Streptophyta; class Magnoliopsida; order Solanales; family Solanaceae; genus Capsicum; species Capsicum pubescens. Next base: position 126,545,964 of record CM061541.1, read on the forward strand.
GGAGTTAGGCCTTCCTAAACCGGATGCATGCGGCTGTTGATGGTTGATAGCACCATGAAGAAACTTGAGGTCATTTCTTTTGATGTGATCATGAGAGTTGATAACTTCATCTTTCTAGTTGACTTTGCCATTTTGGATTGCAAGGTTGACACCGAGAAGCCCATCCTATTGGGGAGACCATGTATGGACACAATAAGGAAATAGTTAACATAGAGAAGGGAGAGGTAAAGTTCAATGTCAATGGTGAGGAGGCCACATTTAATATTCAAAAAAATAATGATGCAGCTGACCGACATGCAGGTGGTGTCAGAGATAAATTATATTGATGACCCAAAATGGTATTCTTCTAGGTATCTTGATGAATTCTGAGTAATTAAGGTACCCACATCATGCTGCAACATTAAATCAAGCACTGCATGAGAGGCAACCCATGGGCTTGTTGGTGAAGTCTGAGTAACCAACATAGACACACTGTGCCGCAACGTTAAATCAAGCGTTGGGTGAGAGGCAACCCATCATTTTAGTGTTTATTTTTGTTTATTTTTATTTTATAGGCTTATAACTTATGGACATACCCGAAATATAAAAGGATTGCTACATTCATAACTTTCCAGTTAAGGGAACTTTGTGACCAACCCATCAGGGTAACAAGTCCCACTTGAGCCAGGTAATATTGAGCGATAATTGAAAAAATGAAATTTTAAGGATAATAATGGAGAGTTTTGGACTATGACACATAATCATACTTTTAGAGCTGTAAATTCAAGTTATGGAACCATAAGTAGTTGGAAAACATTAAAATTCAAAGACCAAGAAGTAGGAAGTTGTGCCAAAAAATTAGGCCCACTTGCGCCCAGCACATGCGGACCGCATGTGGACATACGACTACTGACAAGCCACATGTGGCTACCGCAAGTGGCGCACGTGTGGGATAAAATTTTAATTAAAACATTAGGACCACCAATGCATATTTTGCCTCATTCTAATGCATTCAAATCCTTAAAATCTCATTTTTCTCTTTAAATCAAAACTTCCAACTCAAAGCATAAGCTAATCTTATAGTTTGAAAAAGGATAAATTGAAACTTATTTGGGGTACCAACTTGTCCCATTACGCTAAATACAATCTCAGTCTGTGGTCTTACTATATTTTTTCATAGTTCACTTACAAATTCTCAAAGAAAAGATAACTTTCTCGGCTTCTAATAGTTATGTTTTGATTTAAATAGGAAACAAGCAAGTTTCTGTGTGCATTTCTATTCAAAATATATAAAAATAAGCATGCTTGTGTGTAGGATCCTTGAAGTAGCCTAAAATCTTGATATGTGGCTTTGTTTTGAATTAAATTCTAAGGTTAGTCCTAAATAGAAGTTGAACTTGAACTTGAACAAGTAGAGGAATGCAAAATATTATGCATGTTAGTTTGCATTGAAAATCATGATTTTTGATATATGTGTGTACATTGGACTTGTCGGGATCGCCAATAAGTTATAGGGGTGTGAAAATTGAGAAAAAATTTAAACATTTCAAAGTTTGATATTTTTCTTCTACTTTTACAGTCCCCTATTTTTTGTTGGAAACTAACTCCTAGATTTTCAGGTACATATGGCACCAAAAAGAATCTAAGAATAAGGTTGATACATCAAGGAGATGGGGTGAGTCACCCAAGCCTAGTGGCTTGATAGAGAAATACCCTATTCTGCAGATTAGAGAAGCTATGAGTGGGGCGACATGCAGAGTGATTAGAGTCCAAGTGCGCCAAGTAACTGAGACTATTATTTTGGGCCCTTTAGGATAGCCACTGCTGAGCACTCATTATGGGTAAAAAGAAAAACCTTTATTCAAACTAGGTCTTAGTCAGAGACTATTCAGTCTACCCAGGCAACTCTAACTCAATTAAGGATGAAGTCAAACTGGAGATCACCCCACACTCTCTTCCGTGATATTGACGAGGAGGAAGATTTTGAGCCAGTTTCATAGGGTGTAGCACAGTACCCCCATTCTAAGAAGGTGTCCCAAGATTTGTCAGAGGCTGTAAATTAAAAGGAGTCATTAGTGATACCCCAGTCTAAAGAGGGTACCGCAACTCAAGAACAGACATTATGTGTATCCTAATCTGAGGATGGTGTAGAGAAGTATTCCCATGAGGTTCCCATTCCAAATGAGGAGGCACCAACACCACAGGGACAAAATTTCACCGTACCTATATATACCTCAGTGATACCTTTGGATGAGGATAACCCAAGGTGGTGTGTCAATGGAATGCGGATGATATATGATATAGACAATTATATATCAGAGACTGACAAACCCATGAGGTTTATTCTTTAGTATCACAATATTGATCTATCTCAGTTGAGTAGAGTACTATAGTGTTAGGCTGTTTTTGATCATTATCAGTTGGAGTAGATGACTAGACCACTCGATTCTTATAGCTCAGCTTTGGTACGAGAGTTTTATGCATCATATTCTGCCATAGTTGTTTTTTATCTGTATATTTCCATGGATAATAAGAAATATGGGAAGCCACAACTTGAGTGAACCCGCGTGAGGGAGGTTAAGATTAAAATTTCAGCAGTGACGATTTGTCGAGTTATTTTTGGTCTAGAATATATTACTTCAACATCCACAATAGAGTGTGACTACATACTGAGAACCACACATGAAAAACATATCATGAGGGAGGTAGGGCATATACATGAGAGAGTTTATATTGCTAGGTGGATAGCCGGCTATATTTCACCTTTGGGTGATGAGACCTCATGGATGAGGCACATGGTGTGATAAAAAAGGCCTTATTGACATTTGCTGCTAAGTTCTGGTGGTTGATCATCATATATTGACTGTTCCTAACTGCTTCAAATAATGTATTTACTTAGAAGGTATCCTCCCTGATTCTAGTATAATGGTTGGGTATGCTATTAACTTTGAAGTCATCCACTGGCATGAGATTCATGATAATGCCTTTGGGGAGGTGATGAATTTTCAATTCTCATGCCTTATCCAGAGATTATGTGATAAGGTAGGATTACCAGAGATACCAAGAGTTGATAAGAGACTACTTGTGATGGCCACTGCATAGACAAAGACTATGAAGGATCCGACATGCTTTGACCTTCCAATGAAACCTAGAGAGCTTTCCGCAGTACTTAGTATCCAGATTGAGGGCCTCTCAGTTTTCACATAGCCTAGTGATATGCATAGAGGTGATATTGGAGTTAGTCTTGACTTGAGATGGGGATTAGAGAGAGGCCCCAGATTTAAACACTCAGGTTGAGAGGACACCAGCCATTTTTTTATTAGGCCCGACTTCCAGTTAATAGTCGGTGGGTGTTTCTTCATTGCCCTTTTGCCCATCCACTACAGTTGGTACTATAGGTATGACTTTTGTATCTCATGAGTTTTTGTAAATACTAGTGGATAGTCAGCAAGTCACTGATGAATAGTTATATGTTGTTAAGACTAATGTGGCTACTCAATTTGGGCTGATTCGGCAATAGGTTCAGACTAGACTAGAAATGACAGAGGCCAGATGGGATGTCGCACACAGAGTTGCTATGTCAGAGTTATGTACTGATCTACAAGAACATATAGATAATTTGGAGATATGTGTTACAACTCAATTTGTAGAGATTTAGGTGCCATACCTATGTCATATTAAGGTGGAGGTAGACACTTTGCAAGAAGAGGTATGCTCTCTCACAGAGAGCCATATAATGACCTCTCCTCTATTCATACCCCTAGTGGTTCAAATATCACCTCTGCACAGGCCTAAGTATTTTGATTTATTTGCAGAGGATGATGAGGAGGTCCCAGTAGTTGGGACTAAGAGAAAACATATGGGGGATCTACAGGATTATAACATGCCATATGACTAGGACATTAAAAAGGCCAGAAAAGATTTAATGGATTCGGCAGTTGTTAAGAGGTAGAGACATACAACGAAAGCAGTGGGTGCATCTTCTAGTAGTGTACCACTATCGCCACCACCTTCGCTAGTGGATATACCCCTATTCGGGGATGCTCATAACATATACGCCTAGTGTGTCAAAGGTAAGTCCTCATTCTCTTTTTTATATAATTTTAGCACATTGGGGATAGTGCACTATTTTTATTTGGGGGTGGGGTATGCCATCGCCATCGCAGGTTTTTGTTGTTGTCCTTTTTTTTCTATCATCGCGGTATGGCTGTAAAATCGGCCTGTTTAGGATAAAATTTGTGTCGTGTTGTGTTTTGTTTCATATTGTGTTTTGTTTTTGTGTAATTTGGAGATTTTTATGTGCTTAGGGAAGTTGTAATGTTTTTGGTTGATTTTAGAGAAAAATGATACCGCTCTAAAATTTTAGAATTCAATGCATATATGTGTGAACATTATAGATCTTGTTATGGCATTAGTATTAGGGACATGATAATCACTTGATAATAATTACATGAACGAAACAAGTAGTAGCTTGTAATATTGACTCAGTGCCATGTGTGTATGAAATGCTACTTATTCCCTTTGTGTGTTGAATTCAGGACTTTCCTAGTTAGTCTTGCCTAGGTTATAGGATAGTCGGTCAGGAAAGGATCATAGGTCATTTTATGTTAGTCCACTTTTAACCTAAATTACCCTCCCAATGTGAAATTGAATTCCCTTATCCCTATATGAGCCTTATAACCTATTTTTCTTGTTTCATCTGCCACCTTTCTATTTGTGTTGTAGTAACATATTTTGGCCCCTTCTTCCTTAGACATTTTACACCTTAACTCAGGAAAATTGCCTATGTTAGGGGTGGCTATCACAGGGTTGTGTAATGTAAAGTGGGTATGTAGAAGGGTGAAATAAGAGAAAAAGTTAGTAGGAATGAGTGTGGTAGCAAAGGAAAAGAAAAAGATTTTTTTTTTTGTAAAAGAGTGAAAAAAAAGAATAAAAGACCACTCCCAACCTAAATTTGCAATAAAGAATAAAAAGGAAGAAATAATGGTGAAATAAAAAGAAAGATGGTTAATGAGTTGACCCCAAAAGTAGTGTAGTGCCAAAGAGGCTTAGTCACTTGATATGTCTGTATGTACTATACCATCCCCCCAAGCCTACTTTATAAGATGAGAAAATTCCTATTGTTGTCCTAACTTGATTGTCTGAATGCTAAGGTGAAGAAAATTAGGGCAAGCCTATGGTATTCGATGCATATTGATTGAAACTTCTCTTCTGAGTGTGTGTCTCTTGACTGTCCCTACATTGACATACATTATTTCATATTAGTGAGTGGGATTTATTTCTTGTAAGGGAACATGAGTCATATTACTAGCTACTTATATGTTTGGGCAATGTAAATTGTACATATGCATGGTTGTCTATTGCTAATATAATGTCATACATTGATCCCATTATGTCACATTATTGTGCTTCATGTTTTTTGGAAGGTTGAAATAGGAAAGGGTATTGTTGTTTTAGCTTAAAGTGTTAATTGACTGCCTTGAATAAGCTTGAATTCTCCTAGTTTAGCATCGTGTTTTGTTTTGTTTTAATTGTGTTTCCTGAGGACATGCAAACGTTCTAAGTTGAGGGTGTTGATGTGATATAGAAATATAGCACTTTTGATGCTTAAAAAATAAAAATATTCAAGTTTCTTAGGTTGTATTGTTAGATATGATGCATTTTGGGTATATTTTGTAGGAAACTAGGTTTTGGAGGTGAAGATAAAAAAAACGATAAAAATGGAGAATTTGGCTACTTACTTGATCATTCGTGGGCGTTTATGTCACTTTTCGTATGTACGGTACCAAAGCATGTGCTTAAACCTGAAGATAGGAAGCTTAGTTGCAAGAATTGGAAGTCCTAGCACTCACCTATATCTACATGTGGACCACATGTAGAACATGTGGCCCGTATGTGACTAAGGTAAGTACAAAAATTGAAGATCCAGAGAGTAAATGAGATGAAAACGAACTTGCGGCACTTACCTATGTTAATATGTGGACCGCATGTAGCACATGTGGACCGCATGTGGGTAAGGAAACTACCATAACTCCAAAGTTCAGAGAGTAGACAGTGTGGGAAATTTTTCTAACACTTACCCATGTCTACATGCACCCAGGGTTAGGCCGCATGTATATACAGGTAAGTGGCCACCGACCCTTTTTCTCTTTTTTTCTCTGGACTTTGATTTTTAGGATTTCCTCATGTACTCTAAATACCCCTTATATGTTTTTAGTAGAAGTTACGTAATATGGATACTTACAAACATATTTTGATTCTGATATTCGATTTTGGCCTTGGAATTCTCTTGTGTTGATTTTTGTTGATTAATTCAGTTAAAATTTTGGGTTTTTACTTGTGATTATTGTGATTACATCTTATGATTTTAATTATGAATATTGTTGATTCTTTCATAAGTATGAGCAGCTAAAAACCCTTAGCTAGGGTTGTGAAAACCCTGGTGGATTGACAAAGTAGGGTATGTGCTACATTTTTCTGAATCTATACCCATGTTTCATTGTATTATTTTCACTTTAATAGCTATCTTAACGGTTTTAAATGTTAGTATCCCACCTAGATTATTTCTATTTACGCCAAAAGAGTAGTGACTAGGTAAAGATAATTACAATATTTTAAAGTTTAACTATTGATCCACGCTACTAGGTATTATCTAAGTTAAATGGTTAGCTGTCATCTAATAACTAGAGACTCAAAAGGTAATAGTTAACTGGGAGAAAGGATAAGGGTTAGTAAGGTGATATTTTGTACTCAAAAGGTAGAGGGTGAAGTCTGTCAGCTAGTCCAAAAGATAATTGGTGGTACATAACTTATTAGATTCTGCATGCAAGGTATCAGGTTGGTTCCATAAACCATGATAAACCTACGGAGTCGAGAATCCAGGAGAACACAATCCTAGTGTTCACCGATAATTGATCAAAACTAAGGTTGATATTAGCTACTTGTTCGATATTTATACTTGTAACCCCCAATTTACTTTTTCAATTTTGCAAACTGATTTCAGCAGCTGAAAGCCGCAAGTCCATGTATTCCCTTGGGATTCAACCCCAACCTTTGTTGGGTTACTATATTTGACAAAGATCACATAATATTCTGATTAAAGGTGTAGCTTGCCTTAAAATGAACTGCAACATTCAAACATAGCAACTCTGCATTAAAAAAATGCTAAAACTACTCGTATTTCCTATATTTGGATTGGGTCCAAAGCAAGTTCGAAAAATGAGTTTGATAAAAAAAGGGGTAAACTAAATATTTTCAAAATCATTTTTTAAGGTTATAGGAGTCTACAGGAGAAAACCCACACCAAAAATGGGTTATAAATGAGGTTAGAATCGAAGAAAAATCCTTCTTCTACTTTACCAATAAACCGCCCAATTTTCTATTTTGAAATCATGATTTAAAGGTGTTTTTGATGATACAATAAATAAAATATAATGTTAATAAGGTGTTAGTGCTTATCCAAGATCAAATAGTGAAAAACTCATCAAGAATCGCCTCAACCCAAAGCTTAAAGTTCCTAAAATGGAGGGAAAAATGAAAAAGAGTTTATATACTGATCAACTTTGGTTGATTAAACGATCAAATAACCTCTTAAGCGTTCATCACTTAAGAGAGGGGTGACCGCTAAAGAGGTCAGGCCCATTTGGCTAGGCTACTAAATCAGTCCCTTTCCATTAAAGTGGCACCCGCTAAAGTGGTCAAGTACCCACTTTAGTGGTAGGTGACTGGTTCACTAAGACTGCTTGGTCGTATAAACTGCCATCGCTAAAATGGTTACACCAATAACTTTACTAAGCTTTAAATTTGTTAGTCGACCCCTCGAAATTCATTCAGAATTTTATGAATGCAAATGGAATATGCTACTAGGCTATTTTTGATGTTTTGAACTCATTGACAATGTTGAATTTTTTTAAAAAGCTAATTTTTACAAAATTAACCCCCAGGACTCCTTTTTTCTAATTTCCATACGAAGGATATAAATGAGATATAAAGGTCTCAAATCTAAACAAACCATGCTACTAACCTAAATTCGAAAGTTAGAATTTGATAGCTCATTTTATTTTGCCATCTGACTCTCAGTTCATCAAATGTTTACCAAAGTCAACTATATGGCTTCTCAAGCCTGTAAAAATTATTAACTTTCACAAATCATTCCCAACCACATTTGAAATAATTTTAACCACCCCAAACTCCAAAAACATCATGTAGAAACTATGGAAATAGACAAAATGGTCAAAACACATAAAATAGAAAATCTCCTAAATTCAGATCCTTACATCATTTATCTCTCATCCAATTAAGAGCTTCAAAAAAATTGGGACAATGAAAATAGAAAGGAGACGAATCATCCTAATTAAAATATTTAACCCCAAACTTTCTGCTCAAATTAAAAGTTAGTTACATTTCTTTCTTTTCCTCATAATATAAAATATCCTTTCTTTTTTTTATTTTTTAAAAATAATATCTCGTACCATTTAAATAATTTATAGTTATTCTACAAATTAAGGGAGGCTGTATATAGAGAAATCTAAGAAAATTTATATGAAACAAAATAAATGAATCATTCGTAAGTTAAACATGGGGCATTTAGTTAAAAGTGACAAAAGAGTTTGAAAATGAGGTTTAGGTGACTCAAGTCTTAATAATTGAGTGGAGGTGACAATTACTTTATTAAGAATTAAGAAAGTTGGGGAAGTTTGAAAATAGCCCATAAGTTTTTAAATTTACACTTTGATCCAAATGTTAGTTAATATAACAGGAAACGGAGGGGAAAAAATATGTTTCTCTCTCTTCTCATCCGTTGTGGTTTTCTCTCTCTTTGCGATTTTGGTTGTTCATTATTGCTTCTTCTTTATTCATCATTATATGTTTCATTATCATCATCTTCTACTTCATTATCATCTCCATTTTCTTCTTGTCGATCATTGTTCTTGTTTTTACTTCTACTGTTGCTACTTGAACAATTTCTTAGGTCAAATTTTATTTCATACATAACTTTGGAATTACTTCATAGTTGACTTTGGTAAGTAAAATTATGATTTTTAATTAAATTTTTTAACTGGGTACACTGCTACAACTATTTTTTTAAACAAAGGATAGAACCCGTTCATGAATCAAACACAAGAGCAATCAATTTAAATAGATCACTCATCTGTTGCAATAGATAAGTCATCTGTTGCAATGCAACACTCATATGTTGGATTCATGTTTATGGTTCTATATTTTTCCCATAACATGAATCGAATGTATGGCTCATCTGTTGCAACAAACGAGTTATCTCTTACAATAGATGAGTTATCTGTTGCAACAAACTAGTTATCTGTTGCATCAGGTGAGTTTTATATTGCAATAGACTAGTTATCAGTTGTAACAAATATGTTATTTGTTGCAACAGAGAAGTAATCTATTGCAATAGGTGACTAATCTATTTAGAGAAAACAAAACAAATCCTGCCATAAACCTAACAGATAACCGATATGTTTCAATAAATGGTCTATCTATTGAAAGAAATAAAAAATCATTCTATTACTACTGGATTACAAATTGTTTCTTATGCTCAATCATCAACATGTTTGTTGAGAAGAAAAAATAGACAAAAACATAAATTTTTCATTAAATAAAAATAAAATACATTAGGTAGGTAGATCAGATATAAATAAAAATAAAAATACATATGCTAAAAGAAATAACATAACCTTAGTATTATTATTATTATCTTCATCATCATTATTATTATTTCCAGCCTTCCAATCGTCAACCAGTAGCTTTAGGGCCCTACTCAGTCTGTGAATCTCTCGGAGCATCCTTGCTCTCACGGTGCCCAACTCCCAATACAGGTCATCAACCTGCCTCTGAAGTTTCCTTACGGTGTCTTTTTCATATTAAATAATCGAAAAGTAATGACTTTTCACCCTCTCAATAACAATAATCCTTTTTTTTATCAATAACTATCTATTGTAATATATGATCTATCTGTCGCAGTAGAATAACCATCTGTTGCAATATATGGTCCATTCGTTGCCACAAATGCTCAATCTCTACCTCCAACCACCAACATGTTAAGAATAAGGAATAGACAGAATGAAAATTAAATATTAAATAATAATTAAAAATCCAATGTCTAACAAACATAGATTTTTGAATCCATTATATACAAATATACAATAAAAAAATAACATACAATAGGTTCCTCCCTTAGGTAGATCCGATATAATAAAATAAAATACATACGCTAAAAGGAAAAACATAACCTAATTATTATTATCATTATTATTATTATTATTAAAATTATTGTCAACCGACCAATCGTCATCCGACAGCTGCAGGGCCCTCCTCAGCCTTGCTCTCATGTCACCCAACTCCCACCGGAGTTTATGAATTTTCCTTTCGGGTTTCTGTAAGGAGTTGCGTAGAATCACCTTTTCCAAATCTGGATCATTCATATTTAGAAGTGGAGTAGACTGAACGAGTAAGAAGAGACCTATTTATAAGGGATTAAATTTGAATGGGTTAGTCTAAAAGCAACGACTGTCCGCCTCTTTTTAATAATTACATCCCTTAATTAAATAAAACTGGTGATTTTTTAATATGTAAATTAAAAAAATAGATCTAAATATAACATTTTATCTTTATTGTATTTCAGAAAATAAAAGAAAATTATTTTAAAATAAATCTAATAGGTGGGTAATCTGTTGCAAAACATATCCTACCTGTTTAATAATTTACAACATGTTGATAATCTATTGCAATAGTGTGCGTATATACATATATGTATGTATATATTTATGTTTGATTATTTCCAACAGATAAGTTATATGTTGCAATAGATTGATCATCTGTCGTAACAGATATCTATAATTGGTTGACAATTTTAATAGATATATCATTTGTTATAATAGTTTAGTCATTTGTTTATTCAAATTAAGCCATAGATGGGCTAGGAAGAATTAGGTGCGTGCAAATAGATGGATCCACTTATATGTGTGGGAGTTATGTATTACTAATAAGGTCATCGGGACAACACACATAAAGTATAATGATATTGTGAATGCATTTCTTAACCGATTAGGCATTGATTATTCTAACAAGATACTGCATTGTATAGTTAAGTATGATAGGTTTGAATTGATAAGGCCAAAGGGTCATGAATATGGTGTTGATACCCTATTACAAATTCATGACGGTTGTTGTTTATGTTTATGCACGTCATATTTTAAGAAGAAATTAATATATGTGTCATTATAGAGATCTAATAGTGATTGGACTATCTTTAATGGTGAATTAGACTCTAAAAAGGCCTTCAAAGCCTCCTACTGCAGCAAAAAAGAATGGAAAACCAATAGAAATTCCCATGGCTAAATTTAAATTGGATGAGTTATTCGCAAAGATATTATACACTAGAAGGATCAGTAGGAGAATACCTGTGAGGGATAGGAGAATTGATGAAAGATTATATCATTTAAGAGCTAATTGAAGAGGAAACATAGGGTAGCAAGCAAGCATGGAACTTATAGCAAATCTGGCTGATGAAATTAACTTAAAACATGAGAAATCTAAATTAAGTGCAAATATGAAAGTGTATCCAGTAATGAAAATTCATTTGTTATCTCTCTCAATGAAAAATACTGCAACTGGACACTTTTCTAGGGAACTGCAACTAGTTAGCATGGTCGGAATGATCACCTCCATAGAAAATAATAGAATACCAAAAAAGAAGCTATGCAAACACCGAAGTTCAAATAATGTACACAAGAAAACTTGCACTAAGAACAACTTAATTTAAAATAAGGACAATCCAAGGAGACAATTTTTGAATTTTAAATTGCATCCCATGCCTTTTTGTTCGTGGTTCCGATTAGGTCCACTACTATTGACCTGCTAAGAACCATAAATAAGATTTAAAGATAGATTGAGTATAATTACTTCCTTATCAATATGGATGTAATTGATTGTATTTTCTTGCCTTACCATGCTTTTAACATATCTTGAAGAAAATCAGATGCTTGTTGTAGTATGTAAATCTCGTATAGTTGCCAGAGCTCTTGAAAATTAACAAATGGATGGAAATGTAAATTTCACTAGTGTTGTTGACATTTTAGTAGCTAAGCATGGAAAAGCACTAGTGCAATGTAAATTCCATGAAATAAGCATCCAATTTTATTATGCCAAAGCACAATATTGGGCAATATCTTGATTTGCTGGATGACAATAAAATTATATTCTTATTTCATGGAATTTAATTGCACCAGTGCTTTTCTATGCTTAGCTGCTAATATGTCAAAAGAACTAGTGCAATTTACATTTCCATTCATTTGATAATTTTCAAGAGTTATGGCAACTACACGGATTCACATACTACATTAAGCATCTGATCTTTTTCAAGATATGTTGAAAGCATGGTACGGAAAAAACAAAATAAATTACATCCATATTGCTAAGGAAGTAATTATACTCAATATTCCTTTCAATCTTGTTTTGGTTTCGATTAGGTCAATAGTAGTGGACCTAATTGAAATCACAAATAAAAAGGCATGGCATGCAATTTAAAATTCAGAAATTGTCTCCTTGGATTGTCCTTATTTTAACTTCAGAATATCACAGGGCAAGTTTTCTTGATTTACTATACATCATTTCAACCCTCGGGGCCTGCAAAGTTTCTTTCTTGGTATTTTGTTATTTTCTATGTAGGTGAGCATTTTGACCATGATAACTAGTCACAGTTCCCTAGCAAAGTGTCTAGCTGCAATTTTTTTCTTTGAGATAGACAACAGACAAATTTTCATTACTAGATAAACTTTCATATTTGCACTTGATTCAGATTTCTCATGTTTTAAGTCAATTTCATCGTCCAAAATCGCTATACATTCCTTGCTTGCTACCCTATGTTTCCTCTTTAATTAGGTCTCAGATGATATAATTTTCATCAACTGCCCTTTTTTCTCGAAGGTATTCTCAACAATACCTTCTGGCATATAATCATCACCCAGAGAAACCCAACCATATAAATTTTGGTTGGGGCAATAACTATATTGATTTCTGTTATTGATTGTAGCAGTGGAATGCTTTCAAGGCCTTATCGTCATCCAATGCACCCTTAACTTTAGTCCAATCACTATTGAATATTTTTACAATGCCACGAAAACGTGATCCCTTAACAAAACTTGACATATAAACATGAGTAACAACCGTTATTAAATCCTAACAGGGTATCGAAACCATATTTATGGTCCCTCAGCCTTATCAGTTTGTACTTATCAAACTTAAATGTAAGATTGCAGATATCTTATTTGAATGATCAATGCCTAATCTGTAAAAACAACATTCTCAAATTTAGTGTACTCTATGTGTGTTTTCATGATAACATGATTAGTAATACATACCTCCAATATATGAAGTTGTTCCATCTGCAAGAAACTTATTCCTCCAAACTCATCTTTCTGTAGATTTTTATGTTGGTCGGAAAAAAGTTGATCTACTTACACTTCCTTATATATACAAATAAGAGAAAAACAATTGATATCAAACAAGAGAAGAACAAAAAGAAAATTACAATTGATGTATGCATAATTTTTAAAAAGGTAACACAAAATTGAATAAATACATCATATTTGAACATGTGTTCAACAACTTTCCCATCAGCAAAGATTCCCCATTTGTTTCAATAGATGTATAGCCCGTTACAACAGATTGTCCATCTGTTATAACATATTACCTATCTGTTGCAACAGATTCCATATATGTTGAAATAGACTCAATATCTGTTGCAACATATTACCCATCTGCTCAATAGATTCCACATTTATTTTGATAGGATACACATCGGTTGCAATAAATGGATGACATATTGCAACATATAGGTTATCTATTGGAGTAAATCAAACAAACCTTGCTAGTGGTTTGATATGTTCCATCCGTTGCAACATCAACGACAACATCAACAATAAAGAAATAACACCATTTGTTCCAACACCATCAATAACACCAACCTCACCAACAACATCAATAACAACATCAACAACAAAGAAACAAATAATATACATATAAAAAAATGATACTGCCAACAAGGCTTTTAAAGTTCTCCCAACAGATGACATTTTTGGCATATTTTTAAAAAATAACGGTTCGTTCATTCAAAACTTAAAAGCCACCTTTCCTTCAATTTTCTCAATAAATAGGATATGGATAATGGGAAATTAAATAAAAAATAGATGTAAATAACTAATATAAATTAGTTAAAAAGAATAAGACAAAAATAAAAGAGAAACAGTGAACCATACATTCAATGTCTAAAGCAAGGGGATCAAAATAGTAATTTTAGTCAAGAAAAGATATAGATCATTGAGATCCGAATGGATCCTCATGAGAAAGAGAAGAGAAAAGAGAGAAAAAAGGAGACAATTGTGATAACCCTAAATAGGAGATAAAGAAAAATAATATAGATGAATTAAATTATAGCTGAAGGATTGATAATTCTAGAGATAGGTTTAAATATTCATTAATGACTTTGAAGGGAACGAGAAGACTGGTAACATTGAAAAGATAAGATATGATAATTCAAGGAGGAGATTTTTGAGTTATCCAAGAAAATCCTTATAGACTTAGTATTTTATCTTTATTATTTTGAAAAAAAAATGCATTAAAATTAAAAAAAGTGAATTTTAAATAGATATGTCATCTGTTGCAACAAATATAAATATCTATTTGAATAGTTCCAACAGTTCAGTCATTTTTCATAATAGATGTAAATGTCTATTTTATAATTTATAACAGATAGGTAATTTGTTGCAACAGATATCAATATCCATAACTAGGGTTAAGTTCATAGGGTCAACTACAATTTCAATTGAGTCTATATAATTGCATGATATTGGTATTGCATTCCTCCCAACCCGAGTTGAAACGATTCATATTAACTTATTATCAATCTAATACCTAAGTTGATTTAGCTATAACTAGGGATGAGCACATAGGGTAAATAATAATTTTAATTGAGTCTTGGCAATTACGTGATGTTGGTATTGCGTTCCTCCCCACCTAAGCTGTCAACTGATCAAAATAAGTTGAAACAATTCATATTAACTTATTATAAAGCTAATACCTAAATTGATTTATGTAGAACTAGGGATGAGTACATAAGGTCACCTACAATTTTAATTGGGTCTATACAACTGTGAGATTTTTGTATTACGTTCCTCCCGACCTGAGTCATCAATCGATCAACCTGAGTTGAAATGATTCTTATTAACTTATTATCAAGCTAATACCTAAATTGATTTAGCTAGAACTAGGGATGAGTACATAGGGAAAACTATAATTTCAATTGAGTCTTTGTAATTGCATGATATTGGTATTACATTGCTCCCGACGTGAGTCGTCAGTCAATAAACCTGAGTCAAAATGATTTATATTAACTTCTTATCAAGCTGATACCTAAATTCATTTAGCTAGAACTAGAGATAAGTACATAGGGTCAACTGTAATTTCAATTGAGTCTTTGTAATTGCGTGATGTTGGTATTGATTTACTCCCAACCTGACTCATCAATCAATCAATTTGAGTTGAAATAATTCATATTAACTTATTATCAAGCAAATACATAAATTGATTTAGCTAGAACTAGGGATGAGTACATAGGGTTAACTACAATTTCAATTGAGTCTTTGCAATTGCATGATGTTTGTATTGTATTTCTCCCGACCTGAGTCGTCAAGAAATTAATTTGAGTTAAAAAAATTCATATTAACTTATTATCAAGATAATACCTATATTGATTTAGATAGAACTACGGATGAGTACATAGGGTCAATTACAATTTCAACTTAGTCTTTGAAATTGCATGATGTTGGTATTGCATTCCTTCCAACCTGAGTTGGAATGGTTCATATTAACTTATTATTAAGCTAATACCTAAATTAATTTATCTACAACTAGGGATGAGTTCATAGGGTCAACTATAATTTCAATATAGTCTTCGCAATTGTGTGATGCTGGTATTGCATTCCCCTGACCTGAGTCATCAATCGTTAAGTTTTAGTTGATATAATTCTTATAAATTTATTATCAAGATAATACCTAAATTTATTTATCTAAAACTAGGGATGAATACATAGGGTCAACTATAATTTTAATTGAGTCTTTGCAATAGCGTGATGTTGGTATTGTGTTCCTTCTAACTTGAGTCCCCAATCGATCGACCTGAGTTAAAATGATTTATGTTAACTTATTATCAAGCTAATACCTGAATTAATTTAGATAGAACTAGGGATGAGTACATAGGGTCAACTACAATTTTAATTGAGTCTTTGCAATTGCATGATGTTAGTATTGCGTTCCTCCCCACCTTAATCATCAATAGATAAATCTTAGTTAAAATGATTCATATTAACTTATTATCAAGCTAATTCCTATATTTATTTATCTAGAACTAAGGATGAGTATATAGGGTCAACTATAATTTCAATTGTGTCTTTGCAATTGTATAATGTTGGTATTGCATTCTTCCTTACGTAATTTGAAATGGTTCATAGTAAATTATTATTAAGCTAATACCTAAATTGATTTTTCTAGATCTAGGGATGGGTTAATAGGGTCAACTACAATTTCAATTGAGTCTTTGCATTTGCAT
The DNA here is from genome assembly GCA_030864215.1 of Capsicum pubescens. Lineage (NCBI taxonomy): Eukaryota > Viridiplantae > Streptophyta > Magnoliopsida > Solanales > Solanaceae > Capsicum > Capsicum pubescens. The sequence goes on from CM061541.1 coordinate 126,562,567, forward strand.
GATGTTGGTATTGAATTCCTCATGACCTGAGCTGAAACGGTTCATATTAACTTAATATTTAGAAAATACCTAAATTAATTTATCTAGAACTAGGGATGGGTTTATAGGGTCAACTCTAATTTCAATTGAGTCTTTGCAATTGAATGATATTGGTATTACATTCCTCTCGACCTGAATTGCCAATCGATAAATCTGAGTTAAAATAATTCATATTATCTTATTATCAAGATAATACCTAAATTTATTTATCCACAACCAGGGATGAGTACATAGGGTCAACTATAATTTTAATTGAGTTATTGGAATTGTGTGATATCTATTTTGTTCCTACCGACCTGAGTCACCAATCGATCAACCTGAGTTAAAATAATTCATGTTAACTTATTATTAAGCTAATACCTAAATTGACTTATCTAGAACTAAATGAGTACATATGGTCAACTATAATTTCAATTGAGTCCTTGCAATTGCGTGATGTTGGTATTGCATTCCTCGCGACCTGAATCATTAATAGATCAATCTTAGTTGAAACAATTCATATTAACTTATTATCATGCTAATATCTAAATTTATTTAGCTAGAACTAGGGATGAGTATATAAAGTCAACTAAAATTTTAATTGAACTTTGCAATTGCATAATTTTGGTATTGTGTTCCTCCCGACCTGATTTGAAATGGTTCATATTAAATTATTATTAAGCTAATACCTAAATTGATTTATCTTAAACTAGGGATGGGTTTATAGGGCCAACTACAATTTGAGTTGAATCTTTACAATTGCATGTTGTTGGTATTGTGTTTCTCCCAACCGGTGTTGAAACGGTTCATATTAACTTATTATTAATCTAATACCTATATTAATTTAGCTAGAACTAGGGATGAGTTCATAGGGTCAACTACAATTTTAATTGAGTCTTTGCAAGTGCGTGATATTGGTATTGTGTTCCTCCCGTCCTGAGTTATCAGTCGATCAATCTTCATTGAAATGATTCTTATTAGCTTATTATTAAGCTAATACCTAAATTCATCAGTGTTCCAATTGAACTGAATACACATTATTATAATGAAGCAGTTAGAAATTATCTCTTTTAAAAAAATAATAGAGATCAGTTCAGACCAAATTAAGAATTTCAAAAATTGTCATTCTTTTTCAAAATACAAATCAACCCATACAAATCATGCATCTGTAGGAAAAACATTTCATCATTTAAAATATCGAGTTCTGGCTCTTTACTTTCTCTCTCAATAATACAGACAACAACTACTCAATATATTGCTCAACCCTTGAAAATCGATCAATTTTCTTCCCATTTTTGACCATATAGTTGTAATTTTCAACTTCATTCTTGTTTGTATTCATCGTTTTCTCTGTTTTCGTGGGTAACAGAGTTCGATAAGATTTCTATATTTGTTATTTATTCTCTAAATTAGGGACTTTTAGTTAATGATGAAAGAGAAGACTTTTAGTTATATTATCATTGAGAATCAGTTAACACTTTTACATTTTGATAATAAAAACATAGGAAGAACCTGAGATAACCCTAGTTTTTGTCTCAATATTTTGTTCACTGTTGTGGTATTTTTGGATGGTGTTTGTGGTATTGTTGGTGGCTATTGCTGGTGGTGTCGATATTGGTGGTTATGGTAGTGGTGTCGGTGGTCTTGAAGTTTGTATTGGCGTTATTGGTGGTGGTATTGATGGTCTTTGTGGTGTTGGTCTGGGTATTGGTGGCATTTGTGGTAGTCTTGATGGTGGTGGTGGTATTGGTAGCATTAGTGGTGGTGTTAGTTATCTTGGTGATCTTGGTGGTCTTGGTGGTGGTATTAGTGGCATTGGGACATTGGTGGTGGTGTTGGTGATCTTGGTGGTCTTCGTGGTGGTATTAGTGGCATTAGTGATGGTGTTAGTGGTCTAGGTGGCATTGGTGGTGGTATTGGTATTGGTGTTGGTGGTCCATCTATTAAAACAGGTGGAACATCTATTGGGAGATATTAAATAAGTCTTCAAATAGATTCCCCATCTGTTCCAACTGATGGGTTATCCGTTGAATTTTTTTTTGTAATGTGGTGTATAAAAATTTACTGAAATTTGTCTTACCTTTTTAAAAAAATTATGCATACATCAAATGTAATGTATTTTTTATTTTTCTATTGTTTGTAGTTAAAAAATGTCTCCTAAAAGAAAACAAACATGAAAGTGGATCAATTTCTGACCACCTAACAAAAAAGGCTAGAGTACAGATTGATTCGGAGGAACTTCCTGAACAATCTCAGAGAGGAAAAAGTGAAGATAACGAATGTTATGAAAATGATGTTGAGGGAGGTGGAGAAGGGTATATAGAGGCTGATGAGGAAAATCAAAGTGAGGAGGAAGAAGAAGATTAACAAAAAGAGGAAGAAGTAGAAAGTTAGAAAAAGGATGTTGATCAACATGATGATAAACAAGAACATAAAGAAGTAGAATGTGAGAAAGCGGATGATGATCAACACAATGATAATGCATCACCAATGGGGTGTGAATTAAGATCAAAATCCCATCATGATACTATCAAAACTATTAGTATTGATAGGTTTCAAGATATGATGCCGATAGATGACCCTACAGAACTAACTACTGATCTTCTACTTAAATGTCAGTTGGGGAAAACTTTTGATGAATTTAGGAATACTATGAAGAATGAAAACATATACGAACTTTTTAAGAAGAGTTGCTTCGGATGATTTCTTAAGCTGTCTGAGGACCACACTTCTAGTTTCCAAATAAGCATGGTATATGGTCTTCTCAAGCGTAGGATCAAGTACGTGGGGATGATAAAGATTTGATAGAGTGGGAAAAAGATAGATGAAATCTGGATCAGCTACTATGGCATGCCGGTTTGTTTTGGAATGAAAGAGTTTGACATAGTGACAGTCTTGAGATGGGACCATCCAAAATAACCTCTTAATAAGAAAACACCCCGTAAAAAGTCCAAGGAAAGAAGGACAACGAAACCACTACCATCAAATAAAGGGAAGGCATTGTCTAAGCGACGACCCACCAAAACCAACAAACACAAGAAAAAATAGATGGGTTGTTCGACATTGCTGGACGAAGCTACAAAGCCACAACGTTGATACAAGATCTCAAGGATAAAACCATACCAAAGAAGTACAGGAAGCAATTGGTATTAGTTTGGTTTGCCTATTCAGTTAGTTATATTGACAAGAGACATCAACAAAGTCATAGAAGATGATTTGTTGGTGCTTTTTGAGGATTTTGGGAAAATCACATTATACGGATTTCCTTGGGCTTTCATAGTAAATTTAATCACTACTTGTTTACTCATCCATTAATTTATATTGAATAATTATTATAACTTTTTTTTGCTTGCATCTTATTTAAAGTTTTTAGGCTTGGGCATTTGAAGCCATTCCTACCCTCCGAAAGAAGGTCGAGGATTACTTAGATGAGGTTTCTCATCCAAGGATCCTTAGGTGGTTGGTTGCAAAGAGAAACACAAGAATTAAAGAGGCTGATCTCTTTAACCCTCTGAATAATGCAGTACATCTTCCTTCAAGTAAAATAATTTGACTCAAAGAAAGATATTGAAACATATGTGCCATCTGTTGTGATAGATGGGTTATCTATTGCAATAGATTACTCGTCTACTACAACTGGTGCAATAGATAGGTAATTTGATGAAATATATTATTAATCTATTATGAGAGATAAATTAGATATTGTGATAGATAGATCATCTATTGCATAAGTTATATGTGTTAACATGTAACCCAACTAACTTCAAATTATTATATAATTTAAATGTATCTATCTTTTCTTATAGGTTGTGCATCCATGGATTTTTCCTGCTGAGCAGGAGTTGGGGATGAGTTCTTTTATTACTCTAGGTCTTGTTGATACAATAACAGACCCAATGGTGGAGTTAATAAATAAGGACTTGGCTAGAGAAACAGTGATAAGAAGAGCAATTAGGCAAGGTCAGCCTAACGTTGAGGCTTTTCATAACCAACCTACTACAACGGATTTGGGTGCTTCTTCTAGGATGTTACTGGTGGAGTTATTGATGTTGGTGGAAGCCATACTGATGTTGATGTTGCTGCCAATCGTGGTGATAAGAATGTTGATGCTCAAGAAAAAATAAATATGTTTAAAATCACCCTTTACATAGGTCCTTCCACCCTTACACCGGTCCCTCCCACCCTTACATTGATCCCTATCACCCCTATTTACCCTCATATTCTTATTGTATATGCAAAGAGTGCAAGGAAAGATAGGATAAACTCTTTAAAATATTATAGGTTATCATTGAAGCTATCGAGGAATTGAAATCCAAGAGGGGTATCATAACATCCAAGAAGATGACGGAGTCATATACTCCTATAGTAGCAGTTAGGATGAAGAAAAGAGTAATTGGCCAAATAATCTCCAATCTGAAACCAAAAAAAATTGCAACTCCATCCTCTCCAAAAGGTTTTAAAGTTCAGGGGCAATTGAAGAAGGTAGACATATACGCAACACTTGGCGCCAAGGAAAAGAGGGATCTGCGAAGGACCATGAATGCTAAGCAATCTGTACAAGATTACACCATACATACCTTTTCTGCCCAAGACTTCAAGAATATGTCAACTATGCATAAGTGATACGTGGACAAGGTAAGTTTACTTTTCCTAACCTAGCCTTCTAATCTACTGTAAGAAGAAGATGCCATGCAAAAGATGTGTCATCTATTTCAATAGATGAGTATTATGATGCAACTGGTGGTAAAAATATTACAAAAGATTGTCCATCTATTGCATAAGTTACGTTAGCTGGGTAATCTGTGAACAAATTTAGAGAACCCTCTGCAACAGATGGACCATCTATTGCATCTTTCCACTATATTTTTCTTCTTTACAATTACTAGCCTGTTTAAAAATTATCTTCTTATATCACAGTATGTTGATGAAATTCATTGCCTTATGAGGGGATGGCAATTAACATACCTAGATACTTATGATGCTGCCAATAGGATAATTGGCCTCAACTTCTACAACAATTTCAAGGATAGGTACAATGAGCTCATTACGCTAGTGTCAACTCTCGGTGGCCTGGGATTTGATTCATTATTTTCTAGGTTCCAATGGAATGAGAATATTATTAAGTATATTACAGGGAACATACCATATCAACACGACACGATTTGGACCAAGGAAAAGAGAATTCTTGCAGTTATGAACATGGACATCATATATTTTCTGGTTGTTGAGATACTATCAAAGTGGGAAAGATTAAGGTTTATTACTGCAGCTTACCTGTCTTCTACGATGATGTTTTTTTTACCCTCATGCTTCTACTGTTGGAGTTATTCCCCAACTTGTTAAGGCAGAGTAAATTGATTGATCATTTGTCAATGGAAGTGTTGATAAAGAAAACATATGATTTTAAAGGTCAAAACAAGGACATGGACCTTCTAAAAAATAAAACGGTTGTGGAATGCAGTCGTACGCGCTTGTACACATTGAATGTTTGCTAATCGACACAAAAAGTAAAAGCTAAGGACCTCTCTGTGCAATAACATTATGGAAAACATGGAAGAGGTCTGGGCTTATGGGGTACTAACTAGACGCTTTGAGCCTGTGTATAAAGAAGAAGATGTACAAACAGAAACACAATAACAATTTTTTATTTCAAGCCACTTCACTTTAAATGTAGTTATAAATTTTTATGTTTGATGAAAGTTGAATTTTTTATAATGCAACAGATTGTCTATCTGTTGTAATAGATAGTCTATCTGTTTGGATAGATTGATTATCTATTCGAAATAGGTTGGTCATCAGTTGTATTATACGAATATTTCTAGATCTATCTATCACATCAGATAAACAATCAGTTACAATATATTGTCTATCTGTTGCAACTTATAGGTAATCTATTGGAACAAAGAAAAATAGTATGAAGACCTATTTGATAATTTACTACAGATGAACTATATATTGCAATATATGTCTAACTCTTTTTGATGATTTCCAATAGATATTTTGTCTGTTGCAATAGATGAATTATCTGTTGCAACAGATGCATTATCAGTTGTAATATTTAAATTTAGCATTCTATTTTAATTAATAAGTTTAAATCTAAGGATTAAATTAAATTCAAAGACAACATAAAATAAATCGAAGCCTTCAGAAATTACATGAAATAACACAACAAATAAATGAAATGTATAAAAATTATTATGGGTACAAATAATCTACTCAATATGGATGAGTTTTTCTTTATCTGGTGCTATGGAATTTGGCTTTTCTCATCATGGATCTTTAATATCCCTTGCGTACGCTTTCTGAGCTTTTATTTTTTTGTATTTCCATAGAAGAGTAGCATATCTTTCACGGGGTAATCTTGAATCAAGTCCATCATTTTCTACTTGTAATCCATCGCTCAAATACATGGCATAATCATCAACAAAAGACCGTAATCCCTGCACTTGTAAAAATCAAATAATCTATATCTTGCAATATATGTAAGCGTTGCGAAATTTATGAAATGAATCTAAATATGATACTTACAGGCTACCAATGGGTTGTTTAGAAATTTCTTCAACATATTATACATCACATGGATTACCCATTTATCTCGGTATGCTTGAATCATCAACCAATCAGTACGAATATTTTGGTCTAAAAAGCCACTTATATCAAGGTAAGTAGGCAATATTTTGGTCAGCTTTTGTATCTTAAATGACGACCCAAAACGTCTCCTTCTCTACATCGAGTCATAAACTCGGATGAGCCCTTATTTAGAATTATGAAAGACAATAACCAATGGATTTCATTACCACAATTGATTGGGATGTACACATTGCCGATCAAATGCAAAGGTAAGCTAAACGGAATGTTAAAACCTTTGATGATGTTGATTAAGCATTCCTCAATTTGAGAAACTTTCCAGTGTTGTTGACAATACCTATCATAGGCATTATTGATGTAGCTTTGTGCAAATAGTTACCATATGTGTATCTGTATTATTCTTATGTTTGAAACTTTGCCTTCTTTCGGAGGTAGTGAAAAATAACATCGATGTGCTGCACATATTATCAAATATTTCAGATTACGTGAAAATAAAATTAGTACACTGATGCAACTAAATAAAGTATTAATTAATAGTAATATGTATGGTCTTTAAAGCTCATCATTCCAGCAAGTTTAGGGCTGTGACATCAAATAGAACTAATCCTTCATTTCGGGATATGCAATAAAAAAATCAAAATATCAAAACCAAGACCTGATTCGTTTACTTTGTAGTATTTGTCATTATATTTTCTACATGATTTATATGTGTTAATTTCATGTTTTTACAGTAAGAATTGTATAAATTGATATCTTTATAAATGATACATATACCTGCTGGAATGATGCTTTAAAATTCCATCGACAATTCATTCTAAATAGTCGTTGATCAACTTTGTTAGTTTTTTTAGAGCCTCATCCAAGATGTTGAACCCTTCAAATGGGTAATTCTTCCGTTCTCCTGAACTGACATGCTCCACCTTTTCTTCTTCTTTGAAAGTAGTTGATGGATTATCAACTATGATATTATGTTGTTCAGCAGTAGCTGCTACTGTGATATCCACCTGGAAAGCTAGAATTATCAATGCTAATCATAGATATATAACAGATTATATACCTATTCCAATAGATGGATCATCTATTGGGACAAATTCAAACAGGTAAAAAAAATTCTACGATAATTTCCAATAGATGACCCATCTGTTGCAACATATGACTCATCTATTGGTATAAATTAAAATAGTACAAATACTTGTTTGATTTGTTAAAATAGAGGGACATATGTTTTGATGAAAAAGGTTAGACAACTATTGCAACAGATAACACATCTGATGCAATAGGTTAGATAATTGTTGCAACAGATAAGACATCTGATGCAACAGGTTAGACAACTATTGCAACTGATGTATATATTTGTTTGATAATTTTTAGCATATGTATCATGTGTTGAAACAAATATGTGTTTGTTTTTTTATTATAAAAAATGATATACATTCATGTAATACACCGTAATGTATTAGCTTAATTCAGCTCTGAGTTGTAAGTTCAATGGGATCTAGGACTTGAAAATTTCACTAAGTGTTGAGAACTTAGTTGTTTTTAAGACCCCCTAGACTTCGATGATTTTTATTTTGGTCTTCCCTACCTCGAGATGTCAATTTTTGAGTTATTTTATTATTGGGGTTGTCAAAAGTGTGTCTAGGGTGAGTTTTGTAATTTTTAGATGAGCGTAGGAGTGTGTTTGGGAGACTAAAATAGAAGAAACACTATGATAGACAAGTGCTGCCCCCTCTAGACCGTCGAGGTAAGGCGGGGGCCTCCTGGTTTACTCCCCCACTCTAAGGTGAGTGCCACCTGGGGTAGTTCATTGCGCCAAGGCCCGCGTCACCCCTACCTATTTCGACCAATTTTTTTTCTTAACTTTTAATTGTATTTAAGTTAATTTCCTTCACTCAATTTGTCTATAACACAAAATTAGGGTCCCCAAGGAGCATTATTTGACCTTTAACTCACAAATCCACTCAATAAAAACCCTCTTTCTTACCAAGAACAAACCCTCACCCTTTCATAAGAAATCAAGGAACTCAATATTCTAGTTCACAAAATTCTCAAGGACTCTTGAAGAATTCATCGAGTGAGGTATGTGGGATGTTCATCTATGGGTCTCTTTCACCCATGGATCTCAAAATCCTCTTTTGGTTTAATTTATGAGTTTATACTTGCTCTTAATGAAATTAACATGTGAATCTCTTGTTAATTCAATTTCAAATTATGGTTACAAGTGTTTTCAAGTAGAATGAGTCATATCATGATTCAAGTGTTGCGATTCCCATGTCATGATCCATTGATTTTAGTATTAACCATTAATTTATGAATTTATCCATGTAATTATGTTATTTTCCTCATGTTAAGGCATTCCCATGTTCATGTTTATGATTATTACATGCTTGATGAGATGCTCATGTTTTAGTTTTTTGAATTGTGATTTCATGCAATAGTATTACAAATTTGATATTGTATTTTATAATCATTCAATGTTGGTGGATTATGAACACCCGATACCTAGTTATTTTACAGGATTTCAGTGTCTAAAAAATGATTTTAGTTGAACCATGAGTATTATTATTCAGTCAGTTGTTATGACCATACTATGATGAGCAATGTCAGTTGTTTGTTCAGTTGTATCAAGTTAAGCCTAATTTAGTACCAGTGTCAGTTCAGTTGGAAGTAGGATTTAGCACTGAGCAAACTTATGTATGGGGGCTCAACCTCCAGTTAGGACTGGGTCCTTAGTAGTAGTCCCTAAGTTCCAGAACTACGTAACCAATATAGGATTATGATATATCACCCACCAGTTCAGGACTGAAACTCTCTTAGAGGTCATCCACCAGTTAAGGACTGGCACTTTTGTCCTTCGAAACATTAGATTAGAGGATCCACACACCGAATGTTAGTACCTGTGGCACGGTACTAACACTCTTCTAACTAGGGTTACAGGTTGGACCTCAATTAGCTCATATTTGGTCATGTCAGTTAGATAATACCTCCCACAGTCTTAGTATAGTATTCAATATATTTTAGTTCAGGTTTGCTTGACCATATGTACAGAACTTCAGTTACTTAATTATACAAATTTTAGTTATTCAACTTATAAATTATTTTAGAAACATATTTATACTTGGTCTTGCATTCACAAACCTTACATGATCATGCATTTATGTTTAGTTATTCCCATATATTTCAGACAGTCTTCATCTCATATACCAATACATTCAAAGTACTGATCGCATACTTTTCTTTGCGCTATGTTGTCTTATAACATAGGTTCGGACACTCAGTTTCTTGGCTACTCTTAGGCAACCCAGTGACATTCAATAGCAGTAGTGGTGAGTCTTCATCTATCGAGGACATGATTTTTCTATTTAAGTTATTTTAATACATTGTATATGCTCAGTCAGTTGGAGTTAGTTGGGGGTCTGTCCCATCAACTCTTCAGTTAGTTTAGAAGATTTCAGACACATTGTTAGACAGTCATTCAATTATTTCAGTATTATCAGTTGTTATCAAATATTTTAGAGATGATTTAATTTGTATTTTAGAATCTAGTTTAACATTATTTTATCAGTTTATTTTCCACATACTTTTATATCAGTTCTATAATATTCAGCTCTCATAATAGGTACCAGCTCATGGGTTAGCTTGTGGTCACTTATGACTATAAGCACCATTGTCGCAACTAGGGGGTATCCTCAGGTTGTGACAAAACTTTGTATGAGAGACTAAGGTTTTAGAGTGTTCGAGGGAGTCTGAAAGTTACGTTGAGTAGATTCTTGTGCATGGGTGTGAAGCACGCCACACTTATGGACAAGAGGCTATGAAATATTTTAAGAAAGTTTCTCCTCTTTCAGTTTTTATGTCATGCGAAATAACATGATGCTCTATTTAAAATCTCATATGTGAAATAACATGAGGCTCTATTTAAACTCTCCTTCATTTCATTTACAGATAATGCCTCCTAGAAGAAACAACGAAAGAAAGAATGGGCATCAACCCATGTCGTCACCTATTTAGGAAGATACCCTGAATGAGCATATCTCTTATGTCTTTAGGGTTTCTTTCACTACCTAATACCATTCAATATCTTCTCAGAACAACTACCAAGCTATTTTCCCAGCCAATCTAGTGGAAAATACTGTTGCAATTAGGATTCAGGATTTCACCCGGATGAATCCCTCTTTGTTTTTGGGATCCAAGTCTGAAGAGGATCCATAGGAGAATCTTCATATGGGTTAAAAGGTAACAGGTATTATTGGCATCACTTTGATGAAGAGTGCAGAATAGGTTGTATATCAGTTGCAGGATGTAGCTCACACCTTGTTTAAGTAGTAGAAGGCGGACCGAGGTGTGGAGGCAAGTCTTATTGAGTGGGAGGAGTTTGTCATGGCCTTCATATATAGGTTCTTCCTATTAGAATTGAGGGAATATAAGGTTCATAAATTCATCAATTTGAAGCAGGGTAGTATGAGTATGAAGGAGTACTCACTTAAGTTCACTCAGTTGGCGAGGTTTGCTCCTACCATGGTGGTATATAATTGGTATTGAATGAGTAAGTTTATGTATGATGTAGCTGATAGTGTGGTAAAGAAGTGTAGGACCTTTATTTTGATTAAGAAGATAGTCTTATCTATACTTATGGTTCATGCTCAGCAGATTAAGCAGGAAAAGCATAAGGAGATGGAGAAAGAGAACAAGAGGGACAAAACAAGTAGTTTAAAATTTTCTCAGCAAAGGTTAGAGGGTGGTAATCATTCTTAGTTCTATCAAAAATTTTCATCCACAACACCGTCTTCAGTTAGTGCACCAGTGCCTAAGTTCAAGTTGGATAATCGAGATAAGGCACCAGGCTCTAAGTCCTAAGACAGTGTGAGCAGTGGATATACTAATAAACTCTATGGGAAATGTGGTAGGAATGATTAGGGTGTGTGTAATATGGGTAGTGATGTGTGTTTTAGATGTGGAAACCCGGGTCACAAGGTCTTAGAATATCCAGTAGTTGCTTAGAGTGGAAAGGATTCATACCAAAATGGACAGTCTAATGTTTCATCAACTCCAGTAGGTCGTCCGACTCAGCAGGATGCCACTTCTAGCGCAACTAGTAGGCATCGTTAGAATAGGCTGTATGCACTCCAGGCTCATCATGATCATGAAATTTCTCCTAATATGGTTTTGGGTACGTTGCAAGTTTTCCATCTTCATGTTTATGCTTTATTAGACCCCGGTTCTTTACTTTCCTTTGTGACCCCCAATATAGTAGTAGAATTTGGTGTCAGTCCAGAAATATTAGTAGAATAGTTCTCAGTATCTACTATAGTAGGTAGCTCTATTATAGCCAGATGAGTATAAAGAAACTGCCCAATTTTAGTATATCAAAAAGTTGCCTCAATTGATCTTGGGGAGTTAAAAAAGATGGATTTTAATGTCATTCTCAGTAGATATTATCTCCACTCATGTTATGCCTCAGTTGATTACAGAAATAGAATAGTTCAATTTCAATTTTCGAACAAACTAGTCATTGAATAGAGGGGAAATACCTCAGTGTTTAGGGGATAGTTTGTTGAATATCTCCAAGCAAGAATGATGATAACTAAAGGGTGTGTTTACAATCTTTTTTGAGTCAAAGAATCTAGTTTTGAGACTCTGAGTCTCTAGTCAGTTTCAGTATTGTGGGAATTTCTAGATGTGTTACTAAAGATTTTCCCAGAGTTCCTCCTAAAAGGGAAATTGACTTTGGAAAGATCTCCTTCTAGATACCAACCTATCTCTATTCCATACTACAAAATGGCTCCAACTGAGCTTATAGAGTTGAAAGAGAAGTTAAAAGATCTTTTCAATAAAGGCTTCATCAGGCCTAGTGTTTCCTTATGGGGCGTACCACTCTTGTTCGTGCATAAGAAAGATGGTTCTCTAAGAATGTGAATAAATTACCATCATTTGAACAAAGTCACAATCAAGATTAAGTATCCGCTCCCTAAAATTGATGACTTATTTGACCAATTTTGGGGTGCCAGTTATTTCTCTAAGATAGACCTTAAATCCAGCTATTATCAGCTTAGAGTCAGAGAATGTGACATTGCGAAGATAGCTTTTATAACATGGTATGGTTATTTTGAATTCTTAGTTATATATTTTGGACTAACGAATGCCCATCAGCTTTCATGGACTTGATGAACAAGGTGTTTAAGCATTACTTGGACATGTTTGTCATAGTCTTCATTTTTGATATCCTTGTCTATTCTCATAGTGATAATGATCATGCAAACCATCTGATAATTGTGTTCCAAACCTTTAGACCTTATCAGTTGTTTGCCAAATTTAGTAAGTGCTAATTTTGGCTAAGATCAGTAGCTTTTCTTAGCTATATTTTTTCCTGTGACAGCATTGGAGTTGACCCTAAAAAAACCAAAGCAGTGAGGAACTTGCCCAGACCCGTCTCTCCATCTGATATCAGGAGTTTCTTGGGTTTGGCAAGCCATTAGAACTGGTTTATTGAAAGGTTTTCTTCAATTGCATCCCCCATCTCTCAATTGAAGACTCGACTCGCTTCCTCTTCAGTCTTGACTTTGCCAGATGGCACGGATGGGTTTGTAGTTTATTGTGATGCTTCCATAGTTGGTCTTGGTTTTGTATTGATGCATAGAGGTAAGGCCATAGACTATGCCTCTAGATAACTTAAGCCCCATAAAAAGAATTATGCTCCCTATGATCTTGAGTTGGTAGTTATTGTGTTTTCTGTGAGGTTTTGGAGACATTATCTTTATAGTGTTCATGTGGATGTGTTCATTGGCCATAAGAGTTTATAGTAAGTGTTCACATAGAAATATCTGAATCTTCCTTAGATAAGGTGGTTTGAGATATTAAAGGATTATGATATGAGTGTATTGTATAATCCGAGCAAGGATAATGTAGTGGTAGATCCCTTTAGTACATTATCTGTAGGCAGTGTCGCTCATATTTAAGAGGGTAAGAAGAAGTTAGTCAGTGTGGTTCATCATCTTGCTAGATTAGGCATTCGGTTGGTTGGTTTAGCTGAAGGTAGTGTATGGACTCAGAATGGTGAAAAACCTTCATTGGTTGCCAAAGTAAGAGAAAAGCAAGATAGGAATCCTAGTTAGGTTAAGCTGAAAGAGGCAGTTGGAGATCAGAAGGTAAAGATTTTATCCCAAGGGGGAAATGGTGTGCTTTGTTGTCAGGGAATGTTATGTGTTCCATATGTTGATGATTTGACATAGTGAATACTTGTAGAAGAACATGGTGCACGATACTCTATCCACCTCATAGCCACTAACATGTACCATGATTTGCAGGAAATCTATTTGTGTAGTGGTATAAAGAAGGATATTGAAGAGTTTGTGGCTAAGTGCCCAAATTATTAGCAGGTCAAGTTTGAACACCAAAGGCCTAGTGGTATATTGCAGGAGTTAAGCTTCCCCTCTTGGAAATGGGAAGTGGTGAACATGGATTTTGTGACAGGGTTGCCTCGTACGTGTCATCAGCATGATTTGATTTGAGTCAGTGTGGATAGAATGACCAAGTCAGCTCATTTCTTGCCAGTTCATATTTTGTACTCAGTTGAGGACTATGACAGTTCTTACATTATGGAGCTGGTTAAGTTGCATAAGATTTCATTGTCTATCATTTCTGATAGAGGTACTAAGTTTATCTCTCACTTTTGGAAAGCTTTTTAGAAGGGCCTTGGTACCCTAGTTCATCACTGTACAGCTTTTTGTACTTAGATAGATGGTCAGGCAGAGAGGACCACTCAGACCTTAGAGGACATTTAAGGGAATGTGTTATTGACTTTAAAGGTAGTTGGGATAACTACTTACCTTTGATTGAGTTTTTTTACAACAATAGTTATCACTCCAGTATTCAAATTACTCCATTTGAGGCTCTTTATGGAAGGAGAGATAGATCTTCTATTGGGTGGTTTGAAGTAGGTAAAGATGCTTTGATAGGGCTAGATGCAGTTTTTGATGCAATGGAGAAAGTTCAGTTGTTACGGAAGAGGCTGAAGACAACACAAAGCCATTAAAAATTTTATACAGACGTGAGGAGAAGGGATCTTGAGTTTGAGGTTAGTGATTTGGTCTATTTGATGATTTCACCTATAAAGGGAGTCAAGATATTTGGCAAGAAAGGGAAACTCAACACCCGTTATGTTGGCCCATATAAAATCTTGAGATATTTTAGGAAAGTAGATTATGAGCTAGATTTGCCTACAGATTTAGCGTCAGTACATCCGGTATTTCATGTTTCCTTGTTAAGGAAATGTATTGGTGATTCATATGTAGTTCTTGCCTTTGAATATATGGATGTTAAGGTTAACCTTTCCTACGAATAAGTTCCAGTTGAGATCCTTGATCATCAGATCCTTAGACTAAGGAATAAAAAAGTTGCTTTGTTCAAAGTTCTTTGGAAGAATCAGTCTGTTTTGGGAGCCACATGGGAATCAAAAGAAGATATGCAAACCAAGTATCCTCATCTTTTCTCTACAAACTCAGATTCATCTTTAGGTAACGATTTTCATCATGTTGACTCTCTTCCATTCTCAGTTTCAGTTATGTGAGCGTTCTCATGTCATTTTATGCATTTATGAAAATAGTTCAGTTCATGTATCATGTTTTAGAATCATTTATGTAATCATATTTCCAGTTGTGTATGTTCAGTATATGATCTCAATTTCCCAAGTATTCTCAGCTAAACCAGTCTTATTTGAGGATGAATGTTCCCAAGGGGGAGATATTGTAATACACCTTAAGATCATAGCTCAATTCATCTCTCAGTTGCAAGTTTAAAGGGGTCCATGACTTGAAAATTTCACTAACTATTGAGGACTTAGTCATTTTCAAGACCCCTAGACTTCGATTATTTTTATTTTGATCTTCCTGACCTCGAGACATTAGTTTTTGAGTTTATTCATGATCAGGGATATCCAAAGTGTGTCTCGGGTGAGTTTTGGTATTTTTAGAAGAGCGCTAGGGTAAGACAGGCACCATCCAGGTTACTCCACCTCTCTAAGGAAGGCGCAACACGGGTTAGTCCGCCGCTCCAAGGCCCGCGTCACCCCTACCTATTTCACCCAGTTTTGTTTCTTAACTTATAAGGGAATTAGGTCAATTCCCTTTACCCAACTCATCCATAATATGAAATTAGGGTCCCCGAGGTGCATTATTAGCCCTTTTTTCTGAAATCCTCTCAATAAAACCCCTTTTTATTCCCAAGAAAAAACCCAAACCCTTTCACAAGAAATAAAGGAACTCAAGCTTTAAGTTCAAGAAATTCTCAAGGACTCTTCAAGAATTCATCTTGTGAGGTATGTGGGATGTTCATCCATGGGTCCCTTTCACCCATGGAGCCCAAAATCCTCTTTTAGTTTAATTTTTGATTTTATACTTGTTCTTGATGAAATAAATCCATGAATCTCCTGTTAATTCAATTTCAAATTATGGTTACAATTATTTTCAAGTAGAATGAGTCATATCATGCTTCAAGTGTTGCAATTCCCATGTCATGATCCATTGATTTCAGGATTAACCCTCAAGTTATGAATTTAGCCATGTAATTATATTGTTTTCCTCATGTTAAGGCATTACCGTGTTTATGTTTATAATTATTACGTGTTTAATGAAATGCTCATGTTTTGGTTCTTTGAACTATGATTTAATTCTAGAGTATTTCAAGTTTGATATTGCATTTAATAATCATTCAGTAGTGGTGGGTTATGAACACCTGATACCTTGTTGTTTTACATAATTTCAGTTTATCAAAAATGATTTTAGTTAAACCATAAGTATTATCATTAAATTAGTTGTTGTGATCAGACAATAAAGAGCAATGTCATTTGTATGTTTAGTTGTATCAAATTCAGCCTACTTCAGTACCAGTATCAGTTTAGTTGGGTGTAGGATTTCACTCTGAGCAAACCTAGGGATGGGGACTCACCCACCAGTTAGGACAGGGTCCTTAGTAGCAGTCCCTAATTTCCAGAACTACATAACAAACATAGGATTAGGAGATGTCACCCACCATCTTAGGAATGACACTTTCTTAAGGTCACTCGCCATTTTAGGACTGACTCCCTAGTCCTTCGAGACATCATATTAGTGGATCCACACAGCTAGTGCTAGTACTTTTGGAACGGTACTGACACCCTTCTAATTGGGGTTATAAGTTGGACCCCAATTAGCTCAGATTGGGGCATGTTAGTTAGATGATACCTCCTACAGTCTCAGTATATATTCAGTATCTCCCAGCTTAGGTTTGATTGATCAAGTGTATAGAAACTCAGTTACTCAGTTATACAGAATATAGTTATTCATATTACTGATTATTTCAGAAATATATTTATACTTGGTCTTGTATTCACAAACCTTATATGATCATGCATTTATGTTCAGTTATTCCATGCATTTCATCCACTACTCATCTCATGGACCAGTACATTCAAAGTACTAACTGCACACTTTCTTTGTGCTATGTTGTCTTATAATATATTTTCGGACACTCAGTTTCCCAACCACTCTTAGATAGATCAGTTATATTTAGCAGTAGTAGCATTGAATTCTCATCTATCGAGGACATGATCTATCAATTTCAGTTATTTTTGTTTTTTTCATATGCTCACTTAGTTAGAGTTAGTTGAATGTCTGTCCCATCAACTCTTCAGCCAATTTAGAGACTTTCAGACACTTAGTTAGACAGTTAATCAGTCATTTCAGTATTATCAGTTGTTATCAGATATTTCAGTCATGTTTTAATTCACTTTTTAGTAACCAGTTTTACAGTATTTTATCAGTGTAGTTTCCATATACTGTAAGACCCCGCAAAGTCCTAGTCATTGCAATCCTATATTATATGCCTAAAAAGGTCCCAGATTTCAAAAAACATTCAGCTAAGTGTTGACACTTAGTATCATTTTTGTCCTTGATATTTCAATGGCATTATTTACGATCTTTTCGGCCTTAGATTGTCGATTTTTAACTTAATTCATGATCAGGGATGTAAATAGGTCATATTGGGTGAGTTTTAGAATTTTTGGACTTCGTTTGAGTTATGTTCGGATGACCAAAATAGCAAGACAATGTGATCTTGATGCATCGCCTTTGCATCGCATCATACCCATTGACGTGGTACATCAATGATTGTGTCGACCCCATCGACGCAGTGCGTCGCCTATCACATCACTGGGCACAAATTTTGTATTAAGTTAGGGGTTTGTGGGGGTAATTAAGTCATTTTCCTCCCACATTAAACCCCCATAACACGAAATTCAACCCCTCAATTGGAAAATAAACTCACTTATTCACAAAATCCTCTCAATAAATAAACCCTAGTTCATCAAGCTCAAGATCAAGTTCCAAGAAATCCCCAACAATCTTTATGAATTCCGTCACTTAGGTATGTTAGGTCCTCATCCTTGTGTTTCCTTCCAACCTTGGAGTTCAAGAAACCTTTTCAAAAACTTGAATTATGATTTCCTTGTTATGGATTGAATTATGCCCATGTTTGAGTTGTTATATGGATTTTAAGTTGAGATCTTTTATGGGTTCCATGAAATTATGTTTGCATGTGCGTTGAATTATGAATCTTTCATGTCAAAACCCTTGAATTTGCAAGTCAAGCTTTCTGACTCTAGCTATGATACTAGTGTGTTGTAGAACAACATTAGGGAGGGAGACGCTCGACCCAAGCTTATTTCATCATTTTCACTTTAGTTATTACGATATCTACTTATGCCTTACATATGAGCTCTATGCTCATAGATCATATTCAAGCACTATCCATAGAATCATATACGATTCCAGTCCCTCGTGTGAGGAGTTCCAGTTTGCGCAGCAGTGTAAATCATGTTCCATGAATTCAAAAAAAAAATCTAAAACTCAAGTCATACAGCTCATGACTCATGTACTCATGCTCTATAGTATGTTCAGTTCTAGTACTCATACTATGTTCCCAATGATTAGAGAATTTAAGATTTTTGTTATGTATACCCTCAAATTTTGTTTCTTTGATGAATTCATGTCGTGGATACTCTATTCCACAGGACTTAGTTTCAGATGCCAGATATTTAGTCATGATTTGGTTCATAAGTTTCCCATGTATCATCTCATTTTTTCCTTTGTAATTAAGCCAAATCACTATCATTCGAGGGGCAAACTATCCCAAGGGGGAGATGTCGTAGTACTCTAAGATTTTATTTACCAAATATCCCATCTTTTTTTCATGAAACCAGATCTAGATGGAGGTAATAGTTACTCATGGGTTGACTCTCTCATTTATATCTCAGCCATATGACCATTCTCATGACATTGCATATATTTCAGAAATCAGTTGAGTTCATGATATTCAGTTCATGTATCATGTTTTAGGCTCAGTTATGAACTCATGTTCCCATTCACACAAGTTCAGTAAATTATCTCAGGTTCCTCAGTAATCTTATTTTAAGGTAATAATTTCCTTAGAATCCCTTGTTACTATGCTTAGTTCATATTTATAACATCCTTATATCATTCAAACATTTATGAAATAGTTGAGTCATGTGTCATGTCTCTAGAATTCAGTCATGCTTCAGTTATGTATGTCAGTGTAAGTACAGTTACTCAGTTCTTCTCAGTTTAGTTAGCCTCATTCAAGGAAGAATGTTCCCAAGGGGGAGATATTGTAAGACCCCGCAAAATCCTAGTCATTTCAGTCCTATATAGCATGCCAAAAGAGGTCCCAGACTTAGAAAAAAATTTAGCTAAGTGTTGACGCTTAGTCTCATTTTTGGCCTTGATATTTCAATGGCATTATTTATCATATTTTCGGCCTTATATTGGTGATTTTTAAATTAATTCATGATCAGGGATGTCAATAGGTCATATTGGGTGAGTTTCAGAATTATCAGAATTCATTTGAGTCATATTTGGATGACTAAAACAGCAAGCCAATAGAATTTTGATGCGTCACATTGGCTATCCATCATACCCAAGAACGCGACGTATCAATTATTGCGTCGACCCCATTGACACAGTGCGTCACCTATCGCATCAATGGGCATAAATTTTGTATTAAATTATGAGTTTATGGAGGTAATTAAGTTATTTTTCTCCCACATTGAATGCCCATAACACGAAATTCAGCCCCTCAATAGGCTAAATAAACTAACTCGTTCACAAATTCCTCTCAATAAATAAACCCTAGTTCATTAAGATCAAGATTAAGTTCTAAGAAATCCCCAACAATCTTTATGAATTCCATCACTAAGGTATGTTAGGTGTTCATCCTTGGGTTTCTTTCCACCTGTGGAGTTCAAGAAACCTTTTCAAAAACTCAAATTAAGATTTCCACATTATGTATTGAATTATGCCCTTGTTTGAGTTGTTGTATGGATTTCAAGTTGAGATCTTTTATGGGTTCCATTAAATTATGTTAGCATGTGTATTGAATTATGAATCTTTCATGTCAAAACCCTTGAATTTGCAAGTTTATGTCGTAGTCATGATGCTTATATGTTGTTTATTATCATGTGCATTAATTATGCTCCCCAAGTATTTGGTAGAATATCCATGTGAATTGAATAGTGAAATCATTACATGTTATCACGTGTTCTTAATCATTTACAAGTCCATGACCTCCAAGTGTTTGTCAAAATAAATCAATGAATGAATTGTGAATGATTGACTATTGCTACACTTTAAAGATTTTCTATGTTTTATCCACTATGCTATCGAATCTTTTGGGTATTTATTACCCATAATCTAGCTGTTTAGTTGGTTGTAGTAGTTATAAAATTGTTCTAGTAAAGGTCAAGAATAGTAGTACTCAGTTAGTTAGCAGAATTCAGTAAACTCTGTCCAGTTCATTCTATCAACACGATTAGTGTCAGTTATGTTAAGCCAAGTGCAGTCTAGTGATCAGTTCAATATCGATTCAGTTGGGAGTAGGATTCATCCTTGAGCGAACCCAAGAATGGGGACATTCCTACAAGTAGAGGGTTTTACCCTTAGTAGCATTTCCTGAGTTATAGAACTACGTAGCCAGTGTAGGTTGAGATATCTTCCTGACAAATAAGGGTGGACATATCTCATATGACTTTCCTGCAGTGAGGGTTGACAAAATATCTTCCTTCTAGTTAGGGTGACTCACAACCCGTGCCAGTAACCTGTGGCACGATACTAGCACCTTTACAACTGGGGTTAGAGGTTAGACCCCAATCAATCTATATTGGGGCATGTAGGTTAGATAATACCTCCCATAATTACAGTTTCAGTCATAGTATTTAATAAAGAACTTAGATTGTTGTACAGAACCATGGCTATCAGTTATCAGTTACTTACACATTAGAATTTAGCACTTCAGTTCCAGTCTAAAATTTCTGTTATCATTATTCAGTTATTAGATCACAGTACTTCAGCTTCAGTCTAATTCAGACAGACATTATATGCGCAGTGTTGCATATTTAGAATGTTCAGTAGTTACAGTTTTGGATATACTCTCATCAAGTTACTTCAATACGTCCGTTCAATCAGTTATCATCTCATGCATATGAACCCATGTATATAAGCCTTACCTAACTTAGTATACCAATACATTTAAAGTGCTGATGCATACTCTTTTTTTTTTGCTAAGATGTCTTATATCATAGGTTTGGACACTCAGGTTCCTGGTTTTACTTAGCAGCTCAGGCTATCAGCAACAGTTATAGTACTGAGTCCTCATCCATCGAGGATATTATATTGTTTTAGTATTTTAGTTAGTTCAGCAGTTATTACAGTTGGAGTTAGTTGGGGTTTTATCCTATCAACTCCATATTCAGACAGTTAGAGGCTTTCAGACTAACACAATTAGTTTTTAATATTCAGATGTTATCATCAGTACACTCATTTATTATTTTAGTATTTTTGAGAACCTTAAGGAATTTTAGTTTTACTTCTGTGTATGTTTTTCAGTAATATTATCCAGTGTTCATAGCAGGTAAAAATCATGGTTTAGCTTGTGATCCTTTGGGGTCGTAATCACCATGTGACGTCTCGGGTGCATACTTGGGGTGCTACCAACTTGGTATCAGAGCCTAAGGTTCAAAAGAGTCCTAGGGAGTCTGAAAGTCACGTCAAGTAGAGTATTGTGCATAGGTGTATAGCGTGTCACACTTATGGACAAGAGGCTATGAGGAATTTTTAGGAAAAAGTTCCTTTTTTCTGTGTTCATATCATGTAAGTCAAAAAAATCTTAAGTTAAACTCTCTATCTAATCCAATTATTCCTTCCATTTATATACCATGCCTCACATAAAGACTAACAAAAGGAGAACTGGAAACCAACCAGCACCGCTACCCATTCCGGAAGATCCTTTGAATGAGCACGTATTTCACATAGAATTCAGAGTAGGTTTCACCACTCTAGCCCATTCTATGGTAGCTCAGAATGATCAGCCATATGCTATCCTAGCCAACCCAGTGGCTAATATTTCCGTAACTTGAATTCATAACTTCAACTAAATAAACCCTCCTTTATTTTTAGGGTCTAAGTCTGAAGAGGACCCACAGGATTTCCTTGACATGGTGCAGAAAGTAACAGACAATATGAGGGTAACTGCTAGTAAGAGTGATGAGTTAGATGCCTATCAGTTGCAAGATGTATCTCATACATGGTTTAAGCCGTGGAAGGTATATAGGGGCACAGATGAAGGGCCTATAGCATGGGAAGAGTTTGTTTCTTCCTTCCAAGATAGGTTCTTTACATTGGAATTAATAGAGTCTAAGGTGTCAGAGTTTACCAACTTGAAATAGGGCAACATGAGTATGAAAGAGTGTTCCCTCAAGTTTACTCAGTTAGTCAGATATGCTTTTTGTGGGGTAGCTGATAGCAGATCTAAGATGAGTATGTTCGTCTCTGGTGTGTCCGATAGTGTGGTCAAGGAGTGTAGTACTATAATACTGATTAAGGATATGGACTTTTCTAGGTCAATGGTCCATGCTCAACAGATAGAGCAGCAGAAAACTAAGGAGAAAGAGAGGAAAAAAAAGAGGGCTAGGACAGAGAGTTTCAATTTTGCTCAGTCAGAGAGTGGTAAACGTTCTCAGTTCAGTCAAAAGTGTTTATCCATAGTTTCATCTTCAACTAGGGTTCTAGTACCAAAGTTTAGGAGTTTTAGTCGGTATGGAGCGCTAGGTCCCAAAATTTAGGTTAGGGTGAACAGTGGTCGTACCCATACACTTTATGAAGAGTGTGGTAAGAATCATAAGAAAGTGTTTAGAGCGGGAATTGATGTGTGTATTGGATATGGAGAGTAAGGCCAAAGGATTAGAGAATATCCTAAGGCTGGTCCATGGAGTCAGCACAGGCATCCTCTAGTTCCATCCGATCTCCAGACTCAACAGGGCCCACTTCCAATGCAACAAGTGGCCAGCATCAGAATAGGCTTTATCCACTTCAATCCTGACATGATCAGGAAAGTTCTTCTGATGTAGTTAAGTACATTACAAGCTTTTTATATTCTTATGTATGTTTTACTAGGCCACAGAGCTAAGCTTTCTTTTGTATCCCCTTACATAACTGTTAACTTTAGAGTCAGTCCCAAAATCCTAAAAGAGTCTTTCTCAGTCTCTACCCTAGTGGGTAAGTCTATCATGGCCCGACAAATATACAGAAACTTCCCAGTTATGGTGTCTCATGAAGTTAATTTAGTAGACCTTGTAGAGTTAGAGATAATGGATTTTGATGTCATTCTCGGCATGGATTGACTTCATTCATGCTATACTTAAGTTGATTGTAGAAGCAGGGTTGTTTATTTTTTAGAGTCCCGATGTACCAGTCAATAAATAAAGGGGTAGTACTTCAGTTCTTAGGAGTCAAACGTGATTTTGGCTTCCTTCTAGAATCCTATGATAGAATATGATCTAGAATTTGATGCATGAACCAAGAGTTTAGTAATAGTAGTAGAGTTGGGATAGTGTTATCCGGATTGAGCAGGGTATGTTTTTCATGGGACTAGTTGAATGAAAGGTGAATTAGTAGGATTGAAGAAGTGTATGCAAAATTTAAGTGGTTTATTCAAAACATATGTTGTGGATGCGATATTAGTAGTCTATAATAAAAGTTGTATATTTTATTAAAGAATTAGGGATATCTATGTTATGTGTCAGAGTATAAGTTTGAATCGTTAAATGTTGAGCTATCAGAAAGAGGAGTTGAAAATTTTAAGTTAGACAGTTCTTAAATTGATACATGATGTATTTGGGGCTATAGAAAGTTAAGAGTTCTATCTTAGAAGGAATTATCAATAGTAGGGTCTTTCACTTTTAGGTGGAGTTTGTTAGGGTGAGTTTAGTGTTTATGAGTATTGTTATATCTTAGACTTTGGAGTAATGTGGTTTTATTATAGTTTAGAGATGTTTATTAAGTGGTCCACATACTTAGAATTATGGCTTTAAGCTAAGGGGGAGATGGTAGGACAAGTGACCAAGTTAGGCTCGCAGACTTTAGTAGTGATTCCAGTGTGTTGTAGAACAATACTAGGAAGGGAGACGCCCGACCCATGGTTATTTTAGTAATTGCACTTTAGTTATTACGATATCTACTCCTTCCTTACATATCAGCCTATGATCATAACTCATATTCAAGTACTTTCCATAGAATCATGTACGATTCTAGTCTCTCGTGTGAAGAGTTCCAGTTTGCTCAACAGTGCGAATCATGTTCCATGAATTCAAAAAAAAAATTCCAAAACTTAGGTCATGCAGCTCATGACTCATGTACTCATGCTCTACAGTATGTTCAGTTCCAGTACTCATTCTACACTCCCAATGATTAGCTAATTTAAGATTTTTGTTATGTATACCCTCTTATTTGGTTTC
The DNA here is from genome assembly GCA_030864215.1 of Capsicum pubescens. Lineage (NCBI taxonomy): Eukaryota > Viridiplantae > Streptophyta > Magnoliopsida > Solanales > Solanaceae > Capsicum > Capsicum pubescens. Next base: position 126,587,009 of record CM061541.1, read on the forward strand.
TTTGATGAAATCATGTCATGGAAACTCTATTCCACAGGCCTCAGTTTCTGATCTCAGATATTCATTCATGATTTGGTTCATATGTGTCCCGTGTATCATCTCGGTTTTCCTTAGTAATTCATCCAAGTTAGTTTCATTCGAGGGATAAACTATCCCAAGGGGGAGATGTCATAGTACCTTGAGTTTTCATGTGCTAAATCTCCCATCTTTCCTTCTCTAAACTAGATCTAGTAGGAGGTTATGGTTACTTATGGTTTGACTCTCTCATTTCTATCTCAGCCATATGACCATTCTCATGACATTGCATGTATTCCAAAAATTAGTTTAGTTCATGATATTCAGTTCTTGTATCATGTTTCAGACTCAGTTATGATCTCATGTTCCCATTCATGCATGTTTAGTAAATTATCTCAGGTTCCTCGGTATTCTCAGCATAAGATAATAGTTTTCTTAGAATCCCTCATTTCCATGCTTAGTTCAGCTGCATAACATTTTATATCATTCATGCATTCATGAAATAGTTCAGTCATGTGTCATGTTTCCAGAATTCAGTCATGCTTCAGTTATGCATGTTAGTGTAAGTATAGTTCCTCAGTTCCTCTTAGTTTAGTCAACCTCATTCGAGGAAGAATGTTTCCAAGGGGGAGATATTGTAAGAACCTGCAAAGTCCTAGTCATTTCAGTCCTATATAGCATGTCAAAAGAGGTCCCAGACTTAGAAAAAATTTCAGCGAAGTGTTGACACTTAGTCTCATTTTTGGCCTTTATACTTCAATGGCATCATTTATGATCTTTCCAGCCTTAGATTGTTGATTTTTAAATTGATTCATGATCAGGGATGTCAATACATCATATTGGGTGAGTTTTAAAATTTTCAAACTTCGTTTGAGTCATGTTCGGGTGACCAAAACAGCAAGCCAATGCGATCTAGATGCATCACATTAGCTATCACAACATACCCATTAACGCGATGCATCGGTGATTGCATCGACCCCATCGATGCGGTGCGGCGCCTATCGCATTAATGGGCATAGATTTTGTATTAAGTTACGAGTTTGTGAGGGAAATTAAGTCTTTTTCCTCCCATATTAAAACCCCATAACACGAAATTCAGCCCCTCAATAGGCTAAATAAACTCACTCATTCACAAAATACTCTCAAGAAATAAACCCTAGGTCATCAAGCTCAAGATTGATTTTCAAGAAATCCCCAACAATCTTCACAAATTCCATCACTAAGGTATGTTAGGTGTTCATCCTTGGGTTACCTTCCACCCTTGGATGTCAAGCAGCCTTTTCAAGAACTTGAATTATGATTTCCATGTTATGGATTGAATTATGCCCATGTTTGAGTTGTTGTATGGATTTCAAGTTGAGATCTATTATGGATTCCATGGAATTATGTTAGCATGTGTGTTGACTTATGAATATTTTATGTCAAAACCCATGATTTAAAAGTTTAAGTTGTAGTCATAATGCTTATGTGTTGTTCATTATCATTTGCATTAATTATGCTCCCCAAGTGTTTGGTAGAATGTCCATGTGAATTGAATAGTAAAATCATGACATGTTATCATGTGTTCTCAATCATGTAGAAGTCCATGACCTCCAAGTGTTTGTCAAAATGACTCAATGAATGAATTTTGAATGATTGACTATTGCTATGCTTTCAAGATTTGCTATGTTTTAACCATTATGCTATTTAGTCTTTTGGGTATTTATTACCCAAAATCTAGCTTTTTACTTAGTTGCGTAGTTATAGAATCGTTCTAATAATGGTCAAGAATAGTAGTACTCAGTCAATTAGCAGAACTCAGTGAAGTCATTCCAGTTCCATCAGCCAACATGATCAGTGTCAGTTCAGTCAAGCCTAGTACTGTCTACTGATCAGTTCAGTGTCGATTTAGCTGGGAGTACGATTCATCACAGAGCGAACCCTGGGATGGGAAAATTCCTACAAGCAGAAGGTTTGACCCTTAGTAGCAGTCCCTAAGTTATAGAACTACATAGCCAGTGTAGGTTGAGATATCTTCCTGACAGATGAGGGTGGACATATCTCGCATGATTTTTCTTCCTGTGAGGGTTAAAAAAATGTCTTCCTGCTAGTTAGGCTGACTCACAACCAGTGTTAGTAACTTGTGGCACGATTCTAACACCCTTCCAACTGGGGTTACAGGTTTGACCCCAATCAGTCCATATTATGGCATATCAGTTAGATGATACCTCCCACAGTTAAAGTTTCAGTCTCAGTATTCAGTAAACAACTTAGATTGTTATATAGAACCATGGCTATCAGTTATAAGTTACTTTGCCATCAGAATTCAGTACTTCAGTTCCAGTCTAAACTTTTATATATTAGTATTTAGTTATCAGAAAGTAGTACTTCGTCTTCAGTCTAATTTAGACAGATATTATATGCGCAGTATTGCATATTTAACAAGTTCAGTAGATAAGTTTTGTATGTACACTCATCCAGTTACTTTATGACATCTATTCAGTCAGTTATTATCTCTTGCATATGAACCCATGTATATAGTCCTTAACTCACTTAGCATACCAGTACATTCAAAGTACTGACGTATAATCTTTTTTGCGCTATGATGTCTTATATCATAGGTTTAGACACTCAGGTTCCTGATCGTACTTAGTAGCTCAGGATATCATTAATAGTTATAGTAGTGATTCTTCATCCATCGAGGATATTATGTTATTTCAGTATTTTAGCTAGTTTGGTAGTTATTACAGTTGGAGTTAGTTGGGGTTTGTACCATCAAATCCATATTTAGAAAGTTAGAGGCTTACAGACTGGCACAGTTAGTTTTCTATTTTTAGATGTTATTATCAATACACTCAGTTATTATTTCAATATTTTTCAGAACCTTATGACATTTCAGTTTTACTTCCGCATATGTTTTTTAGTATTATTATTCAGTGCTCATATCATGTACTAGTCATGGGTTAGCTTGTGATCCTTCGGGGCCGTAAGCACCGTGTGAAGTCCAATATGTAGCCTTGGGATGTTACACATACTTTATATCAGTGTTATAATATCCAACACTCATAGCAAGTACCAGCTCATGGGTTAGCTTGTAGTCACTTGTGACCATAAGCATTGTTGTCGTGACTAGGTGGTAGCCTCGGGTCATGACTTAACTTGTTATCAGGGCCTAATGTTTTGAAGTGTACTTATTAGTGTTATAGTCACATTGAGAAGAGTTTTGTGAATAGGTGTGAAGCACGCCACACTTATGGACAAAAGTCTATGAAAGGTTTTAGGATAGAATCCATTTTTTAGTGTTCATGTCGTGCAAAAGAGCATGATTCTCTATTTAAACTACGTTTCTAACTCATCCTACATTTTGTTTAAAGAAAATTCCTCCTAGAAGAAACAATAGAAGAAGGAACGGGGATTAGCCTGTGCTACCACCTATTCATGAAGATCCCCTGAATGAGCATGTCTCTCACACAGAATTCAGGGCTTCTTTCACTACCTTATCCCAATTATTAGATTCTTAAAACAACCAGCAAGTTGTTTCCAAAACTAATCTAGTGGCAAATACAGATGTAGTTAGGATTCGAGATTTCACCCAGATGATTCCCCTTTTGTTTTTGGTATCCAAGTCTGAAGAGAATATGTAGGAGTTTCTTGATATGGTTTAGAAGGTGATAGGTATTATGGGAGTCACTTTGAGTGAGAGTGTAGAGTTGGTTTCATGTCAGTTGCAGGATGTAGCTCACACCTGGTTTAAGCAGTGGAAAGAGGATCAAGGTATGGAGGCAGGGCCTATTGAGTGGGAGGAGTTTGACACAGCCTTCATAGATAGGTTCTTCCCAGTAGAATTGATGGATACTAATATTTAGGAATTAATCAATTTGAAGAAGGGTACTATGAGTGTAAAGAAGTACTCACATAAGTTCACACAGTTCTAGAGGTATGCTTCTACCACGATGGCAAATAACAGGTTTAGAATGAGTAAGTTTGTGTTTGATGTAGCTGATAGTATGGTCAAGGAGTATAGGACCACCTCTATTAAGGAGATGGACTTTTCTAGACTTATGGTTCATGCTGAGTAGATTAATGAGGAGAAGCATAAGAAGAGGGAGAGAGAGAGAACAAGAGGACCAGAACAGGTAGTTTTAACTTTTCTCAGCCAAGGTTAGAGGGTGGTAATCATTCTTAGTTCCATCAAAAATTATCATCCCCAACTCTGTCTTCAGCTAGTGCACCAGTGCCTAAGTTCAGGTAGGATAGTCGAAATAGGGCACCAAGCTCTAAGTCCTAGAATAGTGTGAGAAATGGCTACACTAATCCTCTCTATAGTAAATATGGTAGAAATTATTAGGGTGTGTGTAACATAGGTAGTGATGTGTGTTTTGGGTTTGGCAAGCTAGGTCACAGGGTCCAAGAATGTCCAGTGGTTTATTATAGAGAAAAGGATTAGAGCCAACATGGCCATTCTAACCTTTCATCATCTCCAACAAGTCACCCGACTCTGTAGGGTGCCACTTCCAGCGCAACTAGTAGGCAATGTTAGAAAAGAAAGTATGCACTACAGGCTTGGCATGATCAGGAAAGTTCTCTTATTGGGGTTACGGGTACGGTAAAGGTTTTCCATCTTCATGTTTATGATTTATTAAACCCCGCCGCTTTAATTTCCCTTGCGACTCCCTGTATAGCTGTAACGACCTGAGACTACCCCCTAGTCGGTGCTTGGAACCACAAGCGATCCCAAGCAAACCCATGAAATGGCATACTATTAAGCAACTGAAATATAACATAATAAATATCTATTCTGCTGTACAAAAACATATTCATACTAAAAAATCTAAAATAGATACAATACTGATAAAGCTTTACAATATGATAAATCTGAAGAATGAAACTAAAATTACATGACTGACATCTATGAAGCCTCTACTATACTGACTATAGATAGATGGGACATGTATCCAACTACCACTAATCAATACACATAAAATAATTGAACTGTATATGAATTAAAACTGTCTGGAGTTTTCGAAGTAGGAGAACTCATCACTTATTGGCTAGAATCTGCAACTATTTGATCATGATATGTAGGCTATAACTGATACCTACATTATGAGACAATGTAGCACATAGACATATATGTGGATCAGTACTGAGTATGCAGGGGTGAATACACTAAGTAAAACTAATTTGATACGTAATCGTAAAACATACATTCTAAGTGTAAGTAGACTCACCAATAGGCTGGAATAAATTGAAAACTGAAATATCTTAAAGCATGAGTGAAAAACATTCTATGATAAGATAGTTAATCTCTACACTTAGTTTCAGTAAACTTGCTTTAATGATATAAGTATAACTAAAGTTGTAATATGATAAGAAAAGGATACTGTATGAATATTGGGTCTGAAACTATGTGATTGAGACTAACATAGATTGAGGATCTGAATTTATAATCATACTAAGAACGAATGCATAAACATACTAACTTATCTAATTAACTAAATAACTAATAGCTGAATACTGGGCAAGTAAGACTGAATTGTACTTAGTCTGAATAACTGGACTGAAACTGTAGATATTATGCATATGATATAAGGACTGACTGAGTAACATGAGATAACTGAGCATGAATTTGCGAAAATTGTATTATTTGAGAGTGAAAGACCAAGAGTATAACATGATTCTTAAAAAGTTTGTAAGTTGAGGTACTGAAATAATGATAACTGACTAACTAATAATTGTATGCTTTGGTCAAGAAAACCTGAAATTAAACTGAGTTACTAATCTGATTACTCGACTGAGACTGTAACTAAGATGGTAACTAAGACTATAACTAAGATCACATTAACACTAGATAATGAGTTCTCAGTACTGATTAACTAATATCTGAGTTTACTAATACTGTAGTACTAATAACTGAGTAACTGTTACTGACAGTCCTAATTCTGTAGAACGGAACTGAGTTCTATACTGAACGGGATAATTGTGTCTAGCATTCCTAAATCTGTAGAACTGAAATAAGTTCTATACTAAGACTGAAACTAAAATTATGGGAGGTAGTTATCTAACCAACATGTCTCTCTCCAAATGGATTGGGTCCAACCTATAACCCCAATTGGAAGGGTGTCAATATCGTGCCATGGGTGAAGACAAGCTGTGAGTTAACCCTCTCTAATAGAAAGCACTTTCATCAACCCTCACTGGCCGGAAAACATATGTGAGACGTATCAACCCTAGTCTAGAAGGAATATATCTCAACCTACGCTGGCTACATAGTTCTATAACCCATAGATTTCTACTAAGGGTCAAACCCTATGCTGGCAGGAATGCCCCCATCCCTGGATTTGCTCGGTGTTGATTCCTACTCCCAACTGAATAGACACGAACTAATTTCTAGATGGTACTAGGCTCGACTAAACTGTTAGTGACCGTGTTTTGTAACTGAACTGAACTGAGCTTACTAAGTCCTACTGACTGACGGAATACTCCTGAGTTCTGTTAACTGACTGAGTTCACTGAGTTCTGAACTGAATACTGAACTGAGACTATGACTGATTACTGAGTACTACTATTTGTGACACTATTGAGACTATTCTATAACTATTGTAGCTCTAGATAAACATCTAGATTTTCGGGTATTGAATACCCCCAGGACTCGATAGCATGGAAAGTAAAGCGTAGCATTATCTTGTAAAACATAGCATAGTCAATTGTTCACAATTCATTCAGAGAGATATTTTATCAAAAACATAGAGGTTATGGAATTGTACATAAATGAGAACACATGGTAACGTGTCATGATTACCCTATTCAATTCACATGGGCATTCTATCAAGCACGTGGAGATTAATAATTTTATATGGGGCATTTTGCCAAACACATAGGGATCATGAACTTGGACATGGGAATATCTTAAACATGGGAGCATAGCATGATTACATAACTAATATCATGAATTGGGGAATTCACATGTAATTCGCTTGAAATAGGACATGAGTGTTTCATCAAAGCATGTAAAGTTCATAGTTTGAATGTAAGAATGTCTTAAACATTCTTACATAGAAAATTTCATAGCTTAGGGATTCATCTTGAAATTTACTTAACATGATATGGGAATTTCATCAAACATGTGGAAAACGTGAATATAGAACATGAGAATATTGCTAAACATCGTGAATTTAGGATCTATCATGGAATTTACTTCAATAAAGCATGGGAAATTCAAATTCATAGCATGAGGAATTTAAAATCTTTCATGGAATCATACATGGGCTGAATTGAATTAAAAACATCATGACAATATGAAATTCAATCTTTCTTGAGCATACAAAATACCATAGTAATGGAAATTCATTCTTTAATTAAAAGAAAAGAGTTTTTGGGCTCCATGGGTGAAAGAAGACCAATGGATGAACTCCCACATACCTTAAAGCTTTAATATTTAAGGAGAAACACAATCTTGAAAGTATTCTTGAATTAGGAAACTTAAGTTCTTACTTTTCTTGAAGAAAAGTTGATGAAGTTCTTGGTATTCTTGAGGCTAGGGTTTTTCTTTGAGAGAAAAGATGAATAATTGAGTGTATATTGCTTTTAGGGGCTGAAATTAAGTGTTATGGGCGGATTTGGGTGAGGGAAGTGACCAAAGTGCCCCTAGACCCTTTAGAAACTGAATTAGCATGTGAAACAGCTCTGTAATGCGCAGGACAATGCGTCGCGTCGCTATCACATTGGCTTACTATCTCACACGGAAAATTCCATAATTTTATGCTTGGGTATCGGATTTAGGCAAAATTGGTATCATTGGAAAGATAACACAGTTATATACAATTTAGTGGATCTTGATATTCAAAATTCTATGTATATAAAAGTTATACATATTTAAAGTAGACCCTTGTAGAATCAAATGCCAAACTTTGCACGAATCAAAGGCTCTATGCTCAACTTTGTTCTAAGTTATTCTAATGAACATTTTTCTCCTCAAAAGCAAATCAAACATAAGGATAAAGATCATGAAACTTATATTCACACGGGAATTATTTGGATTGTAGCTTTTACAAATAGGAACAACAGTTTAAAGGCTGGCCCAAAAATGTTAGGTATTATATTATCCCTCATTTAGGAACATTCATCCTCAAATGAGATTAATTAGATTGAGAGTACTGTACGAATGTAATTGAGATCATATTCTGAACATGACTGACTTGGAACATGATTGCATAACTGATTCTGAAATATGATACATGAACTGAACTGATTTCGTGAATACATGCACTGACATGAGAATGATTATATGGCTGAGATAGAAACGTGAGAGTTAACTGATGAGTAACCATTACTTCAAGCTTGATCCTATTTCATGAAGAAAAATGAAAGGTTTATGACATGAATACTATAGGGTATTTACAATAAATATCCCCCTTGGGATACTTCGTCCCCCAAATGGTATTGACTTGGATGAAATACTAAGGGAAGACTGAGATGATGCACAGGAAACTTATGAAACTAAATCATGGATAAACATCTGGAATCTTGATTTGATGCCTGATGCATAAACTGAACTGAATTTTATGACTTGCATGGTCATGAATGAATTACATCATGAATAGGAAAGATAGGAAACCATAAGAACTTGTTTGTCTGACTACTAGACTAGATTGCTAGCTATACTAACTGAATTATACTAAAATCTTACACTCAACTATACATTCCACTTGTACACCAACATGACATTCAATCCTATCTTCATTATCATACATGAACTTATAGGCAAACAACCATAAAAGCATCTTTCTTATTTTCTCTAAACCTCTATCCTTAAAACTTTCATGCACTAAGAAAACACACATAGAATTTCAACTAATCATGAAATAAGGAGAGGTCACTAAAAGTTAGAACATGAGGACCTAAAGCATAAAAGAATAACTTTGATACTTAACTGAGGCCTGAGTAATAAAGTATCAATGACATAAATTAGTCAGAAAGGTCTGAACTGAGGACATATATGGTATAAACTAAATTTCTTTGATCATTATGAGTGTGAAATGAGTATCTAGATCTAAACATATTTTAAAACATGAGTACATAAGTCATGAGCTGCATGACCTGAGTTTGGAGTTCACAATTTCATGGAACATGATTTATACTGCTAAGTGAACTAGAACTCCTCATGCCAGAAACTGAAATAGTACATGGTTTTTCTATAAAGTGCATGAATATGAGTTATGATGATGGAGCTGACATGTAAGACATGAGTAGATATCATGATGACTGAAAAAATTTGCATTGAGATAAGAATAGGTTGGGAATCGTCTTCCCTTACTTTTTTCTACACACACTAGCACTACTACTAGAATCTGAGAGCCTGACTTGGTTACTTGCTCTTTCATCTCCCCCTTATCTTTAAGCCAGCATCTTAAGTCTGTGACCACTTTACTAAACTCTAAATTGAACTGTAGTAACTTTACTCTAGAGTCTGGGGTATAATAATACACATGAATGATAAACTCATCCACACCATCATACTTATTCTTGAATAAACAAACTTAAATTCTTGCATACATTGTTCAGGTCTACTGATTCACTTTTCGTACAACTAGCCCATAAATATATAATTTGCTCAATCTGGATAACGCTATCTCAACTCTACTACTGCTAAACTTCTGGGTTCATACTTCTAACTCTAAATCATATACTATAAAAGGAATTCTGAGAAGGAAATTTGAAAGCACATCTAACTTTGGCTTAATGCATGATTTTCATGAACATAAATGAAATATTTCAAACATTAGGACATAAGGCCACTGATGGGATACTTTCTGAGCCAACATGCAATCCCATAACTATTTATGGGGACTGGCTAAGGAAACACTAAATGTTAGGACTTAAGCTTTACTATTTTTGTCGCCTCAAAACTAAGGTAGAGTTAGCATGAATAGAGCAAGATGAGGATCTACATAAATTTCTTAGAGAATACTTCTACTGCACAATCTGAGAATTAAAAGAAGGAAAACATTTCCTAAATGCCCTGTAGCCTCTCAAACAAAAGTACATATGTCTTTGTACTATTATGCAAGACTCTACTAGACACCCTAGGACACTTAAAGTCTATTCTCTGATACCAAGTTTGTAACAACCCGAGACTACCCCCTAGTCGTTACACGGTGATTGGAACCACAAGTGATCCCAAGCTAACCTATGAATTGGCATACTATTAAGCAACTGAATTATAACATAATAAATAGTTTTTCTACTGTGAGGAAACATAATCTTACTATAAAAATCTAAAATAGATACAATACTAATAAAGCTTTACAATATGATAAATCGAAATGATGAAACTGAAATTATGACTGACTCTGACTGACATCTATGAAGCCTCTACTATATGGACTATAGATAGATGGGACATGCCTCCAACTACTAATAATCAATACACATGAAAATAAATGAACTAAATATAAACTAAAACTGTCTGGAGTTCCCAAAGTAGGAGAACTCATCACCTGCTAGCTGGAATATGCAACTGTCTGATCATGATGTGTAGGTTATAACTAATACCTACATTATGAGACAATGTAGAACATAGGTATATATGTGGATTAGTACTTTTGGAATGTACTAAGTATGCAGGGGTGAATGCAATAAGTAAAACTGATTTCATACGTAATCATAAAATATGCATGCTAAGTGTAAGTAGACTCACCAATAGGTTGGAATAAACTGAAAACTAAAATATCTTAAAGCATGAATGAAAAACATTCTCTGATAAGATAGTGAATCTCTACACTTAGTTTCTATAAACTTGCTTTAATGATAAAGTATAACTGAAGTTGGAATATGGTAGGACATGGATACTGTATGAATACTGGGTCTGAAACTAGGTGATAGAGACTAACATAGATTGATGATATGGATATACAATCACACTAAGAATAAATGCATAAACATACTAACTTATATAATTAACTGAATGGCCGATACCTAAATACTAGGCATGTAAGACTGAACTGTACTTTGTCTGAATAATTGGATGAAAACTATAGAGTATTATATATATGAGATAAGGACTGATTGAGTAACATGAGATAACTAAGCATAAATTTGTGAAAACTGTATTATTTGAGAATGCAAGACCAAGCATATAACATTATTCTGAAATAGTCTGTAAACTGAGGTACTAAAATACTGATAACTGAATAACTGATAACTATATGCTATGGTCAAGCAAACCTGAAATTAAACTGAGTTACTAATCTGATTACTTAACTATGACTGTAACTAAGACTGTAACTGAGACAGTAACTAAGATCACATTAACACTGGATAATGAGTTTTGAATACTGATTAACTGATATATGAGTTTATTGATACTGTAGCACTGATAACTGAGTGACTTTTTCTGACAGTCCTAATTCTATGGAATGAAACTGAGTTCTATACTGAGCGGGGTGATTATATCTGCCAATCTTGAATCTGTAGAACTGAACTTAGTTCTATACTAAGATTGAAACTAAAATTATGAGAGGTAGTTATCTAACCGACATGCCTCTCTCCAAATGGATTAGGTCCAACCTATAACCCCAATTAGAAGGATGTCAATACCATGCCTGGGTGAAGACAAGCTGTGAGTTAACCCTCTCTAACAGGAAGCACTTTCATCAACCCTTACTGGCCGGAAAACTCTTATGAGATATATCAACCCTAGTTTTGTAGGAAGATATCTCAACCTACACTGGCTACATAGTTCTATAAGTTTGGGATTGCTACTTAGGGTAAAACCCTATGCTGGAAGGAATGCCCCCTTCCTTGAATTTGCTCAGTGCTGATTCCTACTCCTAATTGAATAAAAATTGACTGATTTCTAGACGGTACTAGGCTTGACTAAACTATTACTGATCGTGTTATCTAACTAAACTAAACTGAGTTTATTAGGTCCCACTGACTAACAGAATACTACTGAGTTATGTTAACTGACCGAGTTCACTGAGTTTTAAACTCAATACTGAACAGAGACTATGACTGATTACTGAGTACTACTATTCGTGACACTACTAAGGTTGTTCTATAACTACTGTAGCTCTAGGTAAGCAGCTAGATTTTTAAGTATTGAATACCCTCAGGACTCGATAGTATGGAAAATAAAGCATAGCATGATCTTGAAAAGCATAGTCATAGTCAATTGTTTACAATTCTTTCACTGAGACATTTTATCAAACACTTGGAGGTTATGGACTTGTACATGAATCAGAACACATGGTAACGTGTCATTATTACCCTATTAAATTTGCATGGGCATTCTATCAAGCACATGGAGATTAATACTTTTATATGGGGTAATTCGCCAAACCCATGGGAATCATGAACTTGGGCATAAGAATATCTCAAACATGGGAGCATAGCATGATTACATAACTAAGATCATGAATTGGAAAATTCACATGTAATTCGCTTGAAATAGGACATGAGTGTTTCATCAAAACATGTAAAGTTCATAGCTTGAAAGTAAGAATGTCTTAAACATAAGGGAACAATAGAGTTACATGGAAAAGTTCATAGATTGGGGATTCATCTTGAAATTGACTTAACATGATATGAGCATTTCATTAAACATGAGGAAAGAATGAATTTAAAACATGAGAATATTGCTAAACATCGTGAATTTAGGATCTATCATGGAATTTACTTCAATAAAGCATGGGAAATTCAAATTAATAGCATGAGAAATTTAAAATCATTCATGGAATCATACATGGGCTGAATTAAATTAAAAACATCATGAAAACATGAAATTCAATCTTTCTTGAGCATACAAAATACCATAGTAATGGAAAATACATTCTTTAATTAAAAGAAAAGAGTTTTTGGGCTCCATGGGTGAAAGAGGACCCATGGATGAACTCCCACATACCTTAAAGCTTTAATATTGAAGGATAAAAATAATATTGAAAGCATTCTTAAATTAGGAAACTTGAGTTCTTGCTTTTCTTGAAGAAAAGTTGATGAAGTTCTTGGTATTCTTGAGGAGGCTAGGATTTTTCTTTGAGAGAAAATATAAATAATTGAGTGTATATTACTTTTGGGGGATGAAATTACGTGTTATGGGTGGATTTGGGTGAGGGGAAGTGACCAAAGTCCTTCTAGATCCTTTAGAAACTGAATTAGAGTGTGAAACAGTTTTGTAACGCTTAGGACGACGCGTCGCATCACTATCGCATTGGCTTACAACCTCACACAGAAAATGCCATAACTTTTCGCCCGAGTATCAGATTTAGGATAAATTGGTATCGCTAGAAAGATAATTCAATTATCTAGAATTTGGTGGTTTTTGAGCTGCAAAATTTTATGTATATACAATTTTATACACATTTAAAGTAGACCCTTGTAGAATTGAATGCCAAACTTTGGAAGAATCGAAGGCTCTAAGCTCAACTTTGTTCTAAGTGATTCTTTTGAACAATTTTCACATCAAAAGAAAATCAAACATGAGGATAAAGATCATGAAACTTATATTCACATGGGAATTATTTGGATTATAGATTTTACACATAGTAGTGATGGTTCAAAGGCTAGCCCAAAAATGTGGGGTATTACAATAGTAGTAGACTTCAGTGTCAATCCCAAAACATTTAACAAAACCCTTCTCAGTTTTACCCCATTAGGTAGATCTATTTTACTATATGGGTATACAGGAACTGCACAGTTTCAGTATCTCAAAAAGTTACATCAAATGATCTTGTAGAGTTAGAGATGACGGATATTGATGTCATTCTCGACATAGATTGGCTCATATCATGTTATACCTCAATTGATTGCTGAAATAAAATCAATCCATTTAAGTTTTTGAATGAACCAGCCATTGAGTAGAGGGGTAGTACCTCAGTGTTTAGGGGGAAGTTATGTTTACCATCTTGTTCAAGTCAAAGACTCTAGTTCTGAGACTCTGAGTCTCAATTCAGTTTCAGTAGTATGGGAATTTCTAGATGTGTTACATAAAGATCTTCCCGAAGTTCCTCCCAAAAGAGAAATCAAATTTAGAATAAATCTCCTTCCAGATGCCCACCCTATCTCTATGCCACCCTATACAATGGCTCTAGCTAAGCTTAAGGAGTTGAAAGAGAAGTTAAAAGATCTCTTAGATAAAGGTTTCATTAGGCCCAGTGTTTCCTGATGGGGTGCTCTAGTATTGTTCATGCATAAGAAAGATGGTTTCCACAGAATGTGCATCGATTACTACAGTTGAACAAAGTCATAATAAATAATAAGTATCCACTCCTTAGAATTGATGACTTGTTTGACCAATTTTGGGGTTCCAGTTATTTCTCTAAGATAGACCTTAGATTTGTCTATCATCAGCTTAGAGTCAGAGAATATGACATTCCAAAGACAACTTTCAGAACTTGGTATAATCATTTTGAATTCTTAGTTATGTCTTTTGGACTAATGAGTTCCCCTGTAGCTTTTATGGACTTGTTGAAAAGGGTGTTCATGCAGTACTCGGACATGTTCTTCATAGTATTCATTGAGGATATATTTGTCTATTCCCGTAGTGTGAATTATCATGCAGACCATCTGAGAATTGTGTTGCAGACCCTTAGAGCTCATCAGGTGTTTGTCAAATTCAGTAAGTGAAAATTTTGGCTAAGATCCATATCTTTCCTTGGATCTATTTTTTTGGTGATAACATTAGAGTTGACCCTCAAAAGACCAAAGCAGTGAGGAACTGGCCCAGTCTCATCTTTCTATTAGATATTAGGAGTTTCTCAGCTTTGTATAGCTATTAGAGGCAATTTGTTGTAGGATTTTCTTCAATTACATCCCCCATGTCTTGATTGACACAGAGAAAGTCAAATTTTAGTGGTCAGATTCTTGCGAGAAGAGTTTTTAGGAGTTGAAAACTCGACTTATTTTTCCTCCAGTCTTGACACAGATAGGTTTGTAGTTTATTGTGATGCTTCCATAGTTTGTATTTGTTATGTATTGATATAGAGAGGTAAGATTATATCCTATGCCTCTAGACATCTTAAGCCCGATAAAAAGAATTATCCTAACCATGACCTTGAGTTGGCAGCTGTTGTGTTTTCTATGATGTTTTGGAAACATTATCTTTATGGGGTTCATGTGGATGTGTTCACTGACCATAATAGTTTATAGTAAGTGTTCACGTAGAAAGATATGATTTTTTGTCAGAGAAGATTGCTTGAGATATTAAAGGATTATGATATGAGTGTTTCGTATAATCTAGGCAAGGCCAATGTAGTGGCAGATTTCTTTAGCAGATTGTTTATAGGAAGCATTGATTATGTTTAGAATGATAAGAAAAAGTTAGACAATGAGGTTTATCAGCTTGCTAGATTAGGCGTTTGGTTGGTTGATTCAGCTAAAGGTAGTGTATGGGTTCAAAATGGTTCATAATCTTCATTAGCTGCATTAGTCAAAGAAAAAAAGGATAGAAATATTAGTTAGGTTAGGCTAAAGGAGGCAGTTAGAGATCAGAAGATAAAGGTTTTCTCCCAATGGGGAGATGTTGTGTTTCATTGTTAGGGCAGGTTATGTGTTCTATGTGTTGATGATTTGAGATAGCGAATACTTGCATAAGCACATGGTGCATGATACTCTATCCACCAAAAAAACACTAAGATGTACCATGATTTTTGGGAAATATATTAGTGGAGTGGTATGAAGTTGGATATGCAGAGTTTGTAGTAAAGATCCCAAATTATCAGTAGGTCAAGGTCGAGCACCAAAGGCCTATTGGTACATTGCAGGAGTTTAGCATCCCCACTTAGAAGTGGGAAGTGGTGACCATGGATTTCATGACAGGGTTCCTCATATGCATCATCATCATGATTCTATTTGGTTTATTATGGATAGAATGACCAAGTCAACTCATTTTATGCTAGTTCATACTTCATACTCAATTAACGACTATGATAGCCTTTACATTAGAGAGATAGTTAAGTTGCTCGGGATTCCTTTTTGTATCATTTCAGATATAGGTACTTAGTTTACCTCCAACCTTTGGAAAGCTTTTTAGAAGGTTCTTGGTACCCAAGTTCATCTCTGTACAACTTTTTAACCTCATACATATGGTCAGGTAGAGAGGACCATTCAGACCTTAGAGGATATTTTGAGGGCATGTGTTATTGACTTTAAAGGTAGATGGGATGACCACTTACCTTTGATTGAGTTTTCTTACAACAATAATTATCACTCTAGTATTTAGATGGCTCCATTTGAGGCACTCTATAGAAGGATATATATATCTTCGATTAGGTGGTTTTAGGAAAGTAAAGCTGCTTTGATAGGGATAGATACAGTGTTTGATGCGATGGATAAAGTTCAGTTAATACAGGAGAGGCTGAAGATAATCCAAAGCCATTAAAAATCTTATGCAGTTGTCAGGACAAGGGATCTTGAGTTTGACATTGGTGATTTGGTCTATTTAAAGATTTTGCCTAGGAGGGTAGTCAAGATATTTGGCAAGAAAGGGAAATTTAGCCCCCATAATGTTGGCCCATATAGAATCTTTAGTCATTTTGGGAAAGTAGCTAATGAGCTAGAGTTGTCTGCCATTTTGGCGTCAGTACATCTCGTATTTCATGTTTCCTTGTTAAATAAATCTATTGGTGATTCAGTTGTAGTTGTTCCATTAGAAGATATGGATGTTAAGGATAGACTTTCCGATGGAAAATTTCAAGTTGAGATCCTTGATCATCAGATCCATACACTAAAGAATAAAAAAGTTCCTTTGGTCAAAGTACTTTGGTAGAATTAGTCTGTTGAGAGAGATACTTGGGAATCAGAAGCAGATATGCAAACCAAGTATCATTATCTTTTCTGCGCAAACTCAAATTTAACTTTAGGTAATGATTTTCATTATATTGACTCTCTTGCATTCTCAGTTTCGATTATGTGATCGTTCTCATGTTATTTCATCCATTCATGAAACCAGTTCAGTTCACGTATCATGTTTTAGACTCAGTTATGTAATCATGTTTTTAGTTGCGCATGTTCAGTCTATGATCTCAGTTTCATAAGTATTCTAGGCTAAACTAGTCTTATCTAAGGAAAAATATTTCCAAGAGGGAGATATTGTAATACCCCGTAAGATCGTAGCTCAATTCAGCTCTCAGTTGCAAGTTCAAAGGGGTCCAAGACATGAAAATTTCACTATGTGTTTAGGACTTAGTTATTTTCAAGACCCCTAGACTTCAATGCTTTTTATTTTGGTCTTCCCAACCTCGAGACATTGATTTTTGAGTTGATTCATGATCGGGGTTGTCCAAAGTATGTCTCGGGTGAGTTTTGGAATTTTCATAAGAGCGTAGGGTGTGTTTGGGAATCTAAAATAGAAGAATTACTGGGATTAGCAGGCGCCACCACCTCAAGGCCACCAGGGTAAAGCGGGTGCTGCCCCAGGTAGTTAGCCACTCCAAGGCCCGTGTCACCCCTACTTATTTGGCCCAGTTTTGTTTCTTAATGTTTAAGGGTATTTAGGTAAATTCCCTTCGCTCAATTCATCCATAACATGAAATTGGGGTCCCCAAGGAGCATTATTTGCAGTTTTATTCAGAAATCCTCTCAATAAAAATACTCTTTCTTCCCCAGAACAAACCCGAACCTTTTCATAAGAAATCAAGGAACTCAAGCTTCAAGTTTAAGAAATTCTCAAGGACCATTCAAGAATTCATCTAGTGAGGTATGTGGGATGTTCATCCATGGTTCCCTTTCACCCATGGAGCCCAAAATCCTTTTTTGATTTAATTTATGAGTTTATACTTGTTCTTGATGAAATAAATCCATGAATATGTTCTTAATTCAATTTCAAATTATGTTTACAAGTGTTTTCAAGTAGAATGAGTCATATCATGCTTCAAGTTTTGCAATTCCCATTTCATGTTCCACTGATTTTAGGATTAGCCCTCAAGTTATGAATTTAGCCATGTAATCATGTTATTTTTGTCATGTTAAGGCATTCCCTTGTACAAGTTTATGATTATTACATGTTTGATGAAATGCTCATGTTTTGGTTCTTTGAACTGTGATTTAATGCTATAGTATTTCAAGTTTGATATTGTATTTTATAATCATTCAATGTTGGTGGGTTATGAAAACCCTATACCTAGTTTTTTTACATGATTTCTGTTTCTCATAAATGATTTCAGTTGAACCATGAATATTATCATTCAGTCAGATGTTATGATTAGACCATGATGAGTAATGTCAGTTGTATGTTCAGTTGTATGAAATTCAGCCCAGTTCAGTACCAGTTATAGTTCAGTTGGGAGTAGGATTTAGACTAAGGAAACATAGGGATAGGGGATCACCCTCCAGTTAGGACTGGGTCCTTTGTAGCAGTCCCTAAGTTCCATAATGACGTAGCCAGCGTAGGATTATGAGATGTCACCTGCCAGTTCAAGACTGTCACTCTCTTAGGGGTCACGCACCAGTTTAGGACTGACTCCCTAATCCTTTGGAACATTAGATTAGTCGATCCACACAACCAGTGTTAGAACCTTTGGCACGGTACTGACACCCTTCTAATTAGGATTATAGGTTGGACCTTTATTATCTTACATTAGGGAATTTCAGTTAGATGATACCTCCTATAGTCTTAGTATAGTATTCAGTATATTTTAGTTCAGCTTTGCTTGATCAAGTGTACCGAACATCAATTACTTAGTTATTCAGATTTCAGTTATTCTGCTTTCTGATAATTTCAAAAACATATTTATACTTGGTCTTGCATTCACAAACCTTATATGATCATGCATTTATGTTGAGTTACTCCCATGTATTTCAGCCAGTCCTCATCTCATATACTAGTATCATGTTGATTGACCAAGCTGGACTAATTTCACTGAGTTATGTAACTGACTGGGCTATACTACTCATGACAATACTGAGTTTATTTTGTAGCTACTGTAATTCTAGGTAAATAGCTAGATTTTGGCTAATAAATACCCCCAGGACTCAATAGCATCAATAATAATGAGATATGACTATTCTTGAAACATAATGATAATCAATTGCCCACAATGCATTCACTAAGGCATTTTGACAAATATTTGGACATTGTACGTGAATGAGAAAGCATGCTAATATATCTTAATCTCACTATTCCCATCACATGGACATTCCATCAAACACTTACAAGGCATAGATTTGACATGGGAGAAATTTTAAACATGTAGTTCTAGCATGAATTCATCCTTTAGATTACCCATGGTTCAAAATGCATAATTTATCCACTTAGGCATTTTGACAAACACATAGGAGGCATAACCTTACACTTGGAATGAATAACATGCTAATGTATCATCACTACAATAATCAATTCATAATTCAAGTGTTCTTGACATAGAAATTACACCTATCACACACATGCTACTTTATATTCATGACACTAGCAATTTAATCTAGAATTGAACACCAAACATCAAAACATACATGAACACAATTAAATTCAAACATGTAAATCATGAAATCACTAATCATGTAGTTTTAAAAGGGTTCTTGAACTCCAAGGGTGGAAGGAAACCCTTAGATAAACACCTAAAAAACCTTAATTATAATTTCGTGGAGACTGGGGTGAGTTCTTGAGGCTTGGTTCTTGAACTTGATGAAGCTAGGGCTTGTTCTTGAGAGAATTTTGTGAAAAAAATTAGAAATTTTTCTATTTGAGGATTTAATACCATGTTATGGAGCTATTGGGTGAAAGGAAAATGACCCATTTGCCCTTAAAAATATGGAACAAAACTGCAAAAAAATATACGGGCCAGACTAGCCAGGGCATCGCGGGCTCTGAAGTGCCTCTCTAGGAAAGGCACCACGGGGTCTGGAGTCTACTCTAGGTGAGGCATCACGGGATCTGGATCACCTCTCTAGGCGAGATGCCATGGGCTCATCACCTCGAGCCACTATTTTTTAATTCCAAACAAGCCCTTACTCTAATCCAAAAATTCTGAAACTCACCCGAGGTGAACTATTGACTTCCCCGACCAATAATCAACCTAAAAATTGACACTTTGGGGTCTTTAGGGTTGGGAAAAAGGATTGAAAACTTATGAGGCTAAAAACAATCCTAAGTGTAAACACTTAGCTGATATTTCTAAGTATGGGAACCCTTATCAAGCTCTAAAAGTTGAGTTAAGCATATAATTTTTTAGCGTCTTACAGTTTCTTGATATGGTTCAGAAGGTGATAGGTATTATGTGAGTCACTTCGAGTGAGAGTGCAAAGTTGGTTGCCTATTAGTTTCGGGATATAGCTCACACTAGCTTTAAGAAGTGGAAGGAGGATCGAGGTGTGGAGGCAAGGACTATTGAGTGGGAGGAGTTTGTCACTGCCTTCTTAGACAAGTTCTTCCCAATAGATTTGAGGGAAGCTAAGGTTCAGGAATTGATAAATTTGAATCAGGGTAGTATGAGTATGAAGGGGTACTCTCTTAAGTTCACTTATTTGGATAGGTACGCTCCTACCATAGTGGCAGATAATAGGTCTAGAATGACTAAGTTTGTGTTCGGTGTAACTGATAGTGTGGTCAAGGAGTGTATTTTTTTGTTGATTAAGGAGATGAACTTTTCTAGACTTATGGTTTATGCTTAATAGATTGATGAGGAGAAGCGTAAGGAGAGGGAGAGAGGGAATAAGAAGACTAGAATAGGTACTTTTAACTTTTCTCAGCTGAGGTCAGAGGATGGTAATCATTCTCAATTCTGTCAGAAATTTTCATCCCCTACTCCATCTTTAGCTAGTGCGCTAGTGCCTAAGTTCATGCAGGATAATCGAGATAAGGCATCAGGCTTTAAGTACTAGGACGATGTAAGAAGTGGTCGTACTAATCCGCTATATTGGAAATATGGTAGGAATCATTAGGGTATGTGTAAGGAAGGTAGTGATGTGTGTTTTGGGGTGTCAAAAGTTGGGTCACAAGGTCCAAGAATATCTAGTAGTTGCTTAGAAAAGAAAGAATTCTTGCCAATAGAGCCAGTATAATCTTTCATCAGCTCCAACAGGTAACCCGACTCAGCAATGTACCACTTATAGAGCAACCAGTGGGCAATGTTAGAGTAGGATTTATGTACTCCAGGCTCAGCATAATCAGGAAATTTCTCTTGATGTGGTTACGGGTACATTATAGGTTTTCCATCTTTATATTTATGCTTATTTAGACCCCGGCGCTGCACTTTCCTTTGTGTCCCCCTATTTAGCAGTAGAATTTGGTGTCAGTCCTAAAACTTTAACAGAACCCTTCTCATGTTTACTCCAGTAGGTAGCTCTATCATACCAATGAGGGTATATAGGAACTGCCTAATTCTAGTTTCTCAAAAACTTACCTTAGTTGATCTTGTAGAGTTAGAGTTGATAGATATTGATGTCATTCTCAACATAGATTGGATCCACTCATGTTATGCCTTAGTTGATTGGAGTAATAAAATCATTTCATTTCAGTTTCTAAACAAATGAGCAATTGAATGGAGGGGTAGTACCTCTGTGTTTAGGGTTCAGTTTGTTTCATATCTCTGAGAAAGAAAGATGATATCTAAAGGGTGTGTTTACCATTTTATCCAAGTTAAAGACTCTAGTTCCAAGACTTTGAGTATCAAGTCCGTTATAGTAGTGCGGGAATTTCTAAATGTGTTACCTGAAAATCATCCCAGAGTTCCTCCCAAATGGAAAATTGATTTCAAAATAGATCTCCTTCCAGATACCCAACCTATATCTATTCCACCCTACATATTGGGTCCATCAAAGCTTAAGGAGTTGAAAGAGAATTTAAAAGATCTCTTAGATAAAGGCTTCATCAGGCCCAGTTTTTCCCATGGGTGCCCCAGTCTTGTTCAAGTATAAGAAAGATAGTTCTCGCAGAATGTGCATCGATTACCATCAGTTGAACAAAGTCACAATCAAGAATAAGTTTTTTTCCCCTAGAATTGATGACTTGTTTGACTAACTTTGGGGTGCCAATTATTTTTCTAAGATAGACCTTAGATCCGGAGATCATCAGCTTAGAGTTAGAGAATGTGACATTCCAAAGATAGCTTTCAAAACTAGGTATGGTCACTTTGAATTGTTAGTTCTATCCTTTGGACTAACGAATGCCCTTGTAGTTTTCATGGACTTGATAAACAGGGTGTTCAAGTAGTACTTGGAAAAGTTCGTCATTGTTTTTATTGATGCTATCCTTATCTATTCCCACAGTGAGAATCATCATACAGACTATTTGAGAATTGTATTGCAGACCCTTAGAGCTCATCAGTAGTTCACCAAATTTAGTAAGTGCAAATTTTGGCTAAGATCAGTAGCTTTCCTTGGCCATATTATTTTTGGTGATGGTATAAGAGTTGACCCTCAAAAGACCAAAGTAGTGAGGAACGAGCCCAGACCCATCTCTCCATTAGAAATCAGGTGCCTTAAGATGTTAAAAGATTATAATATGAGTGTGTTGTATAATCTGGGTAAGGCCAATGTAGTGGCAAGATGCCTTTAGTAGATTGTCTATGGGTAGTGTTGCTCATGTTGAGGAAGATAATAAGAAGTTAGTCAAAGAGGTTCATTAACTTGCTAGATTAGGCGTTTGGTAGGTTGATTCGGTTGAAGGTAGCGTATGGGTTCATAATGGTTCAGAATGTTCATTGGTTGCTGAACTGAAAGAAAAACAGGATAGGAATCCTAGTTTTGTTAAGTTGAAGGAGGCAATTAGAGATCAGAAAGTAGAGGTTTTCTCCTAAGGAGGGATGGCGTGCTTAGTTGTTATGGCAGGTTATGTGTTCTGTGTATTGATAATTTGAGATAGTAAATACTTGTAGAAGCACATAGTGCGTGATACTCTATTCATCCAAGAGCCACTAAGATGTTCCGTAAGTTGAGCACCAAAGTCCTAGTGGTACATTGCAGGAGCTTAGCATCCCTACTTGGAAGTGGGAAGTAGTGAACATGGATTTTCTAATAGGGTTGTCTCGTACGCGTCGACATCATGATTCGATTAGGGTCATTAAGGATAGAATGACCAAGTCAACTCATTTCTTACAAGTTCATACTTCGTACTTAATTAAGGACTATGGCAGTCCTTACATTAAGGAGATGGTTAAGTTGTATAGAATTCTGTTGTATATTATTTCAGATAGAGGTACTCAGTTTACCTCTTACTTTTGAAAATCCTTTTAGAAAGGTCTTGGTACCCAACTTCATCTCTGTATATTTTTTCATCATTCGTTAAATGGTCAGGCAGAGAGAATAATTCAGACATTAGAGGACATTTTGAGGGCATGTTTTATTGAGTTTAAAGGTAGTTGGTATAACCACTTACCTTTGATTGATTTTTCTTGCAACAAAAGTTATAACTCCAGTATTCAGATGTTTCCATTTGAGGCTCTCTATAGAAAGAGATGTAAATCTCTTATTATGTGGTTTGAGGTAAGTGAAGCTTCTTGGATAGGGCCAGATACAGTGTTTGATGCAATGGATAAAGTTTAATTGATATGGGAAAAGATGAAGATAGCCCGAAGTCATCAAATATCTTATGTAGATGTGAGAAGAAGGGATATTGAGTTTGAGGTTGGTGATTAGGTCTATTTGAAGATTTTTCCTATGAAGGGAGTGAAGAGATTTGGCAAGAAAGGGAAACTCAGTCCCCATTATGTTGGCCCATATACAATCTTGAGTCATTTTGGGAAAGTAGCTTATGATCTAGAGTTACCTGCAGATTTGACGTCAGTACATTCGGTATTTCATGTTTCTTTGTTAAAGAAATGTATTGGTGATTTAGTTGTAGTTGTTCCTTTAGAAGATATGGATGTTAAGGATAGCCTTTCCTATGAGAAGTTCAAGTTGATATCCTTGATCGTCAGATTAGTAGACTAAGGAATAAAGAAGTTCCTTTGGTCAAAGTTCTTTGGCGGAATCAGTCTGTTGATTGAGCTACTTGGGAAGTAGGAGCAGATATGCAAACCAAGTATCCTTATCTTTTTTATAAAAACTTAGATTCATCTTCATGTAATGATTTTCCTCAGATTGACTCTCTTCCGTTCTCTGTTTAAGTTATGTAACCGTTCTCATGCCATTTCATACATTCATGAAACCATTTTAGTTCATGTATTAGGTTTTATAATCAATTATGCAATCATGTTTCCAATTGTGAATATTCAGTATATGATCTCAGTTTCCCCAATATTCTCAGCTAAACTAGTCGCATTTGAGGATGAATATTCCTAACGGGGAGATATTATCATACCCCATAAGATCCTAGATTAATTCAGCTCTATGTTGCAAGTTCAAAGGGGTCCAAGACTTTAAATTTTACTAAGTGTATATTACTTAGTCATTTGAAAGACCCTTGACTTCAATAATTTTTATTTTGGTATTCTCAACATCGAGACATTGATTTTTGAGTTGATTCATTATCGGGGATGTCTAAAGTGTTTCTTGGGTGAGTTTTGGAAATTCAGACGAGCGTAGGGATGCATTTGGGAAATTTAAATAGAAGCACCACAGGGATAGGCAGTCGCCGCCCCCTCTAGACCACCTGGGTAAAACAGGTGCCGCCGCCCGGGTTACTCCCTCGCTCTAAGGTGGGCACTGCCCGGTTATGATATTTCAGAAAGTCACTTCACCAGACTTAGTTGAATTAGAGATGAATTATTTTGACGTTATTCTCGACATGGATTGGCTTTATTCCTGCTATGCCACAGTCAACTGCAGAAATAGAATAGTCCAGTTTCAGTTTCCAAATGAACCCATCCTTGAGTGGAAAGGTAGTGTATCTGCTTCCAGATGTCATCTTATTTCCTACCTTTGGGCAAGGAAACTGATATCTAAAGGATATGTCTATCATCTTGTTCGAGTTAAGGACACTAGTTCTAAAATTCTCAGCCTTGAATCAATCCCAGTAGTGAATGAATATTCAGATGTCTTTCCTAAAATCTTCTGGGAATTCCTCCCAAAAAAAAAAACTTTGGCATTGATCTTCTTCCAAATACTCATCCTATCTCTATTTCTCCATATAGAATGGAACCAGTAGAACTCCAAGAACTGAAAGAACAATTAAAGGATATCATAGATAAGGGATTCATCAGGCCCAACGTTTCCCCATGGGGCACTCTAGTATTATTTGTGTGCAAGAAAGACGGTTCTCTCAGAATGTGTATAGACTACCGCCAACTCAATAAGGTCACATTCAAGAAAAAGTATCCTTTTCCCAGAATCGATGACTTATTCAACCAACTTCAAGGTGCCAGTTATTTCTCTAAGATAGATCTCAGATCTGGCTATTATCAACTCAGAGTTAGGAAATGTCACATTCCGAAATTAGCTTTATAAACTCGGTATGGTCACTTCGAATTTCTAGTTATGTCATTTGGTCTTACTAATACCCCAGTCGCTTTCATGGACTTGATGAACCATGTGTTCAAGAAGTACTTGGACATGTTCATCATAGTCTTCATAGATGATATTTTGGTCTATTGCCGCAGTGAGCGTGATCATGCAGACCATCTCAGGACAGTACTTCATATTCTCAGAGATCATCAGCAATTCGCCAAATTCAGTAAGTGAAAATTTTGGTTAAGGTCAGTAGCATTTCTTGGTCACATCATTTCCGATGATGGCATTAGAGTTGATCCTCAAAAGACTGAAACAGTAAGAAACTGGCCCAGACATATCTCTCTATCAGTATTAGAAGTTTCTTGGGTTTGGCTGGCTACTACAGATGGTTTTTTGAGGGATTTTATTCTATTGCATCCCCTATGTACATATTGACTCAGAAAAAAGTCAAGTTTCAGTGGTCAGATCCTTACGAGAAGAGTTTTCATGGGTTGAAGACTCGACTCACCTCAACTCTAGTTTTAGCTCTTCTAAATGGTCCATATGGGTTCGTAGTGTATTATGATGCATCTAGAGTAGGTTTGGGTTATGTCCTTATGCAGCATGGTAAGGTCATAGCCTACGCCTCCAGACATCTTAAGCCCCATGAGAAGAATTACCCTACTCATGATCTTGAGTGAGCAACCGTAGTATTTTCCTTAAATATTTGGAGGCATTATCTATACGGTGTTCAGGTAGATATGTTCACAGATCATAAGAGTCTTTAGTATGTCTTTTCTCAGAAAAATCTCAATCATCAACAGATAAGGTGGCTAGAGCTCTTGAAATATTATGACATGAGTGTCCTCTATTATCTGGGCAAGGCTAACTTAGTGGCTGACACTCTCAGTAGACTATCCATTGGTACTGTTTCTCATGTTGAGGAAAGTAAGAAGAAGTTAGCTCTGGAAGTCCATCAGCTTGCTAGACTAGGTTCTCTTAGTCGATACAGATGAGGGTGCTATATGGGTTCAGATTAGTTCAGAATCATCTCTAGTTTCCGAGGTGAAAGTAAATCAAGGTAGAGATCCTAGCCTTTTCAAGTTAAAAGAGTCAGTTCAGGATCATTAAGTAGAGGTTTTCTCCCAAGAGGGAGATGGTGTTTTGCGTTGTCAATGTCGTCTCTATGTTCCAAGTGTAGACGACTTAAGGTAGTGAATTCTTGCAGAAGCGCATGGTGCGTGCTACTCTATTTATCCAAGGGCCACAAAGATGTACCGTGACTTGCAGGAAATCTATTGCTGGAGTGGGATGAAAAGAGACATTGCAGAGTTTGTGGCTAAGTGCTCTACATGTCAGTAAGTTAAGATAAAGCATCAAAAGCCTAGTGGGTTCTTGCAGGAGTTCAGTATTCCTACTTGGAAGTGGGAAGTTGTGAACATGGACTTTGTGATGGGTTTGCCTCGAACTCATCATCATCATGATTCAGTCTGGGTCATTATAGATAGAATGATTAAATTAACTCATTTTCTTCTAGTTCATACCTCTTATTCAGTCGACGATTACGCCAAACTCTACATCAAGGAGTTGCTCAGATTGCACGGTGTTCTGCTATCTATTATCTCAAACAGAGGTACCCAGTTCACCTTTTATTTTGGGAAAGCATTCCAAAAGGGTCTTGGTACCCAAGTTCATCTCAATACTGACTTTCATCCTTCGAAAAATAGTCAAGAAGAAAGGACCATTCAAATGTTAGAAAATATGCTAAGGGCGTGTGCAATCGATTTCAAGGGAATTTGGGATGACGACTTACCTTTGATTGAGTTTGCATACAACAACAGCTATCATTCCAGTATTTGGATGGCTCTATTCAAATATCTCTATGGTAGGAGATATAGATCTCCAATTGGTTTGTTTGAAGTTAGTGAGGCCTCTGTCATAGGTCCTGACTTAGTATTCAACGCCTTAGAAAAAGTCCAATTGATCAGACAAAGACTCCGGGCTGCTCAGAGCTGACAGAAGTCTTATGTAGATGTTCATTAAAAAGATCTCGAGTTTGAGATTGGTGACAATGTCTATCTACAGATCTCTCCCATGAAGGGAGTGAAGAGATTCGGCAAGAAGGGAAAGCTCAGTACCCGATATGTCGGTCCCTTCAAGATTCAAAGTCTCTTTGGTAAGGTAGCCTATGAGCTTGAATTGCCTTCATATCTAGCCTCAGTTTATCCAGTCTTTCATGTCTCTTTGCTCAAGAATTGCATAGGTGACCCATCAGTTGTAGTCCCTATTCAGATCATTGATGTTCAAAACACTTTCTCTTATGAAGAGATTCCAATCGAAATCTTAGATTATCAGACTCATAGATTGAGGAACAAAGAAGTCCCTCTAGTTAAAAGTCTTTGGTGAAATCAGTCCATCGAGGGAGATACTTGGGAAGAAGAGGTAGACATGCATACCAAGTATCCTCACCCCTTCTTTTCCAACTCAGATCAAGCTCAGGGTAACAATTCTCCTTATGCTTACTCATTTTTATGTTCAATGTTCATCACAAATTTAGTATGCAGTTGTATGCTCATGTTCCCAATAAACTTGGTATCAAGTACCATTGCATACTCAGTCATGCATTCATGAATCAGTTACACATGCATCAGATATGCATGTTTAGTATTATAAATTTAGCTTGTCAGTTATGTGAGTCATGAGATCATATTCCAGTTATTCATGTTCAGTATTTACGTCATTTGTCATTTGTTCCCTCTCAGTCAGTCTCATTCGAGGATGAATGTTCTCAAAGGGGAGATATTGTAATATCCCATACTTTTTCCTAGCTAATTTCATCTCAAGAATGTCTAGTATTAGCTTCTAAATTGAATGATGGTTATTCCATAAGGAATTTTAAAGATTTTCAATTTTTGTCATGTGAGAAATTCAATAAGTTTTCCATAGATATAAGATTTTCCCAAATCCGATAACCGAGTCAGAAGTTACGACTATTTTAAGTTCCCATCGTAAAACAGTTTCATATTAGTCAGTGGCGCACCACGCCACAAGAGGAAATGGCATTTGGAATATTCCAGTAAGGGTCCGCAATTATGGCGCGTCGTGCCAGGGCCCAAATTCAAAATTGCCCTTTTTCAGTGTCTTGGTGCGATTTCCTCTGTGTCGCGCCAAAGTTCCAGGTCTTAAAAGAAGGGGAAACGCGATGGATCCACGTCGTTCCATCCCTCAGTTTCCCAATTGTCAAATTCCAGTGACACGGCGCGATAGCGCTGCGTCGCTCCAGGCATCCAATTCGAGAAAAATTTACTGAAATTAAATGATGCGTCCAGGGTTAAAAGGGTCAACCTCCCACCCCTATTTAAGTCCTTTAACACGTGATTCAGCCACTTTTCACCCAAAAGACACTCTCTTATCTCAAAAACATCTCAAGAACAACCTAGGGCTTTTCATAGAATATTCAGAATCAAGAATTTCTTCCGGTAATCTTCAAAAAATCACAAACCAAGGTATGCGTAGTGTTCATTCATGGAATCCTTTCATCCGTGAAGCCCAAGAATCTCTTTTCTAAGTTTAAGTTAATGAATTTCTATATGAATTTCATGCTAGGTTTGCTTTGTGTATATTGAGAATGATCAATTAAATTCAAATCCATGTTGGATGACCAATTTTATGTGGTATTGATTTGTGTAAATATATATTCATGTGAACCTATGAATAAACCTTAGGATGATGAAATTAGAGATGAATCATGATGATTAATTATTGTATAATGTTGTCTACATATGCTATGCCTACCATTTGTTTGATTAAATGCCTAGATGAAGGAACAATGCCCAACTAGTATGATATCATGAAATCCCCATGTATGTACAAGTTATGCCTATCACATGTTTTGATGGAATACTTCTATAAATGTATTATGGATTATGATGTTAGTTATATGTTCAAGTAAGTTATGCTTGGTCAGTATCCTTCCATCGATTCCTGGGGGTACTTGTACCCAAAACATTAGTTGTATTCTTAGAGCCATGACATGTTTTCACGATACTCTCAGTCAAGCCATGATCCTTAGACTTCAGACAGTCTTATGACTCAGGAAATCTCCATGATCTCATGAACTCAGTTAGTTGTCAGATGTCAGTAGTATTCTGTCAGCCAACAGAAGTTAGTAACTCAGTCCATGTTCAATTTAGTGACTAATGATCAGTGTCTATTCAAATGGGAGTAGAAATTAGCACCGAGTAAACCCAAGGGTGGGAACTCACCTGTTATATGAGGGTGTGATTCTTAGAAGCAATCCTTCCATTCCAGAACTATGTAGCCAGCATTGGTTGAAACATCATAGCCTTCTATATGAGGGTATATGAGGTGGCTTAACCTGCTATATGAGGGTTCCCACTATTCTCATTAGAGTTACCTATTATATTAAGGTCACTCACATGTTGTCCTTACCAATGGCGCAGTATTGACACCCTTCCAATTTGGGCATAGATTGGACCCCAATTCTGCTATAATGCATCATTTGGGGCATGTCGGTTAGATGACTACCTCCCATAATCTCAGTATCAGTCTCAGTGAAAGAACTTAGATAGTTCTTCAGAATTTAAGACTGTCAGATACATAATGGAACTCAGATAGTTCCACCAGATTTAGGACTATCAGATACAGTCACTCATGTTATCATTTATATCAGTTATCTGTATGTCATGTTATCAGTATTTAGATTCAGTACTCATGTTAACACGATTTCAGATATAGTTACTATGTATGCATGCATGTATTCTCATGTTCATATTAGTCAGTTAGCCAGTATTGTTCATGCATATGAACCCCATGCATTTAGCATACCCCACATACATACCAGTACATTCAAAGTACTGATGTATTTGCGCTATGGTGTCTTATACCATAGGTTTCGAGACATGAGCTCCAGATCAGCAGTAAATTCCTGTTTTAGCAGTCAGAGGCAGAAGTGAATTCTTATCATTCGAGGACATGATTATTTCTCTATTATCTCATTAATTACTTTATTATTTGGAGTTATTTGGGGAAAATTTCCATCAAATCCTTACTCAGACAGTTCAGTCAGTTAGAGGCTTTCTAGAATATCAAGTTTCAGACTTCAGTATTTTCAGTTTTGTTTTGGGTATTTCATGCCCCGTTTAGATGTTATATTTTACTTTAGTTATGTGAACCTTATGGCTTTTCACTTCATGTTTCCTCATTATTCATTATTTTATGAAGTATACAGGTACATATATCAATCATGGGTTAGCTTGTTGTCCTTTGGGGTCATGAGCACCGTGTAGCATTTCGGGTACCAAAATCGAGGCGTTACATTGCTCCTTGCTAAATCCTACTCTAAACTAAACTGACACTGATACTGGAATAGATTGAACAAGATTTAACATTATTACTTAACTTGTAGTGTTCACCATGATTATAAATATGAAAATATACTTATAAGAGTCATGGATTACCTGTCTGAGTACTTAAAAAGCTTAATTAGTGTAAATCACATAGGTATCGGGTTTTTATAACCCACCAGTACTGAATGGAATTAACAATAAGGCCATATAAAAGCTTTAAAACCATAGTAGGGGACCATTGTTCAAATCCCAACTCTTAGGCATTTCATCACACACATAAGAGTCATGAACTTAAGTATGGAAATGGGTAACGCATGTGAGAATAACATGATTGCAAGACTAAAATCATATTAGGAATTTAACATGAATATTACAACATTTAAAATATGTAATGGCTCATCCCACTTGAAAAACACTTAGAAACATAACTTGTAATTGAATTCACAAGAGATTCATGGAGATATTTCAACTTAAACATGAAAATTTCATAATTTAAAACCCCAAAAGGGATTCTTGGACTCCATGGGTGAAAGGACCCATGGATAAACATCAAACATACCTCACTAGATGATTTCGTAAAGATTCTTGGGGATTTCTTGAGATTTGAAGCTTGAATTCCTTGATTCCATGAGAATGGGTTAGGGTTGGTTCTTGAGGTGGAAGATGGTTTTCTTGAGATATTTTATGAATAAAGAGGAAAATAATGCTCCTTGGGGACCTAAATTTTGTGTTATGGATGATTTTGGATGGGGGAATTGACACAAATGCCCTTAAATAACAAAAAACAAAATTTGGATGGGTAAAGGAGGGGATGCCACGGGATCTATACCAACAAGCTAAGTCCCACGTCGTGGGCTCCAGAGCGGCGGGCTATGACCCACGTTGTGGGCTCCAATCCAACGGACTAAGCCCCGCGCCACGGGCCTATACCGGTGCTCTCACTGGTTTGCTTCCCCAAACATGCTCCTACGCTTATATAAAAATTCCAAAACTCACCCAAGACATACCTTGAATAACCATGATCATGAATTAACTTTAAATTCGACGTTCTGAGGTCGAGAAGGTCAAAAATAAAATCATGGAAGTTTAGGGGCCTTGGAAAAGACTAAGTCTCAATACTTAGTTAAATTTCTAAGTCTTGGGCCCCCCCTTAACATGTAAGTGTGAGCTAAATTGAGCTAGGATCTTACGAGATATTATAATATCTCCCCCTTGGGAACATTTGTTCTCGAATAAGATTGGTTAGCTAAGAACACTGGGGAAACTGAGATCATAAACTAAACATGCATGACTGAAAATATGATTTCATAACTGAGTCTGAAACATGATACATGAACTGAACTGGATGTATGCAATGACATGAGATGGATTACATAGCTGAAACTAAGAAAGGAAAAGAGTCAATCTGAGGAAAATCATTACCTTAAGCTGAATCTAAGTTCACGGAGAAAATATGAGGGTACCTGATCGCATATCTGCTTCTGCTTCCTAAGTGGCTCCATCAACGAACTGATTCCTCCAAAGAACCTTGACCAAGGGAACTTCTTTTTTCCTTAATCTATGAATCTGATGATCAAGGATCTCAACTGGGATTTCTTCATAAGAAAGGTTATCCTAAACATCCATGCTTTCTAAAGGGACAACAACAGTTGAATCACCAATACACTTCTTCAACAGGGAAACGTGAAACACTGGATGCTTTGATGCTAAATCTGTAAGCAACTCTAGCTCATAAGCTACCTTCTTAAAATGACTTAAGATCTTATTTGGGCCAACATAATGGGGACTGAGTTTCCCATTCTTACCAAATCTCTTCACTCCCTTCATGGGTGATATTTTTAAATAAACCAAATCACCAACCTCAAACTTAAAATTTTTTATTCTCATATTTGCGTAGGATTTTTTATGGCTTTGAGATATCTTCAGTCTCTCCAGAATCAACTAAACTTTATCCATCGCATTAAACACTGCATCTGGACCTATTAAAGCAGATTCGCCTACCTCAAACTAACTAATAGGAGATCTAAACCTCCATCCATAAAGATCCTCAAACACAGCCATCTAAATACTAGAGTGATAGATGTTATTATAGGAATACTCAATCAAAGGTAAGTGATCATCCTAACTACCTCTAAAGTAAATAACACATACTCTTAATATGTCCTCTAAGGTTTGAATGGTCCACTCTACTTGACCTGAGGATGAAAAGCTATACTGAGATGAACTTGGCTACCAAGACCCTTCTGAAAAGCCTTCCAAAAGTAAAAGGTAAACTGAGTACCTCTATTTAATATGATAGACAACGGAATCCCATGCAACCTAACCAACTCCCTAAGGTAGAGACTGGCATAATCATCAGCTGATTAAGAAGTATGAACAAGATGGAAATGAGATGATTTGGTCATTCTTTCTACAATGACCCATATCAAATTATGCCGATGGCGCGTATGAGGTAACCCTATCACAAAATCCATGCTCACCACCTCCCACTTCTAAGTAAGGATATTGAACTCCTGTAATGTGCCACTAGGCCTTTAGTGTTCAACCTTAACCTACTAAGAATTAGAACATTTAGCTAAAAACTCTTTAATATCCCTCTTCATAACACTCTACCAATAGATTTCCCTTAAGTCACGGAACATCTTAGTGGCTCCAAGATGGATTGAGTATCATGCACCAATTTCTTCTGCAAGTATTTGTTATCTCAAGTCATAAACATATAGAACACATAATCTACCCTGCGCTTCTACAAGTATTCCCTGACTCGAGTCATTAACAAAAGAAGCACATAATCTACCCTGATAACAAAGTACACCATCTCCCTCATGGGAGAAAGCTTACACCTTTTGGACTTTAACTACCTCCTTCAACTTAAACAAACTAGGGTCTCTGTCTTTCTTTTCTTTTACTTCGGCAACCAAGGAAGATTCCAAACCATTCTGAACCCATACACTACCTTCTGCTGAATCAACTAACTGGACACCTAAGCAAGCAAGCTGATGAACCTCTCTAACTAACTTCTTTTTATCCTCATTAACATGAGCAATACTACCTATAGACAACCTGTTTAGGGAATATACCACTACATTGGTCTTGCCAGGATGATACAACACACTTATTCGTAATCTTTCAATAACTCAATCCCTCTTCTCTAATTAAGATTCAGATCTTTCCACAAGAAAATGTACTGTAAACTTTTATGGTCTGTGAACACATCCGCATGAACCCCATAAAGGTAATATCTCTATATGTTCAAAGTAAACACAATAGCTACCAACTCAAGATCATGGGTAGGATAATTCTTTTCATGGGGCATAAGCTGTCTAGAGGCATAGGCTATGACCTTACATCTCTACATCAACACACAACCAAGAACAACTCTGGAAGCATCACAGTAAACCATAAATACATTTGAACCATCTAGCAAAGTCAATACTGGAGTAAAATTGAGTCGAGTATTTAACTCCTGAAAACTTTTCTAACAAGAATCTGACCATTGAAACTTGACTTTTTTCTAAGTCAATCGAGATATGGGGGACGCAATAAAATAAAAACATTCCACAAACCATCTCTAATAACCAGCCAAACCAAAGAAACTCCTGCTATCAGATAGAGTGATGGGTATGGGCTAATTTCTCACTACTTCGATCTTTTGATAGTCAACTCTAATTCCATCACCAGAAATAATATGGCCAAGAAAAGCTACTAATCCTAGCCAAAATTCACACTTACTAAATTTGTCTAACAATTGATAAGCTCTAAGAGTTTGCAATACAATACTCAGATGGTCTGCATAATCATTCTCACTACAGGAATAAACAAGAATATCATCAATGAATACTATAACGAACATGTCCAAGTACTTCTTAAACACTTTGTTCATCAAGTACATGAAAGCTGCAACAACGTTCGTTATTCCAAAGGACATAACTAAAACTTCAAAGTGACCATACCAGGTAATGTCACATTCTTTGACTCTAAGCTGATGATAGCCAGATCTGAGGTCTATCTTAGAGAAATAACTAGCACCCTTAAGTTGGTCAAACAAGTAATAAATCTTGGGGAGTGGATACTTATTCTTGATTGTGACTTTATTCAACTGACAGTAATCAATGCATATTCTAAGAGAACCGTATTTCTTATGCATAAACAGGACTGGAGTGCCCCATAGGGAAACCTTAGTCCTGATGAGTCCCTCATCTAAGAGATCTTTCAACTTCTCTTTCTACTCCTTAAGCTCGGCTGGAGCCATTCTATAGCGTGGAATAAAAATAGGTTGTGTATCTGGAAGGAGATCTATTCCTAAGTCTATTTCCTTTTTTGGAGAAACTCCGAGAAGGTCTTTAGGGAACACATTGATAAATTCCCTTACTACAGAAACTGACTCGAGACTTGAAGTCTCAGAACTAGATTCTTTGACTCGAACAAGATGATAAACACACTTTTATAAATCATTTTTCTTACTTTAAGATAGGAAATACTCTGACCCCTAAACATATAGGTACTACCCCACCATTCAATGGTTCATTAGGAAATTGAAACTGAATAACTCTATTTCTAAAATCAACTGAGGCATAACATGACTGGAGCCAATCCATGCTGATAATGACATCAAAATCAGTTATCTTTAACTCCACAAGATCCATTAAGGTAACTCTCTAGGACATTGTAACCGGGCAACTCTTGCATATCCATCTTGCTATAATGGAGGTACCTACTGGAGTATACATTGAGAAAGTTTCTACTAAAGATTTGGTACAAACACTTAAATCGACTACTATATAAGGAGTCACAAAAGAAAGTGAAGCTCTGGGGTCTAATAAAGCATAAAAATAAAGATAAAAGTCCTATAATGCACCTGTAACCACATCAGGAGAACTTTTCTGATCTTGTCGAGATTGGAGTGCATACAATCAGTTCTGGTGTTGACCACTGGTTGCACTAGAAATGACACCCTACTGAGTCGGGCCACCAGTTGGTACTAGAGGATGATTAGACTGACCATGCTGGCCTATCTTTGAGCAATATCTAACTCTGTGTACTGGCTTTCCATATCCAAAACACACATCATTGCCATCTCTACGCAGACCTTGATGATTACTGCCATAATTTTCAAAATGTGGATTGGTATGACCACTGTTCATGCTACCTTGTGACTTAGAGCCTGGTGCGCTATCCTGACTATCATTCCTTAACATAGGCACTGGCACACTAGCTGAAGATGGGGATGGGTACAAAGACTTCTAATGGAACTAAGAATAGTTACCACCCCCTGACCTTGGATGAGAAAAGTTAAAATTACTCGTTCTGGCCCTCTTATTCTCTATTTCTTTCTCTATAAGCTTCTCTTCCTTAATCTGTTGAGCATGAACCGTATGTAGAGATAAATTCATCTTCTTAATCAATATTGAAGTCCTATACACCTTAACCATACTATCAGATACAACAGATACAAACTTACTTATTCTAGACCTATTATCATCCACCATCGAAAAACATACCTCACTAACTAAGTGAACTTAAGCGAGTATTCATTCCCACTCATATTACCTTACTTCAAGTTAATGATTTCTAGAACTTTAGCTTTCCTCAACTCTAATGAGAAAAACCTAGCTAAAAAAGTTATGGGAAACTCTTCCCATTCTACAGGCCTTGCCTCAGCACCCCTGTCCTCCTTACACTTCTTAAACCATGTGTGATCTACATCCTGCAATTGATATGGAACCAACTCTGCACTCTCACTCGTTACGACCCCCATAATATCTGTCACTTTCTGAACCATATCAAGAAACTCTTGTAGGTCCTCCTCAAACTTGGATCTCAAAAACAAAGGGGGATTCATCCGTGTGAAATCCCAAATCCTAATTGGAGCTTTATTTTCCACTGGATTTGCTGGGGCATCAGCTGGGGGATTGTTCTGAAAAGCTACTAAATGAGCTAAGGTAGTAAAAGTAGCTCTGAACTCAGTGTGAGAGACATTTTCATTCTAGGGGTCTTTCTAAATTGGAGATGGTGTGGGTTTGATCCTATTCCTTTTTCCATTGTTTCTTTTGGGAGGGATAATCTATAAACATAATAAAGGATGAGTTAGAAAGGGAGTGTTGGTAGATCTCATCCTCTTTCGTACGACATGAATACTGAAAGAAGGGAATCTTTTCCTAAAATGTCTTGTAGCCTCTTGTCCATAAGTGTAGTGCACTTCACAACCATGCACAAAACTCTACTAAATGTTGATTTAAGACTCCCGAGGACACTTTAAAACTCTGGGCTTTGATACAATGTTTGGTCAAGACCCGAGGCTACCTCTTAGTTGTAACAATGGTGCTTATGGTCATAAGTGACCACAAGTTAACCCATGAGTTGGTACTTATTTTGAGCACTGAATAAATATGAACATACCATATGTGCAGAAGATAAACTGAGAAGGAATTATAAATCTGACTATTGAAATACCGAATCAATCAAAGTCTGAAATATCTAGAAAAAAACTAAAAGTAACTGACTGTCTGAATGTCTAAGAGCCTCTAAATTGGTTGAGGAGTTGATGAGTTAGACCCCCAACTAACTTCGACTGACTAAATAAAATAAAATACTAAAATAACTGAGTAAACATAACATGTCCTCGATGGATAAGGACTCACCACAACGACTACTAGATTAAGCTGAGTTGTCTAACTGCAATCGGGAAACTATGTGTTCGAACCTATGATATAAGATATCATAGCACAATGTAGAGTATGCGGTCAGTACTTTGAATGTACTGGTATATGAGATAAGGTTAGGTTGATATACATAGGGTACTGTGCATATGAAATAAGGACTAACAGAATAGAATGAGATAACAGAAAGTGAATGCATGAAAACTATAACATTTGAGAATGCAAAACCAAGCATAAACATATGTCTGAAATAATCTATAAACTAAAAGACTGAAATTTGATGACCGAATAACTAAGAATCTATATGCTTTGGTCAGGCAAACATGAACTGAAACAATACTGAATGTTGTACTTAGACTATGGGATGTATCATTTAATGGACATGCCCCAATCTGAGCTAAATGGGGGCCGACCTGTAACCCCGGTTGGAAGGGTGTCAGTACCGTGCCATGGGTAGTATCACTGGTTGTGTAGATCCACTAAATTAGTGTCCCAAAGGATTAATGAGTTTTCCTCAACTGGTAGGTGCTCTAATGATATATGTGTCACCCTCAACTGGCAATTAAACACTTTCTCAACCCTCAACTGGAAGGTAGACATCTCTAACCTACACTGGCTACGTCATATTAGAACTTGAGGATTGCTACTAAGGCTTACACCCTCTACTTTCAGATGAACCCCATCCCTGAGTTTACTCGGTGGTAAATCCTACTCCCAACTGAACTGACACTTATACTGGAATACACTAAACTAGGCTAAACATTATTGCATAAATGATAGTGCTCACCATGATTATAAATATATAATACTGATAAGAGTCATGGGTTGCTGTCTGAGTACTTGAAAAGATGGATTCATGTAAATCACATAGGTATCGGTTTTTCATAACCCAACAACATTGAATGGAATTAACAATAATGGCATATAAAAGCTTTAAAACCATAGTAGGGGATCATTGTTCAAAGGCAAACACTTAGGCATTTCATCAAACACAGACAGGAACTTAAGCATAGGAATGGGTAAAGCATGCGAGAATAATATAAATACAAGACTAAAATCATAACTTAGGGATTTAACATGAAGATTACAATATTTAAAACATGGAATGGATCATCCCACTTGAAAAATACTTATAAACATAACTTGTAATTAAATTCACAAGAGACTCATAGAGATATTACAACTTAAACTTGAAAAACTTATAATTTAAAACCAAAAAGGGATTTTTGGACACATGGGTGAAAGAACCCATGTATGAACATCACCGATACCTCACTAAATGATTTTGCGAAGATTCTTGGAAATTTTTTGTGGTTTGAAGTTTGAATTCCTTGATTTATTCAGAATGGGTTAGGGTTTGTTCTTAAGGTGAAAGATGGTTTTGTTGAGGAATTTAATGAATAAAGGGGAAAATAATGCTTCCTGGGGACCTAAATTTTGTGTTATGGATGAGTTTGGATGGGGAAATTAACCCAAATACCCTTAAATAACAAAGAACAAAAGCTAGATGAGTAAAGGAGGGGGCACCGCGGGCTAAGCCCCATGCCTAGGCTCCATTCCGGAGGAGTAAGCCCCACGGCATGGGCCTATCCTGGTGCCCTCACTGGTTTGCTTCTCTAAACACGGCCCTATGCTTGTCTGAAAATTCCAATACTCACCGGAGACACACCTTGAACAACCCTATCATGAATCAACTTAAAAATAGACGTTTTGAGGTCGGGAAGGTCAAAAATAAAATCATAAAAGTTTAGGGGCCTTGGAAATAACTAAGTCCCAACACTTAGTGAAATTTCTATGTCTTGGACCCCCCCCCCCCCCCCCCCCCCCCGCCCCCTTAACATGCAATCGTTAGCTGAATTGATCTAGGATCTTAAGGGGTATTATATCTATCGTAACAAATGAATGATCAATTATAAAAAATCAAGTCTTGGACATGTCTTGTTGGAATAGTTATTAGGATTTTATCCAATAGAAGGTTCATCTGTTGCATTAAATGATTTATCTGTTGCATTAGATTTTTAATCTGATGGTTCCACCATTGCATCAAATGGTAGATCTATTGAATCAAATGGTTAATATATTGTATCATATTTTAAATCGAATGGTTCTTCTGTTATATCCGATGGTAAATCTATTGCAGCAGCCAGCAGATAGTTAATTTGTTTTATCATATGGTTAATCTGTTGCATCAGATTTTTAATCTGATGCTTAATCTGTTGCATCAGATGATTAATCTATTGCATCAAATTTTTAATCTGATAGTTTCTTTGTTGCATCATATGGTAAATCTATTGCATCAGATAGTTAGTTTGTTGTATCAGATAGTAAATATGTTGCATCAGATGGTTAATTTGTTGCATCAGAAGGTTCATCTATTGTATCAAAAGGTTAATCTGTTAAAAAAATAGTAGTATTACTTTTTTCAATAGAACAACAACAATCACTATTATTACCAAGAACAAGAACAAGTTAACCCAGCAATAGGCGCAACACCCAAACCACCAACATCGTTGTTTTATTTGTACAAACACAAACAACAAAAATTAAACTTCAAAAAATGCAACAAACAATAAAAAATCATATTTTACTCTGAAAACAGAAGAGAAAAAATATCAAAAATTAGGGGTTTATTCAAGCTGCATTTCAAATTAAAGTAAAAAATATTGAAATTGTTAATCGATACTAGAAGAGAAGTTTGCTCAAGTTCTTTTTTTTTTCAAAATTAAATAGGCCATTATTTTTTACCTGTGAAAGAAGAAAAGGGATGATGAAGAACTCAAAGCTTCTATAGCCAGAGAGAAAGGTTGCCACATCGATTAACGGTTGAAAGGTGAAAAGGAACTCAAAGTCTAACTATTTATTGACGTAGGTTAAAGTCCTCGGGGATTGAAAGGACAAATTTCCAGAACTATTGGTTAGGATAAACTATTGAGAGAGAGAGAGATGAGAGACGTTTGATTTGGAGAGGAGGGGGTGTGGGTAGACTTGTATTTTTAAAAAGATTAGAAAGTTTTGAAAATATTAATCAAGTTCACAATTAACCTAATCAGCTTTCTAAATTATGTTTGACCCATTAAGTTGGTCAATGTCACCAATCCTTCATTCAAGACTTAAATGACACATTTCTTTCAATTTTCTCATTAAACATTATATTTTTGTCAATATTATATGGATTCTTTTTGTTTCCTTTTTTTCTTGACATTGATATTTTTCAATGTTTCTTACTTTCCTTTGTTTGTTTTCATTGTTTTTTTCTTTATATACTTTTGAGAACTTACAACACTAAGATTATTTTGTGATATATGTTTGTATGTGTATATTTCCAATCGATAGTAGCATTTGTTTGATCTAGGTGACTAATTATCAATGAAATATTCTGACCCTAGCAACCTACTTCCCTTTCTTTAAAACCTAAATTTCACCTATATAAATATATATATATATATATATACGTATATATATAGAAAAGTATAAATTATTTAAGTAGATGGTCAAATTAAACATAAGTTGTCTTCTCTTATAATGACTTAATAGTATATGGGAAAAATTTGAATAAAACATATAACTATCTGGGAAAAATAAGAAAACTTTTAACATGAGCAGGGAAGAAAAGAAAACACCATAAATATTTTTTATTTTTTAAAAATGAATATGTTGCGTCCAAGCGCACACGTAAGTGTACGTGATCTCACTAAGTAATATAGTAGACTTTTACAAGTCAAGTATCGATTCCTCAGAGACTTGTATTGATAACTATCCATGTTAGTTCACTATTATGATTAACCAAGTGCTAGCATAATCAAAAGCGTTTGAAAGTTTAAACTAAGAATAAACTAAACAATGCGGTAAAGTAAAGGTTCCTGGATAATCAATGGGGAAAAGCCCAGGATTAAGGCTCTGTGAACAATCATAATATATGTAGAACTTTATTGGTTAGGTTAATTATTTTTGTTATTGATTCACGATGTTGATTTTATGATCATGGTCTTTCGAGCCTCTAATCACCTATCTAACTTAGCCACACAACTACATAGTTGATTGGAGATGTCAGAACAAAGTTAAATGTATTCATATATCATCTTGTATGTGAAAAAAATAGGTCACTTAAGTATATTCCTATCCTAAATGTAAATTATGACTTCATTCTATTAGAAGAGTACAATCCTATTCTATCTATCCCACGTTCTATCCACGTGTTCCTTCTCTCGGGTTCGTAAGAGAATTATAAATGTATTATAAAGGTTGATACTCCTTAAAATAGTGATAACAAGGATA
This sequence comes from Capsicum pubescens, assembly GCA_030864215.1. NCBI lineage: Eukaryota > Viridiplantae > Streptophyta > Magnoliopsida > Solanales > Solanaceae > Capsicum > Capsicum pubescens. The sequence continues at coordinate 126,628,605 of CM061541.1, forward strand.
AATAAACAACCAAATTTTATAAAAAAACTAAACCGAATCAATTCATAACCATAATACTTATGTTCTTGGCCTTAAACCCAAAAAAGTGTGTTTAGCCACTCATGGACATAACCATAATCACAATGATTGAATACATGTTAAAATCCATAAACAAATATAATTAATGGGAGAAACAACCCTAATTTAAGTGTTTTAAAGACACCCTAAAAGTCCCAAGGTCGTCCAAGATGTGAAACATAATGTTTAAGGGTCCTATTTATAAGAGGACACAAGATGCCAATTTTGATATAGTAGAGTGTCACGCCCTTATCGGGGTGAATAGGGTCTGTGGCGCAACCTAATCATGGTGAAACACTGGAATTGGTCATTTCGATTCCCCCAATGGTGTGTAAAGTCCCTAAATCGGTGCCTATGGTCCATGGCATGCCAATGACTCCAAAATGTTCATTTTTTGTCAAATCTTATCCCATGTGTTTGTCCATCCATTCCAAGCCTTGTGGTGTTGCTTAAACTCGATTTCCTGCTTTTTTATGATCCATATATCATGATTATAAACTAAACTATCATCCTATATTATCAAACACAATGAATTATAGTTCAAAACAACATACAATTCAAGACGACGAACTAGAAACTTAAGCTTAGATTACTAGTTTTGTCCAATTGATCTTTAACTTAGTGTTTTGTCACTTGGCTTATTTCAATTGAACCTTTAACAATATAAAAAGTTATTACACACTTAATTACCCAATCATACCCTTAGTAACTCATTACGCACAATAGAATCCATCGATATTAACTAGAACAACACATAGCTCAAGCTAGTAACACTAGTTTTCTCGTCTAAACTCTAAGTGACCAAATTGATTCTATACTTGTTTGAAACACACCTTAAACATTATAATCAAGTATTTTAGTATTTAGATGCTAAATTATGTCATTAATAACTCTAATCACACAAATCCTCAAAACAATGCTTAAGAGGCATAGATAATAACACTGAGGTGCATAAATCCACCTCAGATCACCACCCCACACTTAAAGCCTTGCTCATCATTGAACAACTTTTTACTCTAAGAATAATAGTAAGGGAAGACTAAATACTTCTACAAAAAGAAAGAAATTCAATCCAGAACTATAATGACTACATAGAATGCGAATTTTACACTATGCATGTTACATACATGATTGAAACCTCAAGAATACTACTCCAAAACATTCTATCCTCAAGAATTGACTCGCCAAGTTGGAAAAATCATGCTTACCACTTATCAAAGATATAATACACATCACCCAACTATCATCAAATATGTGCCCTCATAATAAGAGAGTTACCCCTAATCACTCACATAGATGCAATTAATTATAAAATGAGTACAAGAATCAAACTATGCTCACTCTCACAAAGAATTCACAAGTTACCCAAGATGAACCATAGTATTTCACTTAGTGTAATACTCCACCAATATCAGAATGATGAAGTTTAGGATTAATTATGTCCTTAAGGTTTGTAGTGAAGGATAAGGAATGGGTAGGAACTATTATGGCCAGTAATAGTGACTATCTTCCCTAAGCGATTTAATATATCACAGAAACATTAAGATCTTTCTATTAACAACCAATTTTCACCCCTTCTATCTAACCATATATTTTGTTTTTCCATATCTCATTAAGCTAATCCACATACAATGTGGTGCGAGTGTTATCTCAGCACACATTATTCAATTTTGAACAATCTTTATTCTTTTTACTACACAACTTTCAACCTCAATACACATCAATTTTCAAGACCAATAGCCATGTTTTAAGGGCTTAACTTTCACCTTTTTCCTACTTGTATTTCAACTTTTTAACTCAATTAATTTTCAACTAAGGATCTTAGGAGCTTGGATCAAATTATGGCCCAACAAAGAAAGGGAATTAGGATACATACAAGGCTATCAAAAAGTAAGCTAAAGGCTCAACAGAACTAACTAGGATTACGCACAAGAGTAGGTAAAAGAGGGTATAAAATAAGGCTATCAAAGAAATTCCTACATCATTTCCTAAACCACACTCTTTATTTTGCTTTGCAAACATACCAGGAAATTTCTAGACATCATGTGCAATAAGGAATACAACAAGATCCTCACTTCACACATGTCATATTCTCAACTAAATTATGATCATCATAGGCTATCAACAAAACAATAACATAAATCTAACATTAAGCCAACAATGCACAAGAGACATAAACTTGAGCCTAGGCGTCTCAAAAGTAATCATTCACGCAGTCAACATACTTTCATATACAAAACAACTTGCATCGTACAATCATACATAGAACTAACCAGAGTATCTCATTTACCTAATCACAAAAAATTAAAATTATTCCTAAAATGAAAAAGGATACTAGGTTCAAGGGGCACCCCCACAGGAAAGAACAACCATAGGGTTGGTGAAGTTCACCCACTCAACTAACACCTACAAACTTAAAACTAAAAAGAAAAATCTTTTTGTAATTTTTTTAGATTTTTCAAATTAAACCCAAAACAAACTAAGAAAACAACTAAGACTCAAGAACTACCACATCACTTCACCCAAAACATGGGACTTTACCCATCCCACACTTCAAAATCTATGTTGTCCCCAAAGTTGAATTTAAAAGCAGAGATAGAAATACTCCTTGAGGCCTCTAGGCTTAGCTAGTAGCATCTGCAAACATCAATGGTGGGTTTCAGAACCCTACACTTAGTCTTTGCCATGCTCCTTATCTCAAATTTCTAGTATTCAGGCTTCCCTTCAACCTGTGACTCAACATAAAGAAAAAATAAAGTAAAGTAAGAAAAAAAATCTAAAAATTAAATACCTATATTAACTTGGGTTTCCTCTCCAGCAGTGCCTCATTTAGTGTTGTGGCACGACCTACATTAATTTTTTGCTCCACTTTAAGGATATAAATTTCTCCCACAACCTCGCATCCAAATTTTTGCCTAGATCATATGGTCGTTGTACAAATATGAAGGAACCGAGTAATGAATGGTGCATGGTAAACCACTCGGCCTTGAAGTGAGGCATGTTTTAGTGTTCCTTGTCTAGTGTAAATTCAAGGATATAGGATTCTTGTTCCTTATCTTCCCACTCTTCCACTATTTCAGATGACTCTAAATATATATCATCATATGAACATAATGTATAAAGTTCTTTGAATGAGACCCAACAAACCCTAATTTCAAATTTACACCATCCACAACATGCTCACTCTTATTCACCTTCTAAATGTCAGTCTCAAGAAAAAATAGCAGTTTAGTGGCTGAAATTCTTGTGTCTACTCCACAGATTGGCTAGTATCCACCACAACTAGTGAAAGTTCCAACTACTCAATTCCATAAAAATTTGGACAAATACTTTCTCGGTGGGGTCCTTCATTAAAAAAGAATCATCATCACTCAACCACCATCTATCCCAGTCTGGCATATCAAGAAGTGTGACAAAAAAGTAAAAAATAAAAAAGAAACAATATTAAATAATGTACAACTCAATATAGTAAAATTAAAAATAAGACTGTTGCCTATTTACAAATCTTCAGCAACGATGCCAAAAACTTATTGTGCCCAAGTGCACACACAAGTATACGTGGTCTCACTATGTAATATAGTGGCCTTTTACAAGACAAGTATAGATCCCTCAGAGAGTTGTGTTAACAACTATCCAATTCTAGTTCACTATTACAATTAACCAAGTGCCATTGTAATCAAAAAAGTTTGAAAGTTGAAACTAAGTGTAAACTAAACAATATAGTAAAGTGAAGGTTCTAGGACAATCAATGAAGAAAAGCCCAAGGTTAAGGCTTTGTGAAAAATCATACTACACTATTGAACTTCATTGATTAAGTTAATTATCTTGGTTTTTAATTCACGTGGTTGATTTTAAGATATGGTCTTTCAAGCCTCTAATCACCTATCTAACTTAGACCCACAATTCCATCGTTGAGATTGAATGCGAGAAATAAGTTAAATGCATTCATATTTCATCCCATAAATGAACCAAGTAGGTAACTTAAGTATATTCCTATGCTAAATAAAAATTATAACTTCATTCAATTAGAAGAGTACTATCCTTTTCTATATATCCCATGTTCTATCCTCTTGTTCCTCCTCTCGCGTTCACAATAGAATTATACATGTATTCTAAGGGTTGAAACTCCTTAAATAGTGATAAAAATTATAAATAAACAACAAATATGATAAAAAAAAAACAAATCAATTCAGAACCATAATACTCATGTTTTTGGCCTTAACCCTTAAAAAGGGTATTCAACCGCTCATGGATGTAACCGTAATCACAATGATTGAATACATGTTAAAATCCATAAAAAACCAAAGTAATGGAATAAAAACCTTAATTCAACTGTTTTACATCCTCCATAAAAGTACCAAAGTCGTCCATGGTGTGTAACATAATGTTTAAGGGTTTTATTTATAGGAGGACACAAGATGCCGATTTTGATATTGGAGCGTACCACGCCCTTATCGTGATGCATAGTGTCCATGGAATTAGCTAATCAAGGTGTAAAACTTTAATTGGTCATTTATGATTCCCCCAAGTTAATGGCATATCCCTAAAGCGGTGCCTAAGGTCCGTGGTATGCCAATGAGTCCAAAACGTCCGTTTTTGGTCAAATCTTGTCCCAAGCGTTTGTCCATCTATTCCAAGCCTTGTGGTGTTGTTTTTACTTGATTTAAATCTTTTTTATCATACATATATAATAATTATCAACTAAATAAGCATACTATAGAATTAAAAACCACTTATTAGATCTCAAAACAACATATAATTCAAGACGATGAACTAGAAACTTAAACTAAGAATACTTGTTTTATCCTTTTGATCTTTAACTTAGTGTTTTGTCTATTGGCTTGATTCAATTGAACCTTTAAAACTATAAAAAATTTATTCAATGCATAATTACACAATCATACCCTTAGTACCTCATTACACACACTAGAATCCATCGAGATCAACAAGAACAACACATAGCTCAAGTTAGTAACACTAGTTTTCTCGTCTAAACTCTAAGTGACCAAATTAATTCTAAACTTATTTGAAACACACATTAAAAATTCTAATAAACTATTTTAAAACTTTTTTCTTAATTATATCATTAACCAGTCATTAAGCACACAAGAAGTCCTCCAAACAAGGCTAAACAAGCATAGATAATGACACTAAGGTGCATAAATCCACCTCAAATCAAAATAATTATATAACTTAAAGATGATGTATAATTTTACACTTATTAAAATTATTTTATTTTCCTTTATTTATGTGACACAATTGAACTTTTGAGAGTGTAATGATCCTTCAGGTTATTTTTTATATTTCCAATTATTTTTGTTGTTAGAGCTTTCCCATGACTGACCTAAGTCATTTATTACTTGTGGGGAATGAAAATTTGGTTATCGAGCAGTGCATTTAGTTTTCAGGGCCAATTTCCTATTTAAAAGTCTTTGTTGATTCCAAATATCCATCGGGTGAAAACTTGAGTAAAATGATCTCATATGCAAATTTGACAGCGCCAACAGCTCCAGACTATCAATATTATGATAGGTAGACCTTTGGTTTGAGTCCTGAGGTAGCTCATTTAAACCTATAGGTCAAAACTTTGAGAAATTAGAAAATAGCGTATGGGACCCACATTTGGTTGAAACAACCTCGGATGGAAAATCCAAGTACACCATTGAGTCTGGAATATAAAATTTAGTGTGGTTACATAGCTCATTTTCATACTAGGGCTTCTAAATAAATCCTGAGGTTATGACAGAAACTTGGAAAATGTCCAAGTTTCCCGCTGCTATCTTGTGTTCCCGCGATTTCCAACCATGGGTAGCTATTATGACTCCTTGTACAGAGGAGATGGTATGATTGCTAAGCCCCATCGTGATCATGACTGGACTATCCAGGATGGGGATAGTGTGATCACACATCTGTATTTCAGTATAACAACATTTGATTACTTAGGGGGGTATAAATAAGCCCCTTAAGCCACGAATTAGCCCATTTTTCATCCATAATGTCGTGAATTAGCCCATTTTTCACCCATATCTTGAGATCAAAAACCTTAAGGAATGGTATATCTCAAAATTTAGACTTGTGCGTGACTTGGGAGTTTGATTAACATCGATTTTCACAATTATCCTCTGAACTAAGGTAAGAATTCAACCTTTTCTTGGTGGATTTTAGTCAATTCTTTACCAAACCCCTAAATTTCTTGAGGGATTGATTTTATCCATACTTCATCTTGGTTTTCACCCATTATTGACGGTTATGATTCCTTGATCATGTATGAACATTGGGTTGGCCTTAGAAATATGATTTTCGTAAGTGACAACCATATGGGGTTTTTGATATTGTTTTTGGACCCAAAGAACAATGATGAAATATGGGTATCGTTATTATTATATTAACACGTAGAATATTATTTTGATAGCTTGGCATCTTGAGAAGGCTTCTTCGAAAGAAAAAGTGAATGTTTAACAGTTCGTTGAGCTTTCTTCGGCATCAAGGTACGCTAGGTTTATCCCTTGTTATATTGAGCTATTTCATGGTATATTTATGATATATTTTTAGATTGGGATGGTTTTTAGGCATTGGATTAATGAAATGCAAGACTTGGGACTATTCGGATAATTTTAGTCATTTTAGACCATAGAGTTGTAATGCTTAGCTTGTTGCCTTGAACCTTAGTGAAGTAAACTTCATTACTCATGTTTATCATGATAATACCCTAAATTAATCAAATTAGGTAAAAATGCTTTATACCCTAATGCTTAGGGTAAGTTGGCCTTAGTTGCTTACACAAATAGAGGTTGCCTTAGTTTTATTAGACTTAGTTATAGTGCTTGAATGAATTCTCTACCTAAGGACTAATTTTTTCTTTCTATATATCTAAGAGTTGATTTAGATACCTTAGCCTAGTCTGGGGTAGAAACTTGATAATAATATATTTTGGGCATTTAGAAGTGGGATCTTGACCCACCTTAATCCAAGATTTTTACTGTTTTCTTAAAAACCTTATACGCTTATTAAATACCTAGAGAATGCCCTTTGAGAAAATATAAAGCAATCATGGTAATGAATTATGGTGATGACCTTGGAGGTAATCATGGTCTAATTGACTAGATTATTGATTATGCTATGATGAGATATTGATTATGCTATTAAATATCTGCATGACCGTATGGTGATCAATCCATTTATTAGGCTACTATTCAGGCCTTTTTCTAAGCTATTGCTCATGCTATGATCATGCTTAATAATTATGCTAGTAACCATGTTAGAAATCTTTCTTATTGATGATAATGGACATTATGATGTTGATGATTCTAGAAGGGACGCTTAAATATTATATGGGAAGTTATGTTACTAATTATGTTTGAAATCATGATACTTCATTATATGATTTTTTATGTTATTGATTTTTCCATTGATTATGCTTATGTATATATATATGGATACCCGACAAGGCCGGATGATATTATGATGATATCCGACAAAGTCGAAGGATATTAGGATAATATTGATACATGGTAAAGCCGGAGGATATTGTGATGATATTGATACTGAAAAGATTGAAGGATAATTATGATGATATAAACTTGTCAAGGTCAGAGGATTATTATGGTGATGCATTGATACTGGACAAGGTTAAAAGATTATCATATTGACGTGTACATCTGCTAGTTCGAGTCCGACTATCCCTATGTATGGCCAATATATGCCTATATATACTTATCTGTAATATGGGTATGATAATGATATTAGGGATGCCGGTTACAGCCACTAGTGATAAATACATATAAAGTAGTATTGCTAATAATTTATGTTAAATGAGGATTAGTGGTGGATATTATTTAAATGGTTATATAAATAGTTGATAATCAAAAATTAGTTGTAAAATGTTGTTTAGTTAGTAAATGATCTTAGTTGATAAATGATGGTTAGATAATGATTGTTGTCAAATTAATGAATATACAGTGAATAGTTTCCTAAGTGATGACTAGCGGTCATATGATGACTAGTAATATAATGAATTAGTTAATAAGAGATGGTTGCTAATAAACGTCAACTAGTGAATAGTGATGATAATGTGGTTAATAATGATAATATTATGAAATGTGGAAACTTTGTCGAATGTTGGTAAATTGTGGAATGATGGTTGAATGGCGATGAAAGTTGGTTATAATGTCTGTTAATTTCTTTATTATTCTCTTGGGTGGACTCTCCAGTCGTATGGAAGACTTTGATGAGTTCTTTTACTTTTCTGCACCAATTGTGTATAAGAGTCAACTTTGTAGTTATGTTTGCTTGTATTGATGCTTTATGATGCGTTATTATTTCAAATTATTTATTTATTATGCATGGCATTATGGGCATGTGTTAATGACTGATCTTAAATTGTTATTCCGATTTAATTACTTATTATGTACAGTGGTATTAGAGGTGATTTAGGTTTATTTATGTACCTTGACTTATTTTATTTTATCTCGTATTTATCATTCTTATATCATGATTTATCTTATTAGGTCAATGATGTCTGTTGAGTACCCTTTGTTTTGATACTCATACTACATTTCTGTACCTTTTTGGTGTAGATCCGAGTACTAGTTGGCATCGTTGATTCAAGTTCATGTGATGTTGATATTTTAGAGATAGGGTGAGTTCTTGGAGTCTGATTCTCCCATTTTCTTCCATTCTTATAATCAATATTTTGTTTCAAGACCAATAAATTGACTATTTTTAGACATTTGGGTTTTATTATTGACATTAGATGCTCGTGTACTAACTCTACCAAGTTTTGGGATTGGTATCGTATTGGACTATCTTAGCTATTTAGAATGACTTTCATATTATTTAAGTGTGTTGTTTATTTCCACCTAAGTTGAGCAATTTCCTAAAAAATTAAACCATTGTGTTAGCTCCGGGTTATGGTTTGGCTTACCTACTAGTAGGTTTTAGTAGGTGCCACCATGACTCGTAAATTGGGTTGTGTCAAAGATTCAACTTAATTTTTTTTCAGTTGTGCAAAAAGGATCAGTTGAGATACAATTTATAATAAAATAATTGACACAATATTTATTTATATAATTTGAATTGATATAATATGTGTAGCACCCTTAAAATTTCAAGGATATTTTTGACTCTTCCGACATCGATTTTTGACTTAAGTTGTTCTTAGGTATGTTATTAGGGTGTCTCAAAAGAGTTTCAGAATTTTCTGAAGGGGTTTCAGGTCATTTTAGAATTTTGAGGCAGTGAGCCTCTACGTTTTTGGTGTGCCACGGAGGTTAGCCTCCGCACTTTTAATGTGGCATGGAGGGAGTGTTCCTTCATGATAAGACCGTGTCACGGAGGTTAGCCTCCAAGATAACGGTGTGGCATGGGGTTTAGCCTCTGTATAAGGCCGTACCACGTCGATGGGTTAAAAATTGTGTAATCTTGTTTTTATCCACTTGAGATGAGGGGATTTTGGATCTTTTCACCCTTATACGACCCTTAAAAATAAAATAAACATGTTTTCTTCAGGTTTCAAAGATCAAATCCCCTCTATTTCACTCTCAAACATAAAATCCAAAAAGATTTAAAGAATTCACTATGCATTCATAATTCGAGCATCAAAAATTCAAATTTATTACAAATTCTTGTGTGTTTCAGTCATGTATCCCTTTCCTAAAACTTTTTTTGTCATAAGCATGTGTTTAAATTGTTACCCATGTGAATTTAATTTTTGATTTTGAAATTGGGTTGAGGGATTTTGGATGTTATTTGGTTGAATTTCTTTTCCTATGGTTTTTATGGATTATTCATGTTTTGAATTGATGTTTTATGAACTAATTGGCTGCATGTGTATGGAATTGGAACGGGGGTCGTGGATTCCCCCAAATAAATGGTTTTTCGTATTGAAATTGGTAATAACCTTAACCCACCTCATGAAATTGGCTTTAAAACATGGCTATATGTATAACTTAACCCACTTTGAAATGATTGCATTTCATAAGAAGGTTAATGGAATGAGTTTTGACTTTTAATTAAACCTTGGGGTCGTGGACCCTTCCCTCATGGATGAATAATTGGAACTTGTGGGGTCCTGAATTCCCTCATGATATTAATATGTAAACGTAATTGGTATAATGATACTAGCGGTATATGCCTTAGTTGATGATCCATGGTTTGATGAACAAAAATGTGTAAAATTTTTAAAATAGACTTAAAGGGGGTTATGTATCATGTCATGAAGGTGGAGTTCCTCAAAGACCGATACTGGAAATCCATTTTTGCAGGTGTAGGGGTTGGTCTTGATGATTGTGTGCATGTGTTACACTATATATATATATTTGTATTCTAGATGGCGTAGGGTCGTGGATTCCAATACTTTCTTTGATACCTCTAAATCGTGCTGCTAATATGCACTAGAGCCCTTCTGGTGGGGGAATCTGGACCCATGTAGATCGTGGGTGTTTTTTTATGATGGTAGAAGCTATACCGTCCAGCTTAATATTTTAACTCTCATGCTAAATCTTGTACCTGTCCCAGCAACTTATATATTTATGTATAAATGTGTGCACATGGTTTTAGAATGATTTTGCAATAATTTGATCATGGCATTATTTTATTCCTCATACCTGAGTTACATGCTGGCGCTCACCCCGCTAACTTGTAATACCCCGTAATTTTTTTCGTACACTTATCGCGATTATATGGAGTCCTAAAGGCTTGCGTATGGGTTAAATTAAGTTTACGGTGTTCGAAAGTATCCCGTCAAAAGTTGTATGTGTAGGTATTGGAATAATCTTTCCAACGATATAAAGTTTGCCCAAAACAGAGGAGTATTTCATATAAGCGAGCACATTCGAAATTTCAAAACGGTGGCCGGGAAGACTGTGAACAGTAAATCTGCAGGAAAATTACTGCAGCTAGGCAATTTTTGTTTTTTGGATCAACTTTAGACGATCATAACTCCTTGTACAAAAATAACTGTGTGATCTGCTATATATCGACGAAAATCTCCGAGAGTCTTCTTTCTGATGAAATTGGTTTCATCCAAATCCAATGTCTGAGTAAGGAGCTATATCCATTTTACTACAGCCTACCAAAAAAAAAACAGAATTTTGGGACAGATTTTTGGGTCAACTTTAAACGACCATAAATCCTTGTACAGGAAGAACTGGGTGGTATACTTTATATAAAAATGAAATCCCTTTGAATTATATTTCCAATGCAATTGGTTTCACCAAAATACGATACCGGAGAAAAGAGTTATGATCAATTTACTTCAGCCTTCCAAAACTGTCCACTGGGGACAGATTCGGATTTATTTAAATTTTTAGGGCAAAATGGTCATTTTCTATTACCTCTTGGACGAAAATTGGTCTTTATAAATATACACTTAGCCTCATATATATCATATATCATCCAATTATTAAGAGAAGGTGAAACCCTAGCCTAATTTCAACTTCAAATATTTTGTGATTCAACCATAGAAAATTCGAATTGGTTCCGTAGTTGTGTTCACCATCTCGAAAGCTTCGAGAAGCACCCCATGGTTATGTAAGGAGGATTCTAAATACAAGAGTTCATTGTTAAGGTATGAATATTGTTTATTCTTGATTCTTATCCATGAATAAGTATTGATAAAGGATTATGAGTATTGTCTTGATGTTGGAAGATAACTAGAAACATAGTTATGAATTGTTTTGTATAAATTGTTAGTAGTAAATTATGGAAGTTGTTGTATTGGATTATGGAGGATGAATTGTGGTGATATATCATTATATTAGTGGTTATGTATGCCTAGTGATCATGTTGGTATTGGATGGTGATTAAGAGGGGAAATAAAGGCTAAGAGTGATGTTGAGGGATATTGCATGAAAATGCATGATATGTGAATGTAATAAGAGTATAAGAGGATGTATGTAGCACTCTTATTGATGAGTTAAAGGATTAACTAGACATTATTTGGTGAAGTTAATACCTAAATGGTAAGGTTTGGTTGCTAATACTAGTTTGCCACAAATGACTTATTGTAGATAAGTGTTCGAAGAGTACGGGAAGTCAAGTTGGACTTGTATTGAAGTGGTTATATCAAGGTATGTAAGACATACTCTATCTAATCTTTGGCATGAATAATGACCCATGGCACTCTCAAGTAATCTTCCAACATTGTCCTACGACACATGACACATAATAACATCATATGATCTTCGACACTACCAATTGAACTTGTTTTCACTTTTAAGATGTCCGGCTAGTCAAAAAAATATCCATATACTATTGTTGACTCCGAAATGGTTTAATGAGGTATCCAGTATTCTCTACTTCATTTTCATGATATTGATTACCTATTTACATGTTTTTCCTATTGAGGTATCATGGTTTCAAGTTCCATAAGGTGTGACCACAAAGTAACCAATCTCAAAGATTAATTGAATTAAGAAATGGAATGTCTTTATTTTAAATTGATGATATGATGTATTGTATTAGTACCACTGATCAGTTGGCCATTGTATTATAAAGATTATGTATATATGCTATTCCAGGGGTGGTCCCTGATGTATTGTATTAGTACCACTGATCAGTTGGTCATTGTATGACATATGTTATGTATTGATAAGGAATACGGGAAGTAATGATATGAAAGTAATGTGCAGGTATCCCATCAGCTCTTTTAAGTGTGGTCTACTCATACTGTTTATTCACTGGTATCTGGGTTCTGTTGATCTTTTGTATCTCATCTTGATACTCACTGCCTTACATACTCAGTACATATTTCCGTACTGACGTCCCTCACGGGGGACCTGTATTCATGCCTACAGGAACAGGCACTTCAGGTCGTACACCTCCGCAGTAAGAGCCAGGACATTCTGTTGATAGTGGTGAGCTCCAGTTGTTTCGGGGCATCCCAAGTCGTTTCTATATGTATTTTTGGTATTTGTATAAAAGTCTTTTGTGGGCGGGAGTTTGTCCCGACCCTAACTCAGTTGTGTATCTATGTAGAGGCTTTTTTAGACATATTGTACAGCCATAGGAGTGTTTGGTTGATAGACGTGATGGCTCTGACAGCCAATTACTGTTTATATATATATATCTGCGTGTCTGCTGGGCTGATATAGGTACTGTTTTCTTCTATTTACAACGAAGTGCTGCCCAAATTTCTAATTTTCATAAGTAATGTAAATGTGAAAGTATAGGTTATGAACGGGTTCTCCCGGGCCTCCTCGGCTACGGGTGACAGTCCGCTCCAATGGGATTTGGGGCATGACAGAAGTGGTATCAGAGAAGTTCGTCCTAGTGAGTCTACAAAGTCGTGTCTACGTAGAATCTCGTTTATCGGTGTGTTGTGCACCACATCTATAAACAGGAGGCTATTGGACATTTAGGGATTGTTTCCATTCTCTATTTCTTAGATCGTGCAATAGAGCCCATATTAGAGATAAAGTCATAATCGACCGCTTAATCCAATTGTTTTTTTTTATTATAGTAACGATGCTGGTTAAAAGGAGAAAGAATAAGTGGAAGCGAGTAGATGTAGTGGCCGGAGAAGGTACTAGTAAGTCACCACCGGCACAAGCTGAACAAAGTGAGTCTCAAGCTGAGCATATATCAGGAGCTTCTTCTCCTCCGGAAGGGCCATCTATTAATGCTGTTAATTGAGATTTGAGGGATGCAGTACAACTTCTGACGCGTATAGTTTCCGGTCAAGTTCAAGGGCAAGCTATTCCTACCACGGGTTCTAGTGGTACGGATAGAGCAGCTAGCCTTCGGACACAGGATTTTCTGAAACTGGATCCTCCTACTTTTACCGGATCAGATATTAACGAAGACCCGCAGGACTTTGTCGATCAAACCCAAAGGGCTCTAGATGTTATGCACATATCCGGTAAAGAGATGGTTGAGCTAACAGCATATAGACTGAAAGGAGAGGCTATATTGTGGTATGAGGATTGGAAATGATCTAGGGGTATTGATGCACCTCCAACTACGTGGGGAGAGTTCAAAGATGCATTTATTGATTATTATCTTCTATTTGGGACTCGTCAGGCCCGTGCAGATCAATTCTTAAATCTTTGTCAGGGTAATATGAGTGTAAGGGAGTATAGTTGTCGATTTAACTCCTTGTCTCGATATGTTTCTAATGTGGTAGCTACTATGGATGACAGAGTTCATCACTATATGGATAGATTGGAACCATACTTGGTTAGAGATTGTACCATTGCTGCTTTGAACAAGGACATGGATATAGCGAGGATACAAGATTTCGCTCAGAAAATGGAAGATCAGAGGCAAAGTAGAAGAACCCAGGAATCAGAAAAAGGATATTCTAAGCGGGCCAGAGCTATAGGGCAGTTTATGGCATCTCAGGGAGGTTTTAGGCCTTCGTTCTCTCATAGATTACCTAGCCCGTTATCTTCTTATCCTGCAATTAGTGCTCCACCGCAATTTCAAAGGTTCAGAGGTAATTAGTTCGGGCGAAGCAGTGAAAATCAGAGTTCGCGAACAGTGGGGTATCAAGGGCAAGGAAGTATGAGTCAATTGAGACCTCCACGACACCCGTGCCCCATATGTAGAAGATTTCACTTTGGCGAATGTCGGCTTGGAACGAACAATTGCTTTTGGTGCGGTAAGTCGGGGCATATGGCTAGAGATTGCCCACGCAGGACCACAGGTGGTATAACACGACCTACCGAATCAGCTGTTTCATTATCATCGGTGCCTCCTTTGAGTAGGGGTGCACAACCTATGGGTCACGGTAGAGGTGATAGAGGAGCATCTAGTTCTAGCGGAGCTCAGAACCGTGTGTATGCCCTAGCAGATCGGCAGAATTTAGAGGCTTCTCTAGACGTGGTTACAGGTACGTTGTCCATATTTGCATTTGATGTGTATGCCTTAATTGATCCTGGTTCTACATTATCGTATGCTACTCCTTTGGTTGCGGGAAGGTTCGGAAGAACACCCGAATTATTAGCCAAGCCATTTGAAGTATCAACGCCAGTGGGGGAATCTCTTATAGCTAGGAATGTTTATCGAAATTGTGTTATGAATATTTGTGGTCGTGATACGATGGCCGATCTTGTTGAGTTAGAAATGGTAGATTTTGATGTTATTATGGGCATGGATTGGTTAGCGTCTTGTTATGCTACAGTAGATTGCCATTCTAAGAAGGTATATTTCTATTTCCCAAATGAGGCAGTCCTTGAATGGAAGGGTAATGTTGGCGCGCCGAGAGGTAGATTTATTTCTTACTTTAAGGCAAGAAAAATGATTTCCAAGGGGTACATATACCATTTGGTTAGAGTAAGGGATACAGAGGCAGAGCCGCCAACTTTTCAGACCGTTCCGATTGCGAATGAATTTCCTGATGTATTTCCTAAAGAACTACCAGGTTTACCTCCTGAACGAGAAGTGGAGTTTGGTATTGATATGTTGCCAGACACACAGCCAATCTCAATTCCTCCTTATAGAATGGGACCAGCAGAGTTGCGAGAATTGAAAGAGCAACTGAAAGACTTGCTAGAGAAGGGATTCATCAGGCCTAGTATGTCCCCTTGGGGAGCACCAGTATTATTTGTGCATAAGAAAGATGGTTCGCTGAGGATGTGTATTGACTATCGGCAATTGAATAAGGTGACTATCAAGAATAAATACCCTCTTCCCCGAATTGATGATTTATTTGACCAGTTGCAGGGTGCCCAGTGTTTTTCCAAGATTGACTTGAGATCAGGCTATCATCAAGAGAGAGTCAAGGATAATGATATACTCAAGACAGCTTTCCGAACACGGTATGGTCATTATGAATTCCTGGTTATGTCATTCGGGCTGACAAATGCACCCGCAGTTTTTATGGATCTGATGAATAGGCTGTTTAAGCCATTTTTAGATGTGTTCGTGATAGTTTTCATAGATGATATTCTGGTCTACTCTAGATCAGAAGAGGATCATGTTAATCACTTAAGGCAGGCGTTGCAGATTCTTCGTGATCGTAAGCTGTATGCGAAGTTTTCTAAATGTGAGTTTTGGCTCAATTCAGTGGCATTTTTGGGCCATATTGTATCCAGTGAAGGCATAAAAGTTGACACTCAAAAGATTGAGGTTGTGAAGAATTGGCCAAGACCCACGACGCCTACGGAGATTTGTAGTTTCCTCGGGTTGGCAGGTTATTATAGAAGGTTTGTTGAAGGTTTTTCTTCTATTTCTGCACCCTTGACTAAGTTGACGCATAAAGCCTCCAAGTTTCAATGGAATGATGCCTGTGAAAAGAGTTTCCAAGATCTGAAGAGCAAGTTGACTTCTACACCGGTATTGGTACTTCCTGAAGGCACAGAAGGGTATGCAAGTGTACTGTGATGCTACGAGAATTGTCTTAGGATGCGTATTAATTCAACATGGTAGAGTAATAGCCTATGGCTCTAGACAGTTGCGACCATATGAGAGGAATTATCCCACGCATGATCTTGAGCTAGTTGCAGTTGTATTTGCTTTGAAGATATGGCGCCACTACTTATATGGGGTTCATGTTGACATATATACCGATCATAAGAGCCTGCAATATATCTTCAGTCAGAAAGATCTAAACTTGAGGCAGCGGAGATGGCTTGAATTGTTGAAAGATTACGATGTTGATATCTTGTATC
Organism: Capsicum pubescens; assembly: GCA_030864215.1. Classification (NCBI taxonomy): domain Eukaryota; kingdom Viridiplantae; phylum Streptophyta; class Magnoliopsida; order Solanales; family Solanaceae; genus Capsicum; species Capsicum pubescens. The sequence continues at coordinate 126,645,272 of CM061541.1, forward strand.
ATCCAGGGAAAGCGAATATGGTAGCGGATGCACTGAGTCGTAATTCTAAAATGGCATCTATAGAAAAGCAGAGGATGATTAAGGATCTTCACCAACTAGCTAATTTGGGAGTTCGACTTCTCGAAACTCAAGATGAAGAGGTTATTGTACGTAATGCAGCGGAATCTTCATTGATAGATGAAGTGAAAGAGAAGCAGTATGCAGATCCAATTTTATTGCAGCTTAAGGAGGATGTGCAGAGTGGCACGACAAAGGCATTTGAGCTTACGCGAGAAGGAGTATTTCAATGTCAGAATCGTTTATGTGTACCTGATGTAGTTGAGCTAAGAAAGAGAATTATGACAGCAGCACACTGTTCAAGGTATTCCATCCATCCAGGGTCGACTAAGATGTATCAAGATTTGAAAGCAAGATATTGGTGGAATGACATGAAGAAGAATATTGTCGAATTTGTAGCTGAATGTTCGAATTGTCAAAGAGTCAAAGTAGAACACCAGAAACTCGGTGGTTACATGCAATGTATAGATCTTCCCATCTGGAAGTGGGACAAAATCAATATGGATTTCATCACGGGTTTGCCCCGTACATTTCGGAAGTTTGATTCCATATGGGTGATCATTGATAGGCTTACCAAATCCGTGCACTTCTTACCAGTTAAGACAACTTATACGGCGGAAGAGTATACGAAGTTGTATATTAAGGAGATCGTTCGGTTACATGGAGTTCCAATTTCCATTATATCCGATCGAGGAGCCCAATTTACCGCGAATTTCTGGAAGTCTTTTCAAAGGAGTTTGGGGACACAAGTAAATCTAAGTACGGCTTTTCATCCTCAAACGGACGGACAAACGGAACGTACCATCCAGACACTTGAAGATATGCTACGAGCATGTGTATTAGATTTCAAAGGCAACTGGGATGATCACCTACCTCTTATCGAGTTTGCCTACAATAATAGCTATCATTCAAGTATCAAAATGGCACCATATGAAGCATTGTATGGAAGAAAGTGTAGATCGCCAATAGGATGGTTTGAAGCAGGTGATGCGGTCTTGTTTGGACCGGATCTTGTTTATCAAGCAATGGAGAAGGTTAAAGTGATCCAACAACGGCTTGAAACAGCTCAAAGTCGACACAAATCTTATGCGGATGTTAGAAGAAGAGGACTTGAGTTTTCTATCGACGATTGGGTATTCTTGAAAGTCACCAATGAAAGGAGTGTGAGGTTTGGCAAGAAAGGAAAGTTAAGTCCACGATACATAGGTCCGTACAAGATCATTCAAAGATTTGGACAAGTTGCTTATGAGTTAGAGCTACCTCAAGAGCTCTCAGCAGTTCATCCCATATTTTATGTTTCGATGCTTCACAAGTACATCGGAGATCCATCGCACATCACTACTACGGAAGATGTACAAGTTACAGAAGATCTCACTTTTGAAGAAATGCCTATTGCTATTCTTGATCGCCAAATTAAAAAGATAAGGAATAAAGAGATAGCATCGGTAAAAGTACTTTGGAGGAATCAACAAGTTGAGGAGATAACATGGGAAGCCAAGGAAGCGATGAAGATTAAGTACCCTTACCTATTCAACGATGAGGAGGAAGTTCATGAGACGGAAGAAGAACAATAACAAGTAAGTGTTTATTTTTATGCAAGTATGTTATGATGATGAATATGTTCATTGTAAGCTTGGACATGTCTTAATTGAGTAACTATGCTAACATTCGAGGAAGAATGTTCTTAAGGGGGGGAGAATGTAACACCCCATAAATTTTTTCGTACACTTATCGCGATTATATGGAGTCCTAAAGGCTTGCGTATGGGTTAAATTAAGTTTATGGTGTTCGGAAGTATCCCGTCAATAGTTGTATGTGTAGGTATTGGAATAATATTTCCAACAATATAAAGTTTGCCCAAAACAGAGGAGTATTTCATATAAGAGAGCACATTCGAAATTTCAAAACGGTGGCCGGGAAGCCTGTGAACAGTAAATCTGCAGGAAAATTACTGCAGCTACGCAATTTTTTTTTTTGGATCAACTTTAGACGATCATAACTCCTTGTACAAAAAGAACTGTGTGATCTTCTATATATCGACGAAAATATCCGAGAGTCTTCTTTCCGATGAAATTGGTTTCATCCAAATCCAATGTCTGAGTAAGGAGCTATACCCGTTTTACTACAGCCTATCAAAAAAAAAACAGAATTTTGGGACAGATTTTTGGGTCAACTTTAAATGACCATAACTCCTTGTACAGGAAGAATTGGGTGGTATACTTTATATAAAAATGAAATACCTTTGAATTATATTTCCAATGCAATTGGTTTCACCCAAATCCGATACCGGAGCAAAGAGTTATGATCAATTTACTTCAGCCTGTCAAAACTGTCCACTGGGGACAGATTCGGATTTATTTAAATTTTTAGGGCAAAATGGTCATTTTCTATTACCTCTTGGACGAAAATTGGTCTTTATAAACATACACTTAGCCTCATATATATCATATATCATCCAATTATTAAGAGAAGGTGAAACCCTAGCCTAATTTCAACTTCAAATATTTTGTGATTCAACTGTAAAAAATTCGAATTGGTTCCGTAGTTGTGTTCACCATCTCAAAAGCTTCGAGAAGCACCCCATGGTTATGTAAGGAGGATTCTAAATACAAGAGTTCATTTTTAAGGTATGAATATTGTTTATTCTTGATTCTTATCCATGAATAAGTATTGATAAAGGATTATGAGTATTGTCTTGATGTTGGAAGATAACTAGAAACATAGTTATGAATTGTTTTGTATAAATTGTTAGTAGTAAATTATGGAAGTTGTTGTATTGGATTATGGAGGATGAATTGTGGTGATATATCATTATATTAGTGGTTATGTATGCCTAGTGATCATGTTGGTATTGGATGGTGATTAAGAGGTGAAATAAAGGCTAAGAGTGATGTTGAGGGATATTGCATGAAAATGCATGATATGTGAATGTAATAAGAGTATAAGAGGATGTATGTAGCACTCTTATTGATGAGTTAAAGGATTACTTCCTAGACATTATTTGGTGAAGTTAATACCTAAATGGTAAGGTTTGGTTGCTAATACTAGTTTGCCACAAATAACTTATTGTAGATAAGTGTTCGAAGAGTACGGGAAGTCAAGTTGGACTTGTATTGAAGTGGTTATATCAAGGTATGTAAGACATAATCTATCTAATCTTTGGCATGAATAATGACCCATGGCACTCTCAAGTAAGCTTCCAACATTGTCCTACGACACATGACACATAATAACATCATATGATCTTCGACACTACCAATTGAACTTGTTTTCACTTTTAAGATGTCTGGCTAGTCAAAAAAATGTCCATCTACTATTGTTGACTCCGAAATGGTTTAATGAGGTATCCATGATTCTCTACTTCATTTTCATGATATTGATTACCTATTTACATGTTTTTCCTATTGAGGTATCATGGTTTCAAGTTCCATAAGGTGTGACCACAAAGTAACCAATCTCAAAGATTAATTGAATTAAGAAATGGAATGTCTTTATTTTAAATTGATGATATGATGTATTGTATTAGTACCACTGATCAGTTGGCCATTGTATTATAAAGATTATGTATATATGCTATTCCAGGGGTGGTCCCTGATGTATTGTATTAGTACCACTGATCAGTTGGTCATTGTATGACATATGTTATGTATTGATAAGGAATACGGGAAGTAATGATATGAAAGTAATGTGCAGGTATCCCATCAGCTCTTTTAAGTGTGGTCTACTCATACTGTTTATTCACTGGTATCTGGGTTCTGTTGATCTTTTGTATCTCATCTTGATACTCACTGCCTTACATACTCAGTACATATTTCCGTACTGATGTCCCTCACGGGGGACCTGTATTCATGCCTACAGGAACAGGCACTTCAGGTCGTACACCTCCGCAGTAAGAGCCAGGATATTCTGTTGATAGTGGTGAGCTCCAGTTGTTTCGGGGCATCCCAAGTCGTTTCTATATGTATTTTTGGTATTTGTATAAAAGTCTTTTGTGGGCGGAAGTTTGTCCCGACCCTAACTCAGTTGTGTATCTATGTAGAGGCTTTTGTAGACATATTGTACAGCCATAGGAGTGTTTGGTTGATAGACGTGATGGCTCTGACGGCCAATTACTGTTTATATATATATATCTGCGTGTCTGCTGGGCTGATACAGGTACTGTTTTCTTCTATTTACAACGAAGTGCTGCCCAAATTTCTAATTTTCATAAGTAATGTAAATGTGAAAGTATAGGTTATGAACGGGTTCTCCCGGGCCTCCTCGGCTACGGGTGTCAGTCCGCTCCAATGGAATTTGGGGCGTGACATAACTGTCCTAGGACTACATTATTTTATGATGTAGGGACTGAAGACACTTCTTTTATCCCTATGCAACATTAGTGGATTAGCATGCCTTTTGAGTTTCTTGAAGTGGTGAGCTTCTATCCTCCGCAAGGCCCATAATTTCATAGTTTATTTCCTTTATGTTTTAGACTATGTTTTGGGTCCCTTTTTGGCTATAGCGGGGGGCATATCCCGACACTACAACACAATACATCTATTGCTACAAAATCTAAGCTATGAATTTAAAAATTCTAGCTATTACTTAGTAACAGCCACAAAAATTCGAATTTCGTAGCTATTTACATATTCGTAAAATTTCTTAGTCACGAAGATTAAACTGACAAAGCTAATTCCTTATTTTGTTACAATTACTAACAAGCATGGTAATAGTTGCTTAAATAGCTACACCTTTATTGCTACAGTAAAATTTGGTAGCTAATCATAAGTTTTTGTCACGCAATAAAAATTATTGTAGTAATAATGGTCTTTTAGCCATAATAACTATTTGAAACAAGATATTGTATCTCAATAATTTATTTTTTTTGCTTCAAGTTATAAAAATTGTGGTAATAGTTAAATGATATAGCCACTTTTTTCTTGCTATAAAGAAAATTTGTAGCTAATTATTAATTTTTTTCCATGAGGTAAAACTTATGTAGTAATAATAACCATTTAGCCACAATAAATTATTTAAAATACAACTTTATGGATAATTTTTTTTTTTTTGCTTTATGTTAGTAAAGATTGTTGCAATAGTTAAATAATATAGCCATAGTTTTTTTGCTATAGTAAATTTCTTACTTAATGTTTGATATTTGACACGTGCCGAAACTTGTTGTAGCAATAGTGACATTTTAGCCGTAAAAAGATGATTAAAAATAAATTATTAAAGTTACAAATATTTTTACTTTGAATACTAAAATTTGTGGCAATAGATGACTTAATAATAACTAATTATTTTTCATGACGAAATAATCAAGCCTTTTATTTATTATTGTGATTAAATTTTGTAGCTAATAATTATTTTTTATGACAAGCTGAAGTTTATTGTAATATTACTAATGTAGGGTAATTGGATATGCTAATCGTTTGATTCGATCCAATTCTACATGTCAACTTGTGAATTTCAAATATAATTACAATAAATATGTGATTATATCTAAGTATTTTTGATTACCTAATTGTATTGAACTTAAATATAACTTCGCTAAGTCTTGCTGAAGCTTAAGAAAATATTATATTTATCAATCTAATATGATTAGAGATGTTAATCGTACGATTTAATTCATTTTTACATTTTGTAAATTTTAAATATAATTTAAATAAATACTTGATTATATTTATTTCAATTAACTAATCATGCCAATTTTTTCCTAAACTTCAATAAATTTCATTCAAACTTCATCCCGACTAATTGTTTTCAGAATTATTACTTGACTCAAATATATTTGTCAATTTTAGTATAATTAGAGGTTTTTATCATTATACTAATCAATTCAAATTCAGTTTTATAAGCTCATACGTATAAGTTCCAAATATATATATATATATATATATATATATATATATATATATATATATATATATATATATATATATATATATATATATATATATATTAATTAATTACAATATGTAATAAGAGACAGTTGAGCAGCTGAAGCAGGAAAGAGGTTGACATGCCTGCTTCAGCTACTTCAACTATAATTTTACTATATCACCCCTAATTAATTATTATAACTCATTTATGTATTAGAAAATTAATAGTATTTAATAAAAAAATAGATATTTATGGCATGTCTGCTTCTGTTGCTTTAACCATAATTTTACTATATCACCCCTAATTAATTATTGTGTTCCTAATTAAATATTATAAGTCATTTACGTATTACAAAGTTAATAATATTTAATTAAAAAAAGGTAAAATAGACATTTATGACTATTTCAGCTGCCTCAACCATAATTTTACAATATCATCAAAGAACGTACGAGGTCGACATGCCTGCTTCCGCTGCTTCAACTGTAATTTTATAATATCTTCCCTAATTAATTATTATAAGTCATTTATCTATTAAAAAAATTAATAATATGTAATAAAAAAAATTAAAATAGACATTTATGACATGTCTGCTTCAGCTGCTTCAATTGTAATTTTATTATATCATCGCTAATTAATTATTATTTCTCTAATTAAATATTATAAGTCATTTACATATTAAAAAATTAATAAAATTTAATTAAAAAAGGTAAAATAGACATTTATGGCTGTTTCAGTTGCTTCAATCGTAATTTTACCATACCATCATTAATTAATTCTTATAAAAAAAAATTTATAGTAATTTTGCTATTACAAGTCACTTAAGACATGTATGCTTCATTGCTTTCATCGTGATTTTAATATATCACTCCTAATTAATTATTATGATCGTCTGAGCATTGAAAAATTGACAATATTTCATAAAAAAAAAAGATAAAAGAGACAAAAAATGATATGTCAACATAAAAATTTTGATTGACTATCAAAATTATATTAGTACACAAAAATTGGGATGGGGCAGAGCAAGACATAAAATAATATATATTATTTAAAAATGAAATTAAAAGTATTACAAATCACAATAATTAAGAACTTAATATAAAAGTATATCTGTAAAAAAGAATTGATTGACTATCGAAATTTTATCTGTGAAACATAAATTGAGACAGGGAGAATTTTCATATATTATTGTAAAATAATGTAAAAGACATCGTAAATCACATAATTAACAACTTAAGAAATTTAAAAAATATAAAATATTTATTTGACTCTCAAAATTATATCAGCATCGTTTAAATTGAAACAGAAAAAAATTATAAATTACATTAATTAAAACATAAATTATTTTAATAATTTAAATTGAGATAAATAAATAAAACATATCAACATTGTATTTTATCTTCTTATCAACTAACTTTTTTTTACCTATTCAACATTGTATTTTATCTTGTTGCAACATGATGTTTTCAAATGTTAATTGCACTTTTTTAAGTATGTGTAATTATTTTTTTCATTTAAAATTGTAAATATATTTTTTATGCTTGATACCTTATTACTTTAAAATTAGCGATTTGTTTTTTTATATATATGTAAGCATTTATTTCCTCCAAAAATATTCATAAAAAAATTTATTAATTGATGAGGTAGTATGTATACTAATATTTGTATTTGCGGGACATACTAACATTATTAAAAAATGTGACAATTAAATCTTTTATAAATTTTTTAACATATCAAATTATATTTATCTATTTTATTTTATTTTATTTTATTCAATAAAAGGTAATTCAAATTATAATCTTTACATTATCTATCCCTTTTTTTGTAATTTCTACACATAATATTTAAATGAGTTTTCTAATTTAATTTTTAACATTTAATTAATTAATGTCACACTTTATCCAAACAAGAAATATAAATTAGTCTATAATTTTTTTTAAAAAAATTATACTTTAATGAAAATAATTAATACGTGTCTACTATTAAAGATAGAGATATTGACAATTTTAACATTTTTACTTAATATTTTATTATTGACATTTTTTTTTTTGAATTTTTATTTTATACATGATGTATTAAATCAAATAGTTTATATAATTTTTATATTTTTAATTCAAACTACAAAAAATTAAAATTTTAAATACATATCTCTATTTAAATTCAAATAGAAATAATCAAACATTGTAGAAGTATGATTCCTTTATGAAAGGACACCTTAATTTGGATATTAATTTTACGTTTTTTGACATAAAAAAATCTGGCTTGACTTTTTTTTTTTTAATAATTTTAATCGTAAAATAATTTTCAAAGTTAAAATTTCATGGTGATGATATTGTCATCACATATTGTTTTGTTTCTCCGGCTCTATGTAAATAGGTTAATAGCCTTATTTTATTTTTAAAATTTTCTATTTTAAACTTGATATTTAAGTCATATAACTCATTTAAAATTTATATAAATTTAGTGTTTTCACTTAAAAAGTGTAAGTTAAATTCATATTCATTTACGATTTAAACTGAAGTAATTGAATATAGCGAAAGTATAATTTCACCAATAGAAATTAGGACCCTTTTTAAAATTCACATTATAGATATTAAAAAGCTGAATTGACATTTAATTTTTTTGAAATTCGTACCTTAATATAATATTCAAACTTAATTTATATAATAATTGACACTTGTCATTACAATATTATTTTGTTTCTCCTACTATGTATAGATAGATTATATAGATTTACTAATATTAACCATTTTTATTTAAAATTTCAATCTATATATGTCATTTTAAATTCGGATAATTTTTAAAAAATTTCATTCAAATTAAAAATAATAATCCAAACTTAATAATAATCATAAAATTAATTATACGCTATAAACTAAGATTTTTTAAAAAATATGAAGTATATAAAGAATTAATAAAAATATTATAGAGGACCAAAAAAGTTGAAAAGAAATATATTTTTTAAAATTATATTTGTTTCATATAAATACTTGACTTTTCCCATTAACTTAAAGTAAAGTATACATAATTTTACTATGTATTTTATTACTATTTTCATTAGATAATTTTTTTTACTTATATTTGTTAACTAAATAGTACTAATAGCATTTGTACATAGAAAATAATAATAATAATAATAATAATAATAATAAATTTTTTAGCAAAAACACAGAGACCCATTGAACAATTAAAACTTTTTCAAAACTAACCTCCCACCACCGCCACCTTTTCCCCAATTTCCTCATGAAATTAAAAATTATCAAAACTTAAAAGATTCCGTTCCAAAATTTAAAAATTAAATAAATTAACCTAATCTCCCTTTTTATTTAACAACCCTAATTCCTCTTTCTCCTTTTCCATTCCTTCCTTGTTCCCCACACCCCTCCCATCCCTCACTCTTTCATATTCCCATCTATTTAATTTAATTTGATTTTTTTTGTGTGTGATGTTTGCCTAACTACTTTAATATTTTTTTTGTAGGTTTTAAATATGAAATTCTCCAAGTAAATGCGATAAGTTTTTACTATATGAATATTGCATTGGATTGTGTAGTGTTTTTTTTTTTAAAAAACTAATGTAATTGTAGTTTTCTGCTTGTGTGAGTATTAGAATTGATATGAAATTTGAATTTTATATTTACTTATTATAACAGGTTTACGAATTTTTTTTACTTATTTGGTTTCTTTGTATTTCTTTCTTATTTTTTAGTTGTTAATTTTAGTAAAAAATTATCTAAGATATATTTTTTCTCCTCAAATTTTATGTATACACACACTTGTATGTAATGATCCTTATTTTCTTTGTATTAAAATACTTTATTATTATCAACAGGTGTAGTAGTGGCATAAGAGCAAATAAATGACAAATTAAGATGGATGTTGACCAAACTAAGGTTTGATTAAAGACCGTGGAAGAAGAGATTATGACGCATGAATTCAAGCAAGATGGTGTTTTAAAATAGTTGCAAAATGCAATTATATTTAACTTTTGTTACTAACAAAGCTTGTAGAAGATTCTTTAAATTATAGTAATATAAATGTTGAAAGTTATTTTGGAATTTCTTTTTAGTCTTCATTATATTATAGAATTTCATGTGGTTAATAATGCTTATGACAAAATTCCTCAATTTATAATAATGAATATTTATATTTATGGCTAAACCTAAATATAATTATCAAAAATTCACTAATATTTACTCTCCATTGCTAATTCAGATGAGCTCTGAGGTATGCATTTTGTAGCAAAAATAATAAATTCTTACCTACATCACAAAATTATTTGTGGCAAATACTCAAGTATATAACTATGTATTTTTTATTTGGTAGCTAAATATAAGTGTTGTTAACATAAGACTGAAATACAAAATAGCCACATATTTTAAATATCATAGCAAATAAATCAAGTCTTTTGCTACAACAAAAGACATTGTGGCTATAATATAAAAATTACTATAGATTTTATTTGTCATGGCAAAAATATAAAATTATTTGCCACAAGTATATGTTTTGTAGAAAGAATTTTTTTATCATCACAATTACAACATAATTTTTTTGTAGCTGTAAGTATTAGCAGTTAGTCGTGGACTATGTAAAGTCTGTAGCTAACTTTTAGTTACACCACTTCTTGTTGCGAATGCTATGAAAAAAAATTTGGTGGCTAAAGTGCTTAGCCATGGAGTTTTTCACATTTAGCTATGATGTATTTTGATGTTATATATGCATTTTATTGTAGTGCGACCTAGTTGATGTTTAGTTTTGTAGAGGCTTTTGTGGACAATTATGGATTGGGTATTGTTGAATTCTTAGAAACCTTATCTTGGTTCCTTTATCTTTCATTTATTGTTATTTAATAGGCTGCCTTGTTGTTATTATATCATTTTTGTGCTCATGAAGTTACGCGATTGGGGTGGGTCTTGGGTCCATGGTAGACTTGAGATACCCATCACGGTCAGGCCCTATTCTAGGTAGTGACAAGCTTAGTATTAGAGCCTAGGTTTTAGAGTCGTTGGGTGTCCACACTACCATGTCGAGTAGGGTCCTTTTTAGGGGTGTGTAGCGTGACAAACTTATAAAGAGAAGGCTATAAGGCATTTAGGAATGTTTCCCTTTCTTGTGTTCTATTTTTACGCTATAGAGACTGGTGTTATGAAAATTCTCTAATTCTTGACTTCCTTATGTTTTAGATCATGCCTTCCAGAAGATCTGATGCTCGTAAAAACTCTTCGGTCCCACCCGAGGACCATGTGATAGATCTCTCCCTATCTATAGAGTGCAGACCCGATCTAGGGTCCCTTCTCTAGAGTGTACTGCCCTACGTGGAGTTCCACAAGAATTTACTAGTCCTTTTCGATCTCCCCGGGCTGAAGATACTCATTCCCCACCTCAGGGTGACATATTAAATGTAGAGTTCTGTCGCTCTATTCATATACTTACTTAGTTGGTGACCTCTCAATCTTTTCAGTTAGATCGTGTTCGATCTATTGCTCCTTCTTCTGAGGCTACCTGAGTTGATCAGTTTATAAGGTTTAATCCCCTAATCTTTACTCTCTCTAAGGTGGAGGAGGATCCTTAATGTTTTGCGGATGAGAGAAAAAAAATATTTTAGGTTATGCATGCTACTGATTCTAGGGATGTGGAGTTTGTTGCATATTAGTTGAACGATTTAGCTTATCAGTTGTATAAGGACTAGAAGCAGTTGAGAGGTAATAAGGTTGAGCCGATATTATGGGTTGAGTTTCTGGGAACTTTCTTTGATCATTTCTTTCCTTAGTAATAAAGAGAAGCTAAGGCTGAGGAATTTGTGAATCTAGAGCAGGAAAATATGACAATGAAAGAGTATGCTTTGAAGTTTCAATAAATGTCTCGATATGCTTCTAATTTGGTGACTAGTCAGAGAGCCAAGATGAGGAATTTTTCTTCTGGGTTGTCGTGTGACCTGGTATTAGAGTGTAAGGCTGCTATGTTGAACAATGATATAGATATCTCTACGCTTGTGGTTTATATGTAGCTGGTAGAGAAAGAAAAGAAAAAATAAACAAAGATTGGGGAGAGGCAGAACAAGAAGTTTAGGTATTCAGAGCAGAGTAGGGGTCAACAGAATAGTGAAAGGGATGGTAGACAGTGGACCAAGAAGAAGAATTAGGGGAATTCACATTTGTCTTCTAGTGATCCTTATCCCAAGTCTTTCAGTGATTTTTACTTCTAGGGCAGCAGTAGTCCCAAGGCACAAGGTGCCCAATCTTAGGCTAGTGGAGCTCAGTCAGCCCCACCATATCCTCCTTGTATATTTTGTGGGCAACTTCACTATGGAAAGTGTGAGAAGGTAAGGAATCGATGCTATAAGTGTGGTCATCTGCAGCGACAGTGCCCTTCCGCTAAGGTTGCTACTTGGGATAATAAGGTATTGATCGCTAATTTTGCAACTCATTTACAAAAGGGTACTACTTCTGGCACTGACACTGATCATAATCATCTCTATACTCTTTCTACCCGTCAGGAATATAAGGCTTCTCCTAATGTTATTACCGATACGTTATAAATTTTCTCTTGCGATGTGTATTATCTGCTTGATTTGGGTTATACCCTTTCTTATGTGACCCCTTATATGGCTGTGCATTTTAGTTTTGGTCCTGAGACTATATTCAAACCTTTTTTTGTGTCTACTTAGGTGGGTGATTATATTTTGGTAAGAAAGATTTATAGGGGTAGTGTGGTGTCTATATTTCATTGGGAGGCATTGGTGGATCTAATAGAGTTGGATATGTTTGATTTTGATGGGATCTTGGTGATCGATAGGCTTCATTCGTGCTATGCTTCCTTGGATTGTCAAACCCTAAAGGTCAGTTTCCAATTTCCTAATGAACTGGTAATAGAATAGGAGAAAAGTTCCTTAGAGCCTAAAGAGAGGTTCATCTCCTATCTTATAGCCCGTAAGTTGATTTCTAAAGGGTGTCTATATCATCTAGTTTAGGTTAAGTATTCTGATTCTGAAAGTCCTTCCTTGCAATATGTCTTTGTGGTTAGCAAATTTCCTAAAGTATTTCTCGATGATCTTCCTATTATTCCTCCCAATAGGGAAATAGACTTTAGGATTGATCTTCTACTCGATACCTGCCCTATCTTTATTCCTTTTTATTGAATGGCCCAAGCTAAATTGAAAGAGCTAAAGGAGTAGTTGAAGGATCTCCTAAATAAGGGTTTTATTCATCCTAGTATGTCCCCATTGGGTGATCTCATGCTTTTCATGAGTAAGAAAGATAAGTCCTTGCGGATGTGTATCGACTATCGGCAGTTGAACAAGGTTACGGTGAAGAACAAATACCCTCTTCCTAGGATTAATAATCTCTTTAACTAGTTTTAGGATGCTAGATTCTTTTCTAAGATTGACCTTCGGTCGGGTTATCATTATCTGAAGATTAGGGAGGTGGATATCCCTAAGACTGCTTTTCTCACCCGGTATGGTCACGATGAATTTTTGGTTATGTTCTTTGGATTGACTAATGCCTCAGATGCATTCATGGACATTATTAATCAAGTTTTAGATAGTTTGGATCTATTTGTGATAGTGTTTGTTGATGACATCTTGGTGTATTCTAAAAGTAAGGAGGATCATGCCTATCACCTCTGTATTGGGCTACGGACTCTTAAGGACCAGAAGATGTATGCTAATTTTCTAAGTGTGAGTTTTGGTTGGGTGCTGTGACTTTTCTTGTCCATGTCTTTTCTATCGAAAGGATCAAGGTGGATCCACAGAAAGTTAAAGCTGTTAAGAAGTGGCCTACATCCATGACTCCAATCGATATTTAAAGCTTTTTGGGATTGGCAGGGTTTTACAGGAGATTTGTAGAGCATTTCTCTTTTATCTCCACTCCATTGACCAGGTTGACTCAGAAAAAGGTCAAGTTTTTATGGTACGATGTTTATGAGGGAAGTTTTGAGTAGTTTAAGGGTAAGTTGACTTTTGCACCAGGATTGACCTTAGCCAAAGGTAACGATGGTTTTATCGTATATTGTGATGCATCTCATATAGGACTGGGTTATGTGTTGAAGAATTATGGTAAGGTGGTGGCTTATGAATTGAGGCATCTTAAAGTTCATGAGAAGAATTATCCAACACTTGACTTGGAATTATTAGCTGTGGTTTTTTCCTTAAAGATTTGGTGTCACTACATGTATGGGGTTAATGTGGATATTTATCCAAATTATAAGAGCTTGTAGTAGGTGTGCACTCATAAGGAGTTGAATCTTAGGAAAAGACAGTGGCTTAAATTTCTCAGCGATTATGACATGAGCCTTCACTATCATCCAGGTAAAGCTAATGTGGTTGTTGATGCTCTTAGAAGATTTTCCATGTGAATTTTGTCTCATGTGGGCGAGGATAAGCGATAATTGGTGAAGGACATTGACCGACTGGTTAACTTAGGAGTTTGTCTCTTGGACTCTGAAGATGGAGGTGTAATTATTCATGAGATATTTAAATCATCTCTTGGGGATGAAGTGAAGGAAAAACAGGCTTTAGATCCCATTCTGGTGCATTTTAAGGCTGATGTGATTCAGCAAAAGGTGATGGATTTTGAGATTGATGGTGATGGTAACTTGAGATATCAAGGTAGATTATATGTTCCGGATGTTGATAGGCTGTGAGTAAAGATTTAGATTGAGGCTCATGAGTCGAGGTATACAGTTTACCCAGGATCAACAAAGATGTATAATGACTTAAAAAGGATCTATTGTGGAATAACATGTACAAAGATGTGGCTAATTTTATGGGTAAGTGTATAGTTTGTTAGCAAGTAAAGGTCGAGCTTTTGAGGACTAGCAGTATGTCTTAAGTGATTGAGTTTCTTGTGTGGAAGTGGGAGATGATTAATATGGATTTTGTTATGGGTTTTCTGGAAACCAATATTATTTGATTTGGGTCATTGTGGATAGGATGATTAGGTTTGCTCATTTTTTGCTGGTAAGGACTAACTACTCTAGAGAAGATTATGCCAAGTTGTTTATCCAGGAGATGTGAAGTTGAATTGAGCGTCGGTTTCCATTTTTTTTAGACAGAGGTCCGCAATTTTTATCAAACTTTTGGCATTCATTTCAAAAAGGTTTGGGGACTAAGGTGAACCTTAGCACCATTTTCTACCTGTAAATAAATGGGAATGAAAAGAGGACTAGGACTTTGGAATATATGCTAAAACCTTGTGTTATTGACTTTGGAGGTAGTAGTGTTGATCACTTACCTCTGATTAAGTTTTCTTATAACAATAGTTATTACTCGATTATTCAGATGGCTCCATTTGAGGCTCTCTATGGTAGGAGATATAGGTCTCTTGTTGGGTGGTTTGAGGTTTGTGAGATTACGTTGTTTGGTCCTAACTTGGTTCACCAAGCCATGGAAAAGGTGAAAGTGATTAGGGAAATACTTAGGACTGCTCAAAGTGGCCAAAAGTCTTATGTGGATGTGAGGCGATGTAATGACCCTCTAGGTCATTTTCCTAGTTTGTGTTTATTTTCACTGTTAGAGCCTTTCCATAGCTACCCCAAGTCATTTATTACTTGTTGGAACTGATAGTTCGGTTATTGGGTAGTTTATTTGATTTTATTGCCACTTTCCTGTTTAGAAGTCATTCTGGGTTCCATATGGCCACTAGGAAAAAACACTAATAAAATGATCTCAAATGTGAATTTCAACTATTCTAGTAGCTCTAGAATATTGATTTTAGGTTGGGTAGACCTTTGGTTTGGGTTCCAACATACCCGAGCTCATTTCAACCTATTGGTCAAAAAGTTAAAAAAATAGAATATTAGGTGTGGGATCCAAATATTGTTGAAAGGGACTCAGATGGAAAATCTGACTCTGCTATTGCATCCAAAATGCCGAAAATAGTATGGTTATATAGTTCATTTTCTTATATTTGATTTTGAATGAATCCCAAGGCATCATTAGAAAACATGGAAATTTTCTAAGTTGCTAGTGCTGAGATTTGCCCGATCACACAAAGGGGCATCATGATTACCCTATAGAGATATCCATAAGAGAGGCCACGATTACCCTTGCACGATCTGCATTCATGGATGGTGATCATTACACCTGATTTCCAGTGGTTCCTATAAAAGGGACCCTTGGGTTGAATTTTTTGCATTTTCCACTCATATATTACGCTAAGGAATCATAAAATAGTGTGTATATCTTAAATTAAGTCTTGGTTGAAACTTAGAAGCTTGATTAACATATATTTTCATGATTACCAATGTATTGGGTATGAACCCTTCCATTTCATGTTTAAATTTCTTGATTATATATCCAAAATCCCAAATAGCTTAAGGGCTTGATTTTTTTCTCAAATAAGCTTGGTTTTCACCTATTTTCTTAAGGGTTTTGACTCTCTGATTATGTGTGAACATTGGGTTGATCTCGGAAACATGTTCATATGTGGGACCCACTTGGAGTTTTTGATGTTGTTTTTGGACCCAAAGCATAATGGTACAGTATGGGTATTGATGTTCTCATAATGATGTGTAGATTGTGTTTTTGATGACTTGGCACCTTAAATAAGCTTCTTGGAAGGGAAAAATGAATGTTTAGAGGATTGTTTAGAAATTTTTAGAATTGAGGTAGGCTAGGCTTACTCCTTGTTAGATTGAGCTATGTTATAGTATAATTGTTATATCTTATTAGATTCAGATAGGTTTTAAGCATTGGATTAATGAGATGCAAGGCTTGGTTTAGTTGGACCAATTAGGCTATGTGAATCTTAGATTTGGAAAGCCTGACTTGTTTGCCTCTATTTTAGGTGGAATAGACTTCATTACTCATGTTTAGCATCTGAATGCCTTAGAATACTCAACCTTAGGTGAAATTCTCTAGTTTATCATACTTAGAGTAAAATTAGCCATAGTTGCTTATACTAGAGGAGGTTGCCTTATTTTTGTTGGACTTAGTGAAAGTGTTTGAGTAGAATATCTACCTTAGGGCTTATGGTGGCTTGCTATACATCTAAGAATTTATTTAGATACCTTGGACTAGTCCAAGAAAGAAATTGACTTAGGATGCATGTTGGGATTTAGAAGTGGGCTAGTTTACCCACCTTAAAGCAAGATTGAGGATTAATTCCCTTGAACCCTTATACTTAGAAATTGACTGGAGAGTGCCTTTTTGAGGCAATATTGATGATTCTTGGTGTTTGTTTGTTATGTGGAATGGAATTGAGAATGATGCCCATGTTATTATGCCTTATTGGCTAAAGCCTATGCCATGTTATTAATTATGTTATTGTGATTAACCATTGTTTGGGCAAATGAGTGTTCTATTAAAGGAGCCCTTGACTATAATATGGCCTAAGCCATAAATGATGTTAATGGCCATGATATTGACAAGCTATAGATTATGTCATGCTTTAGCCATTACTCATACTAATGATAAATTATCTTTAGGCCAATAGTAGGCCAATGAATATGCTACTAATGGGCCATTGTTCATGACACTGCTTATGGTTACGCCCACTAACTAAATGGTTAGAATAAGGATTATATAATGATCAACCCTTGATTATAATTTTGATTAAGCCACTGATTAAGCGAGTATTCGGGCCGTTAATTGAGCTATTGTCCAAGTTATGATCATGCTTAATAATTATGCTAATATCCATATTGGAAATCTTTTTTATTATTAATATTAGAAATGATGATGTTAATGGTGCTAGAAGACACACTTATTGACTATATGTAAAGTATTCTATGTATTATGCTTGGATTCAAGATACTTCCTTATATGATAACTTATGCTAATGCTTTTGCTACTTCTTATGCATATCAATATAACCATTTCTCCGTTATGGGATACAGGAAAGATGTTGGTATTATAGATATAAGTTTCGGGGAAAAAGCAAACAATAGTTTATTTTATTCATGTTACATATACATATATCTATTGATAAAGTGACATTGATGATAAATGTTGGATTATGGAGGTATGATCTTCTTGGTTTCTTCTTTATATTTATTTACTTTATCCCTCTTGGGGCTTGTCACTTACTTTAGAAATCATGGGGTTTGCCATTTACTTTAGCCCTCATGGGGATTGTTCTTTATTAAATGATATGAATTTACGTATTGTGATGATATTTTGATACCCTATGAGGCCGAAGAATACTGTGATATTATATTGATACCTGACGAAGTCGGAGGATATTGTAATGATATTATGACACCCGGTAAGACCAGAGAATATTGTGATTATATGATGATACCTGATCAGACCAAAGGATATTGTGATATTGTATTGATACCCCGAGAGGCCAGAAGTTATTTTAGTATATGATGATACCCAACAAGGCCAGAGGATATTGTGATGATATGATAATACCTGACAAGGACAGAGGATATTGTGATGATACCCAATAAGGTCGAAGGATATTATAATGATATGATGATGCCCGATGCGGCCGGACAATATTATGACGACATAATGACGACATGATAATACTAGGGAGGATATGTTGATAATATGATGATATACCCAGCAGGGCCAGGAGATGATTATTGATGTACTTATACATACATCTACCGATTCGAGTTCATCTAGCCCTATGTATGGAAAGTATATATTTATTTATGCTCTTACTTAGTTGGGTATACTATTGATACAAAAGATGTTGGGTAGAGTCTTTTAATGAGTGAAGGTATAAAGTGAGATAGTTGTTGATTTGAGGATGAAGGATGCTTAGTGGTGGATGTTGCTTAAGTGGATAATAGTGACTAATGAATTAGTGAGCCTTAGAGGTAAAGAGGACTAGTGGCATTGATGGCTATTAATAGTGATGATTAATGTATTATGGAGGTTAGTGGTAATGGGTTTAGCAATGGTGTTGACTATTTGCTATTGATGACTAAGTTTATGATGTTGATTACTTGTTAAGAAGAAATTTATAGATTAATGATGTTAGTTATCTATGGATGTTGGTTGATAGATGGTTAGTGGATAAATGAGGATTAGCAATCATTTGATGATTGTAACTAGTGGAATTATGATAGCTCGAAATAAATATTGGTTAATTGGTGAATATGGTCTAGTGGTGAATATTGACTAGATGCTAGATATTGGCTAGTTAGTGAATAATGGTTAGACGTTGAACTATGAATAGTGATTATATGATGAATAGTGAATAGATAATAATTAGAGGTTATATGATGACTAGTGAGTAATTAGTTAGGTGTTAAGTGTTTCTTAGCTAATAATGTATGAATAGGGTGTATTGAAAAGGAAGATACCTATATGATAGTATGGTTACAGTTATGAGTATATTAGTATATGTTATTCCATTACGATTATTGATGATAATTATGAATGTTGGCAAATGGTCGTTTGATGAAAATTGAGGAAAACTATGGATAATGAGGAAGTTTGGATGTATTGTTGATTTGATTCCTTTATATTTCTCTTGGGTGTACTCTCCATGGTATGGGATGCCATGATAAGTTCTTTACTTTATGCTATAGTTAGTTTATGGGATTGAACTCTGTATTTATGTTTTCTTGTGATTGTACTTGTGTTACTTTATAATTTTGAATTGTTATTTTCTTATGTACGATGATATTGGCATGCGTTGATGCCTTATATTATATTGTTATTATGATATTTAATATCGGTTATGTACAACGATAGTGGCATGTGTTGATGCCTTATGTTATATTGTAATTTCGATATTTAATGTCTATTATATACAACGATATTGGCATTTGTTGATGCCTTATGTTACACTGTTATTCATGTTTTTTACGTATTATATATAGTGATGATGGAGATAATTCAGATTCAATTCTGTAACTTGACGTAGTTATGACTATCTTACAATTTATCATTCTTATATCATGATTTAGCTTAGACAACCGATGATGCTTACTGAGTACCCATTGTTTTTGTACTCATACTACACTTCTGTATCTTTTTGGTGCAAGTCCAAGTATTAGTTGTCGTTGTTGATCGTTGTTTATACTATGATTGATTTTGAGAGATAGGGTGAGCTCTAGGAGATTGAGTCTCCCAAGTTTCTTCTATCTCTTATATTCAGTCTTTAGTATCTACGACAAATGTATTGACTATTCTAGACTTGGAGTTGTATTGATACGATTAGTTTCTCTTGTACTAACTCTACCAGGTTTTGGGATTGGTATCTTGTTGACTATTTATTCTATTTAGAACCCCTTATGTTCATAATAGATGTCATTGAGTTTCACCTATGTTGGTCCTTTCTTACCTAATTAACCCATTGTGTTAGCTCTGGGTTAGGGTATTAGCTTACCTACTTACGAGTTGTGGTATATGCCATCATGGCTGGTAAATGGGGTTCTGATAAATTGGTATCAGAGCTAAGGTTTCACCGGTATTTTACAAGAGTAAATGTCTAGTTTAGTCCTACAGATTAGAACGTTGATGTTCGTTTTCAATCTTTGAGAGGATATGGGGAATTAATAGGGGTTATTCACTTCTTCCACTCATTTCATGGTAAGATTCTGAGTTGGTTTGTCAAATAATCTCTCAACTTTATTCATTTACAGAAGACCAGGGTATGTTCTACCACTACACGAGATGAGCGTCCTGAGATCAATCCTAGGGATCCTACTCTTGTTTTTGAACGTTGATGACCTAAAGATCCTGGAAATCCTAGAGACTTGTCCCTAGATAGAGGCTCAAGATAGGCCACCATCCTATATCCTATTCCTACCTATAAGCCCGTGATTCTTTTAGCACAGCCAACGATAGGCTGGGAACCAACCTAGGCTCCATCAGTGTTCATTTCTTCAGAAGTAATCAAAGATGCCTTGGTTCAGATGTTCGGTATTATTTATGGTGTGCCTTCTGATGGTGCACAGTCTACAAGCCGGTGTAGTACTGGGCTTGGGACGCAGTGTGTAGTTGTGGCTTCTCGAGTGGAGATTCATGTTACATTGGTAGTTTCTCAGCAGGTAGTCATCCAGCCAGTGGTTCCCAACCTACTTGTCTTCTGAAAAGCAGAAGATGATGGACTGATTCTTAAGGTTTTTGACCCACCGAGATTTTATAGTGCTCCTGGAAAAAAGGCATATGAGTTCCTATCTCGTATAAGGATAGGCTTTATAGTTTAGGCCTTATTGAGACTCGTGGTGTTAATTACACCATATTTCAGATAGACTGTATACTCATCATTGGTAGAGATGTTATATGGAATCGAAACCAACTAGATTTTCTCTCTTTGTCATGGAGTCAGCTCGTCGAGATGTCTAGGAGAAGTATATGCCAATTGAGAGATCAGTTCTCCAGATTAGACTAGGGCTCCATTACAGTTGCTGAGTATGAGATGGTTTGCTACTTTGTTAGAGGGTTGAGGCTTTCTATTTGCATGCCTACTCAGAATTTTGTCACTGTGGGTAGGTCTTTTGCTAAGGTTTCAGAGCATTCTAGAGTGATGAAGGAGATTCACCGTGAGGTTCAAGATATGAGGCCTAGATTTTTGGGCAAACTTAGTAGGAGTTATAGTAGTTCCCATCCCATAGATTGCAGTTCTTAGAGTGGGTATCCTCCGCGTCCATTCTTTTAGCCTCAGATTCATCCGAGTCAGGCTGTTCAAGCAGCTCTTTAAATTACTGACGGAGGTTAGTCTAGTGCTAGAGATCACCCTAGTAAGGGAAGTGGTCATTCCTCAAGGGGATCATTTTCTGGTCACTCTAGATGTTGTCGTCATTTTGAGTCAGCCAAATCTGTTTGTTCTGGTTTCGCTCATTGGACATGTTATAGTTGTGGGGGTCATGGCCACCATTCTCAAGAGTGTCCACTTCGTGGGGAGATTGTCATTTCAGTTCAGAGTGTCCCCCCTATTAGAGCAATTCACCCCTTAGTTAAAAGTGGTTCTCATGGTCACAGGGATGGTTTTCCAGGGTACTCGAGGAGGTCTTAGACATGCAGGACGGGAAGTCAGTTAGGTGCCTAGCCAGGTGGCGGGCGTGGTCAGTAATATCCAGTACCTATTAGATCCGAGGCTTAGACATCGGATACTGTAGTTACAAGTGTGATTTTAATGTGCTGCTAGTCGGCCCTTCCCTTATTTGAACCAAGATCTACTTATTCTACTATATATTCTTGATATACACCATGGTTGGAGTTGTTTACTGATTTACTATTAGTTCCATTTTATTTATCTACTCTCGTGGGTGATCTTTTGTAGTGGATTGAGTATTTTGATCATGTGTTGTGACTATCAGTGATGTTGGTACTTATGCCGATTTTATTATTCTAGATATATTGGATTTTGATGTGATTCTGGGCTTGGGCTAATTATCCTACTATCATGCGGTCATGGATTTTTTACCAAGATGGTTACCTTAGCCATGCCTGATGTACCCCCCAGTCATATAGAAGAGAGTGGTTAGTCACAAGCCAATGGGGGATTATATCTTATGCTTGTGCTAGGAGACTTATCTCCAGAGATTGTAAGCCTTATCTTTCTTATGTTTGTGATGCTAGAGTTAAGAGTCTGTCGCTTGACTCGTTCCTGTTGTTTATGAGTTTCCTATTGTATTCCCTATCGACCCACCTGGTATTCTCCCTGTTTGTAAGATTGAGTTGGATATTGACCTCGATCCTGGCACCTAACCTATTTCTGTGGAACTTTACCATATGGCTTCTATCGAGCTTAAGGAACTAAATTTTGAACTTTAGGGTGTAGCCGTGTTTTCTACGATTGATTTGAGGCTTTATATGGTATGAGATGTCATTTTTTGATTGGATGGATTAAGACTTCTGAGGTTAGACCCCTGTGGTGCAAATATGCTTCAGGAGTTATTGAATAGAGTCAGGGTAATTCAGGATAAATTGACAGCGATCAGAGTAGGCAAAGGGCCTATGCAGATTGTCAGCTTTGTGCCTTGAGATTTGGAGTTGATGATTGTGTATTCCACCATATATCACCCATGATGGGTATGATGAGGTATGGGAGAAAGGTTAATCTTAGTTTGACATTTCTTGGACCCTTTGAGATTCTTTGCGTAGTTGGTGAGGTAGCTTATGAGTTAGTTTTACCTCCATATTTTGTTGTTGTTTATCTAGTGTTCCAGGTCTTTATGGTGTAGCGATTTAGTCCTGAGATTTGTTATGTCCCTGGGTGGGACTTAGTCTAGTTGGATGAGTGTTTGACCTTTGTTGAGGAGATGGTGCACATTCTGATTAATGATGAGAGGCGGTTGCATGCTATAGAGATTCTAATTGCTAAGGTTCAGTGGACACACCGCCCAGTGGAAGAGGCCACTTGGGAGATTGAGAGTGAGATGCGGGCTAAGTATCCTCACCTATTCGAGACTTTGGGTGTATCCCAGTTCTTAACTTTCGAGGATGAAAGTTCCATAGTGGTGGATATTGTAATGACCCTCTAGGTCATTTTCCGTGTTCTCTCTTATTTTTTCTGTTAAAGCCTTTTCATAGCTTCTCTACATCATTTATGACTTGTGGGAACTGATATTTTAGTTACTGGTCAGTTCATTTGGTTTTAGAGATACTTCCTTGTTTAGAAGTCTTTGCGGGTTCCAAATACCCATCCAACAAAAACTTCAGCAAAACAATCTCATATATGAATTCTGATAGTGCTTGTAGCTCTAGAATATCGATTTTAGGCTAGGTAAACCTTTTGGTCGGGTCCCAGCACACCTGAGTTCATTTCGACCTATTGGTCAAAAAGTTGAAAAATTGGAAGATTAGGTGTGGGACCCATATTTGGTTGAAACAAACTTGTATGGAATTTTCAACATCACCATTGTGTCCAAAACATTGAAAGTAGTATGGTTACATAGTTCATTTGCTTATATTGAAATAGAAAAGAATCCCGAGGCATTATAGGAAAAGATAGAAATTTCTCAAGATGCTGGTGTTGTGTAAGGCCCCGTAAAGTTCCCTCGTAGTTTGAGCCATAGGGCGTGTCGAGTAAGGCATGATTCCGGCCCTATAAGATTGAGAAGTTTCTTCCTAAGTGAGTAACGTGTTAACCATAAAGATTTTACCTAATTTCTACTTATTTATCACGTGGGAAATCTGATAAGCTTTCCATCAATATAAGATTTGCCCAAATCCAACACTCGGGTAAGAAGTTATGGCTAATTTAAGCCTTAGTGGTAAGACTGCATCATTTAACTGCCTGGTGCGTCGCGGAGAGGGTTGATTTGGCAATTGTCAATTTCCAGTGGAACCCCGCGATAAAGCCGCGTCACGGAGGAGTCTCAGGTCCCAATTAGTGGGAAAACATGATGGCTCCACGTCGCGGAGGCTGCCAATTTCCCAGTTGTCAAATTCCAGTGAGCCACCGCGATAAGTGGTGCGTTGCGAAGGCCAATGAAATCGGGTTCCTGTTCAATTTTTCCAGTTTCGCACAGATGTTTAAAAAGGGCACTTTGGACCTTTTTCAAGCTTATAAAATCATGGAAACACTAAATCAAAGCCATTTACAAGCATCTTATGAGGTTTTCCTCAAGTTTTCTCTCAACATAAACCCTAAGTATCCAAAACCTCTTCCAAGAATCTCAAGAATCCACCATGGATTTCCTAAATTGAGTCAAGATTCAAGGTTCCCAAGTCAAGGACCTCAAGAACCCTCATTCTAGAGCACGAATAGAGTTCCAAAAGTGAGATTTCATCAAAAGCTTCTAATTCAAGGTATGTGGGGTTTTTGAACAAGGGTAACCCTTTCACCCTTGTTCCCTAAAGGCTATTTACATCATGAAATTCTTGAAATATATGAGGGTTTTTTTTACATGAATTTGAATTGGTTTTTTCACCCATTATTATTGAATGCATTATATTGATATTTCCCATGAATTAAGAGTCAAATGGTATGATTTCTACATGTTTTCTTGAGTATTTACAGTTGGGTATAAACCCCATGATTTTACTCCTTGATAAGCTAATATTTGCATTGTTGAGATATTGAAGCATATGGCTATATTGAGATTTTGAAGTAATTTGCTGAAATTCCCAGATTTCCACATGATTTCTGAATCTATATGCTATATATTATGCTTTTGATAAGCTTTAACTTGAGCTTGAATAATGGTTTAGTAAGCCCTATTTGAGACTTGTGAAATTATGAACTCTTATGCTATGAGCACCCATGTTTTGAGTATTTTGAGATTATTGAGGAATGAATTGATCTAATGGTCCTTGAGCTTTGAAATCCACTTCACTAGATGAGATTATCGATTTGATTATTGGGTTTGTGGTGAACCATGTGATTATTCTAAAAGTGGATTTTTTATGAGATGAGCGCAGATAATCTAAAGGGAGTAGTATTTAGCACCGAGTGGGTAAGTTACTACGGTTTCTTACCCCAAAACTACATGCCACTATAGGTTGGGCCTGAGGCCGAGCTTATGATTATTATGATTGGGCTCGAGGTTGAGTTTCGTTTAGTGATCACTATACCTTGGTTATACTCCCTGGCAAGAGTATGACGCTCCTCCCCAACGTAGGGTCTCTTCCTTAGGAGGATAAAACATTGGACTCCAAGTATCTCGCATAGTTTATGTCAGTTTCGAGAACCTCCCTTGACATTTAGACTTCGAGATCAAATACTTATTTTCCTTCCCTATAAGCTATTTTCCTAAATGGTTTAATTGCAAAGATGCTTCCCCAACTGAAGTATTTTCTTGATGTGAGTTATTTCCTAAATGAAAGCATCTTCCCTTGTGATAGTACTTTTTATAAAGCCTTGAGATAAGTTGTTTCCATAAACTAGAATGCCTTTCCATTTGAGATGGAGTGATTTACCTAAAGCTTGAGATGAGATATTTTCTTAAAGTGAATGAAATGCCTTCAAGTATGTTTTCAAGTTATATGATTTTGAATTCCAAGTATATAAGTTCTAAATAGTTATGAAATGTTGAGCATTGAAGAAGTTTTACTCTCCATAAGACTTATGCATGAGTTGAAAGTATTTTTTAAAGTCCCTTAGCCTTTGGGTATTGAGAACAAGAGAAGATTTCAAATATTGAGATTTAAACAATGATGACTCACGAGATTTGTGTTACATGCTCCATTCTACTTGACTTATGAGCTTTATATTTTATACTTGTTAAAGCCATGTGAGTCGTCTCATAATGCATACATGATTTGATAAAAGAAGATTCTTACTATTTTATTAATATGCATTCACCCCCGCATACTCAGTACATTCCAAGTACTGATCCACATATATGTCTATGTGCTGCATTGTGTCATAATGTAGGTTCTGGTTCTCACTCCCAGCCTCGCTCATGATTCTTCGAGTACCTTGCATGCATTTTCTACAGTGGTGAGTCCTCATGGTTCGAGGACCAATCTTCAGATATTTACCGTACTTGAGAGACTATGTTTTATCTTCAGTTCATTTAGAGTCAGTTGGGGACCTATCCCAATAGCTCTCTAGATTTTGATTTGTAGAGGCTTGTCAGACTAGTATCAGACTTGTGATGTGTCGAGGGTTCGATATTATGATTTTGTTGAGATTTCTCTATATTGTGGTCTTATGGACCAAGTATCTTTTCCATATTTCCTTTTATGTGATATGACTATGCTAGTTTTGAGTCCATTCTTATGTTGAATTAAGTGTCATTACTGGAAACCAGCTCTAAGGGTTAGCTTGGGGCTACTCGTAGCCTTAGGCACCGTGTGATATCCCAGGAGATGATTTCGGGTCATTACAAACTTGGTATCACAGCCTAAGGTTTCTAAGGCATCCTAGGGAGTCTAACAAGCCGCGTTGAGTAGAATCTTGATCATCGGTGTGTAGCGCGCCACACCTATGAGCAAGAGGCTACGAGACATTTTAGGAAAAAGTTATTTCTTCTTTCCGATTCTATTGTGCCTACAGTTGTCCCTCTTATCTAATGATCCATGCTCTTCCATTTTCAGAAAATGCCTCCTCAAAGAGCGAATGTCCGCAGAAACAATGATGAGCAACCCCCACCTGTTGATCCTTTGAGTGAGATAGTGTCCCATACTGAGTTTAGGGCGGCCTTTCAGGCGTTAGCCCAAGCGTTCACTATAAATGTTCGAGCCAATAACTAGGCCCTAGTTGCTAACTAGTAGGGTGGTGATGTAGCCGTAGCTAGGATTCGTGACTTTATGCTGATGAACCCGCCTGAGTTCTATAGGTCAAAGATAGATGAGGACCCACAGTTGTACTTGGAGGAGGTGAGGAAGATCACAGACGTGATGTATGTTTCAGAAGAATAAAGTGTTAAGTTAGCATCCTACAGACTGAAGGATATTGCTTATGAATGGGTTGTGTCATCGAGGAGGGGTAGAGGTGAGAATGCCGCTCCTATGACTTGGCAAGTTTTCCAAGATGCCTTCTTGGATCAGTTCTTTCCACTTGAGTAAGGGAGGAAATTATTGAGGATTTCATGAACTTGAGACAGGGCTCTATGACTGTTAAGGAGTACTATTTGAAGTTCAATCAGTTGGACAAGTACGCTCCTGATTTGATTTCTGACACCCGGGCTAGTATGAGTAATTTTGTGACCGGTGTTTCTGGGATGGTACTGAAGGAGTGTAGGGCCGCAATGTTGCATAAGGATATGGATCTATCTAGGTTAATGACGTATGCCCAACAAATAGAGATAGATAATCTTAGAGAAAGAGATAGAATCAGGGGTAGAAAGAGGGCGAGATCTGATCAGCATGAGTTTAGCCAGCCTAGGTTCCATGGAGGGAACCTCCCCCAGTTTCAGAGACGTCCATCTATTCCAGTTCCTTCTTCAGCTAGTTCTCCCACGCCTAGAGGTAAGCCGGAGCAAGGGAGAAGGTCTTTCATGTATGGGCCGCAGAACAGTGTTGATAACAAGCCCCGTTATCCTTTTTGTGTTAAATGTGGTAGGAATCACCTTGGGGAGTGTTTCGGATATGTGAGGGGTTGTTTTGGTTGTGGCAAGCATGGCCATAGACTTAGAGATTATCCCCATGCTAGACAGGGGAGTAGAGATGCCCGACCTCATGCACAGGATGCTAGTGCACCAGCTCCGATACTCCATCCTGCCACTGCTCAGGGTGCTTCTTCTAGCACCACTGGCGGTCAGCGTCAGAACCACAGGTTCTATGCTTTTCCACCCCATCGGTAGAAGGAGGACTCTTCTGATGTTATTACTGGTATGTTCCGTGTCTTTTGTCTTGATGTTTATGTGTTGTTGGATCCCGGGTCGAATCTCTCTTATGTGACCCCACTTGTGGCTGTGAATTTCAAAATGAGTCCTGAAAAGATTCCTAAGCCTTTCCTAGTTTCTACACCAGTCGGAGAGTCAGTTGTTGAAAAATAAGTGTGTAGAAATTGCCCTGTTACTGTGCTTCATAGAGTCATACTTGTTGATTTGATAGAGCTAGACATGATACATTTTGACCCTATTCTGGGTATGGATTGGATTCATTCTTGTTATGCATCTATAGATTGTCGTACCCGTATGGTCATGTTTCAGTTTCCTAATGAACCAGTGTTTGAGTGGTCCGGGAGTTCGGTATCTCCCAAGAGTCATTTTATCTCCTATATCAAAACCAGAAAGCTTATATCCAAAGGTTATATCTACCACCTAGTTAGGGTTAAGGACACTAAGTTTGAGACTCCAACCATCCAGTCGGTTGATGTTGTTAATGAGTTTCCCGATGTCTTTCTGGAAGATCTCCAAGGGGTACCTCCCGATAGAGAGATAGAGTTCAGAATTGACCTTTTTCCCGACACTCGACCTATTTCCATTTTGTCATATCATATGGCACTTGCCGATCTTAAGGCGTTGAAGGACCAACTCAAAGATCTCTTAGACAAAGGTTTCATTAGACCTAGTATTTCTCCTTGGGGCGCACCTGTTTTGTTCGAGCGGAAGAAAGACGGATCTTTGCGTATGTGCATTGACTACCATCAACTGAACAAGGTCACAGTAAAAAATAAGTATCCTTTTATGAGAATTGATGACCTATTTGATCAGTTGCAAGGTGCAAGTTATTTTTCCAAGATAGACCTTAGATCCGGCTATTATCTACTTAAAATGAGGGAATATGATATTCCAAACACAGCCTTCCGAACCCGTTATGGTCACTTTGAGTTTCTAGTCATGTCTTTCTGGCTAATCAATGCCCCAGCAGCCTTCATGAACCTCATGAATCGAGTGTTCAAGCAACACCTTGATACGTTCATTATTGTCTTCATAGAGGATATCCTTGTGTAATTTCGTGATGAGAATTACTATGCAACTCATCTTAGAATTGTCTTGCAAGCTCTTAGAGATCACCTATTGTTTGCCAAATTCAATAAGTGTGAATTTTGGCTAAGGTATGTAGCCTTCCTGGGTCATGTTGTTTCAGTTGAGGGTATTAGAGTTGATCCCCAAAAGACAGAAGCTGTGAGAAACTGGCCTAGACCTATCTCTCCATCTGACATTAGGAGTTTC
Organism: Capsicum pubescens; assembly: GCA_030864215.1. Lineage (NCBI taxonomy): Eukaryota > Viridiplantae > Streptophyta > Magnoliopsida > Solanales > Solanaceae > Capsicum > Capsicum pubescens. Next base: position 126,674,611 of record CM061541.1, read on the forward strand.
TTGGGTCTAGCGGGCCATTACAGTCATTTTCTTGAGGGTTTCTCTTCCATTGTGTCTCCTATGACCCAGTTGACCCAAAAGAAGGTTAAATTCTAGTGGTCCAATTCCTGTGAGAAGAGTTTTCAAGAGTTGAAGACTCGACTCACTTTATCCTCTGTGTTGACTTTGCTTGATGGTACTAATGGTTTTGTGGTTTATTGTGATGCCTCTAGAGTTGGTTTTGGTTTTGTGTTGATGCAAAGGGGTAAGGTTATTGCCTATGCCTCTAGACAGTTGAAGCAACATAAAAGAAACTACCCGACCCATGATCTTGAGTTAGCTGCTGTGGTTTTTGCTTTGAAAATTTGGAGACACTATCTTTATGGTGTCCATATTGATGTGTTTACTGATCATAAAATCCTGCAGTACATGTTTACCTAGAAGGAGTTGAATCTTAGGTAGAGGAGGTGGTTAGAGTTGTTGAAATACTATGATATGAGTGTGTTATATCACCCGGGCAAGGCCAATGTGGTGGTGGATGCCCTTAGCAGATTGTCCATGAGTAGTGTTGCGCATATTAAGGAAGGTAAGAGAGAGTTAGCTCGTGATGTTCATTGTCTAGATAGGTTGGGTGTTAAATTGCTTGATTCAACGGAGGGGAGTACGTTGGTGCAGAGTAGTTCCAAATCTTCTTTAGTTTTGGAAGTGAAGCAGAAGCAGGATAGGGATCCTAGTTTGGTCAAACTGAAGGAGTCAGTTAAGGACCAAAAGGTCGAGGTTTTATCCCAAAGAGAAGATGGTGTGTTGAGGGTGCATGGTAGGTTGTGTGTTCCGTGTGTTGATGATTTGAGGCGGAGGATTATGGGTGAAGCACATGGCGCGCGATATTCCATTCATCCCGGTAATATCAAGATGTATCGCGACTTGCGGGAAATTGATTGGTGGAATGGCATGAAGAAAGACATCGCCGAGTATGTAGCAAAGTGTGTGACGTGTCAAAAGGTTAGGGTAGAGCACCAAAGACCGGGTGGTGTGATGCAAGAGTTTAGTATACCCACTTGGAAGTTGGAGATAGTGAATATGGACTTCGTGATCGGGTTGCCACTTTTGCGTCGTCATCATGATTCTATTTGGGTTGTTGTGGATATGTTGACTAAGTCCTCATATTTCTTGCTCATGCATACATCTTATACGGATGAGGATTATGCTAGATTGTATATCCGGGAGTTGGTCAGACTACATGGAGTTCCCTTGTCTATCATTTCGAATTGGGGTACTAATTTACTTCTCAGTTTTAAAGGGCGTTTCAGTAGGGTCTTGGCACCCAAGTTCTTTTGAGTTCAGCTTTTCACCTGCAGACAGATGGTCAGGCTGAGAGAACTATTCAGACCCTAGAGGATATGTTGAGGGCGTGCGCTCTTGATTTCAAAGGTAGTTGGGATGAGCATTTGCCATTGATAGAGTTCGCCTATAACAATAGTTTCCATGCTAGTATTGAGATGGCACCATTTGAGGCTTTTTATGGTAGGAGGTGTAGATCACCCATAGGTTAGTTTGAAGTGGACGAAGATGCCGCGTGTGGGCCTGATGCAGTCTTCGAATCTATGGAGAAAGGTAAGGTGATTAGAGAAAGGTTGAAGACCGCTCAGAGTCGTCAAAAGTCTTACACAGATGTGAGGACGAGAGATCTTGAGTTTAAGGTGGGTGATTGGTGTACTTGAAGATTTCACCCATGAAAGGGGTGAAAATGTTTGGTAGGAAGGGAAATCTTAGTCCCCGTTATGTTGGCCCGTATAAAGTCTTGAGCCATATTGGTAAAGTGGCTTATGAGGTTGAGTTTCCCTCGGAGTTGTCCGCCGTTCATCCTATATTTCATGTCTCCATTCTTAAGAAGAATATTGGTGATTCCGTTGTGGTTGATCCTTCAGAGAGTGCTGATAATCAGGATAGCCTTTCCTTCGATGAGATTCCCGTGGAGATCCTAGATTTTCAGATCCGTAGACTAAGGAACAAAGAAGTTCCCTTGGTCAATGTTTTATGGAGGAACCAATCTATTGAGGGTGCTACTTGGGAGGCAGAAGCAGACATGCGAGCCAAATACCCGCACCTCTTTTCCGCAAGTTCAGATCAATCAAAAGGTACCATTCTTCCTTGATTCAGCTTTTCTAATCTAAAGTTCAGCTATGCATCTATCTTTGTATGAGTTCTTGCGATATCTGGAGTGGTCATGAGTTTAGGAAGATCTTGAACCATTTAGTAATTGTTTCAGCTGTGTGTACTTAGTTTTTCCTGTATTCTGAGCGTAACAAGCGATATTTGAGGACGAATGTTCCCAAGGGGGATATATTGTAAGGCTCCGCAAAGTTCCCTCGTAGTTTAAGATGTAGGGCGTGTCGAGTGAGGCATGATTCCGACCCTAAAAGATTAAGAACTTTCTTCCTAAGTGAGTAACATGTTAACCATATAGAATTTCCCTAATTTCTACTTTTTATCGCATGGGAAATCTTATAAGCTTTCCATCGATATATGATTTTCCCAAATACGACACTTGGGTAAGTAGTTATGGCTAATTTAAGCCTTAGTCATAAAACTGCATCATTTAACTGCTTGGCGCATCGCGGAGAGGGTTGATTTGGCAATTGTCAATTTCCAGTGGAACCCCGCGATAGTGGCACATCACGGAGGAGTCTTAGGTCCCAACCAATAGGAAAACATGATGGCTCCGCATTGCGGAGGTTGCCAATTTCCTAATTGTCAAATTCCAGTGAGCCACCGCGATAAGTGGCGCATCGCGGAGGCCAATGAAATCAGGTTCTAGTTCAATTTTTCCAATTTCGTACAGATGTTTAAAAAGGGCACTTTGGACCTTTTCCAAGCCTATAAAATCATGAAAACACTAAATCAAAATCATTTACAAGCATCTTATGAGGTTTTTCTCAAGTTTTCTCTCAACATAAACCCTAAGTATCCAAAACCTCTTCTAAGAATCTCAAGAATCCACCATGAATTTCCTAAATTGAGTCAAGATTCAAGGTTCCCAAGTCAAGGACCTAAAGAACCCTCATTCTAGAGCATGAATAGAGTTCCAAAAGTTATAGTTCATCAAAAGCTTCTAATTCAAGGTATGTGGGGTTTTTGAACAAGGGTAACTCTTTAACCCTTGCGCCCAAAAGGCTATTTACATCATGAAATTCTTAAAATATATGAGCTTTTTGTTTACATGAATTTGAATTGGGTTTTTCACCCATTATTATTGAATGCATTATATTGATATTTCCCATGAATTAAGAGTCAAATGGCATGATTTCTACATGTTTTCTTGAGTATTTACAACTGGGTATAAATCCCATGATTTTACTCCTTGATAAGCTAATATTTGCATTGTTGAGTATTGAAGCTATGGCTATATTGAGATTTTGAGGTAATTTTCTAAAATTCCCAGATGTCCTCATGATTTATGAATCTATATGATATATATTATGCTTTTGATAAGCTTTAACTTGAGATTGAATAATGGGTTAGTAAGACTTATTTGAGACTTGTGAAATTATGAACTCTTGTGCTATGAGCACCCATGTTTTGAGTATTTTGAGATAATTGAGAAATGAATTGACCTAATGGTCCTTGAGCTTTGAAATCCACTTCACTATATGAGATTATCGATTTGATTATTGGGTTCGTGGTGAACCATGTTATGATTCTAAAAGTTAATTTTTTATAAGATGAGCCCAGATAATCTAAAGGGAGTAGTATTTAGCACCGAGTGGGTAAGTTACTACGGTTTCTTACCCCAAAACTACGTGCCACCGTAGTTTGGGACTGAGGCCGAGTTTATAATGATTATGATTGGGCCCGAGGCTGAGTTTCATTTAGTGATCACTAGACCTAGGTTATACTCTCTGGCAAGAGTATGACGGTCCTCCCCAACGTGCGGTCTCTTCCTTAGGAGGATAAAACGTTGGACACCATATAGCTCGCATGGTTTATGTCGGTTATGAGAACCTTCCTTGACAGTTAGACTTTGATATCAAACACTTATTTTCCTTCCCTATAAGCTATTTTCCTAAATGGTTGAATTGCAAAGATGTTTTCCCAACTAAAGTATTTTGTTGATGTGAGTTATTTCCTAAATGCTTTAGCTATTGCTCATACTAATGATAAATTATCTTTATTCCAGTAGTAGGCCAATGAATATGCTACTAATATTCCAATGTTCATGATATCACTATAATTATGCCCATGGACTAAATGATTAGATTTTGGATTATATAATGATTAGTCCTTGTTAATATATTTTATTAAGCCATTGATTAGGCTAGTTTTTAGGCCGTTAACTATGCTATTGTCCAAGTTATGTTCATGCTTAATAATTAAACTAATAACCATATTGGAAATACTTCTTATTATCAATATTTGAAATGATGATGTTAATGGTGCTAGAAGGCACACTTATTGACTATATATAAAGATATTCTATTGAATATACTTGGACTCATGATACTTTCTTATATGATTACTTATGATAATGTTATTGCCAATTCTTATACATATCTATATACACATCTCTCTGGTATGGGACAGAGAAAACATGTTGGTACTAAAGATATAAGTTTTGGGGAATAATCTGATGATTCTTTAAATTATTTATGTTACATATGCATATATCTACCGATAAAGTGACATTGATGATGAACGTTGGATTATGGAGGTATGATTTTCTTCGTTTTTCCTTTATATTTATTTATTTTAGCCCTTATGGTTCTTGTCATTTACTTTAGCCCTTGCGGGGCTTGCCATTTACTTTATCTCTCATGGCGTTTGTTCTCTATTAATGATAGGAATTTACGTATTATAATGATATATTGATACCCTCTGAGGTCAGGGGATACTGTGATGTTATATTGATACTTGGTGAGGTCGGAGGATATTATGATGATATAATGATACTGGTAAGGACAAAGGATATTGTGATAATATGATGATACCCAGTGAGGACAGAGGATATTGAGATGTTATCTTGATACCCGATGAGGCCGGAGAAAATTTTGATGATATGATGATACCCGGCAAGGCCAGAGGACATTGTGCTGATATGATAATACCTGGCAAGGATGGAGGATATTGTGATGATATGATGATACCCGGTAAGGCCGAAGGCTATTGTGATGTTATGATGATACTTGGTGCAGCCAGAAAATATTGTGATGACATGATAATACCCGGTACGACTAGAGGATATGTTGATGATATGATGATATACCCAGCAAGGATGGAAGATGATTATTGATATGCTTATGCTTACATCTTCCCGTTCGGTTCTGGCTTGCCCTATGTATGGCAATTATTTGCTTATTTATGCTTTTGCATAGTTGGGTGTAATGGTGGTACTAGAGATGTCAGTTATAGTCTTTTAGTAAGTTAAGTATAAAGTGGGATATTTTTTTATTTAAGGATAAATGATGTTGAGTTCTGGATGTTTCTTAAGTGGATAATTAAGACTAATAAATTAGTGAACCTTAGCGGTAAAGAGGACTAGTGGCATTGATTGCTATTAATAGTTATCCTTAACATATTATGGAGGTTAGTGGTAATGGGTTTAGCAATGGTGGTGACTAGTTGCTATTGATAACTAAGTTTATGATGTTGATTAGTTATTAAGTGGGGATTTATGGATTAATGATGCTAGTTAGCTAAGGATGTTAGTTGATAGATGGTTAGTGCATAAATGGTGATTAGCAGTCATTTGATGATTGGTGACTAGTGTAATTATGATGGCTAGCAATAAATATTGGTTAATTAGAGAATATGGTCTAGTGGTGAATCTTGACTAGATGCTAGATATAGGCTAGTTAGCAAATAATGGTTAGATGTTGAATCATTAATAGTGATTATGTGATGAATAGTGAATAGACAATAATTAGAGGTTATATGATGACTAGTGAGTAATTGGTTGGGAATTAAGTGCTAGCTAGCTAATAATTAATGAATAGGGTGTATTTATAACGTAGATGGCTATATGATTGTATGGTTTCTGTTATGAGTAAATTGGTATATGTTATTCTATTTTGATTATTGATGATGATTATGAATGTTTACAAATGATTGTATGATGAAAATTGAGGAAAATTATAGATAATAAGGAATTTTTGATATATTGTTCATTTGATTCCTTTATATTTCTCTTAGGTGTACTATTCGATTGTATTGGATGTCGTGATAAATTCTTTACGTTATGATATAGTTGATGTATGAGCCCCAACTCTGTACTTGTGTTTGCTTGTCATAGTACTTGTGTTACTTTATGTTTCTGAATTGTTAATTTCTTATACACGATGGTATTGGCATGCATTGATGCCTTAAGTTATATTGTTGTTCCGATATTTAATACTTGTTATGTACGATGTTATTGGCATGTGATGCCTTATGTTATATTGTTATTCTGATATTTAATGCTTATTATGTACAACGATATTGACATGTGTTGATGCCTTATGTTAAAGTTTTATTTCAATTTAATTACATATTATATACAATTATGATGGAGATGATTTAGGTTCAATTCTATACCTTGACTTAGTTATGATTATCTTGCAGTTTATCATTCTTATATCATGATTTAGCTCAGTCAGCTGATGATGCCTACTTAGTATCCATTGTTTTGGTACTTATACTACACTTCTGTACCTTTTTGGTGCAGATTCAATTATTAGTTGTTCGTATGGTGATTAATTTTTAAAAATAGGATGACCTCTTGGAGTTTGAGTCATCTAATTTCCTTCTATCTCTTGTATTCGGTCTTTAGTATCCGAGACAGATCTATTGACTATTCTAGACTTGGAGTTATATTGATATTATTTATTGCTCTTGTACTAACTCTACCAGGTTTTGGTATTGGTATCTTGTTAACTATTTATTCTACTTAGAACCCATGATGTTCATAATGGATGTCCTTGAATTTTGCCTATGTAGGGCCTTTATTACCGAATTAACCCATTGTGTTAGCTCCGGGTTAAGGTATTGGCTTACTTACTGGCGGGTTGTGGTAAGTTCCATCATGGCCCATAAATTGGGTAGTGATAGGCGAAGAGATTGGAGTTTGAAGTAGGTGATTTGGTGTTCCTGAAAGTCTCTCCTATGAAAGGAGTGATGAGGTTGGGAAGAAGGGGAAGCTCAGTCTACGTTATGTTGGGCCTCATCAGATCTTGAAGAAAGTTGGGAATGTTGCCTATGATTTGGATTTTCCTACGTGTTTGGGTTTCATTCATCCCAAATTTCATGTTTCAATGTTGAAGAAATGTATGGGTGACCTTTCCTTGATAGTTCCAATTGAAAGTATTGGTGTTACAGATTACTTGTTCCCCACGAATGATGGAAATGCTCAAGGCATGAGTTATATTTCCCTCATATCATTATTCTAGTTCACTATGTGATTCTGATGTACTTTTGCTATTATCATGCTAAAAGTGTCCTAACTCATCATTCAGGGATGAATGATCCTAAGAGAGAGGTTATGTAACACCCTTAAAATTTTGAGCATTTTTATGTTTGACCCTTCCGTGTTTGAAATATCAATTTTTGACATAAGTTGTGCTTAGGTATGTTAATAAGGTGTCTCAGAAGAGCTTTGGAATTTTTTGAAGGAGTTCGGGGTTATTTTGGAATTCTGAGGCAGTGAGCTTCTGCGTTTTTGGCGTTCCACAGAGGTTAGACTCTGCGATTTCAATATGGCAAAAAGACAATGTGCCTTCATGATAATACCATGTCATGGAGGTTAGCCTCCACGATAAGGGCATGGTACATAGGTTAGCCTCTGCAATAAGGTCGTGCCACACTAATAAGTTAAAAATTATACAGTCTTATTTTTATCCATTTGGGATGAGGGGATTTTGGTTCTTTTCAACCTTGTACGACCCTTAAACATGAAATAAACATATTTCCTTCAATTTTCAAAAATTAAATCCCCCTATTTCACTCTCAAACAAAAAACCCAAGAACATTCAAAGGATTCACTGTGCATTCATCATCCAGGCCCCAAAACATCAAATTAATTATAGATTCTTTTGTGTTTTATGCATGTATCTCTTCCCTAGAACTTATTTTGTTATAAGAATGTGTTTAAGCTATTACCCATGTGAATTTAATTGTTGGTTTTTAATTGGGTTGAGGGATTTTGGATGTTATTCGGTTGAATTTCTTTTCTCATGTTTTTTATGGATTATTAATGTTTTTAATTGATGGTTTTTGAAATAATTGGGTCCATGGGTATGGAATTGGATTGAGGGTCATGGATTTTGGTATTGGAATTGGTAATAACCTCAACACCTTATGAAATTGGCTTTGAAACATGGTTATATGTATAAACTTAACCCATTTTGAAATAATTACATTGCATAAAAGGTTAATGGAATAAGTTTTAACTTTAGATTGAACCTTGGGGGTGTTGTATCCCCTCTCGTGGATGAATAATTTGAACTCGTGGGGTCGTGGATTCCTCCAAGTTGATGGATAATTGAAATTCCTTAATGATATTAGCTTGTAAGTGTAATTGGTATGATGATACCAACGGAATATGCATTAATGGATGATTTATGGTTTGATGAATGAGAATGTGTAAATAATTTAAATTGGGATTAAAAGGGGTTGTTTAGCTCGACATGAAGGTGGAGGTCCTGAGAGACCGATACTGGAAATCCACGTTTGCCGGTGTTCATGTTTTACACTTTATATATATTTGTATCCTGGATGGTGTATGATCATGGATTCCCCGGTATTCCTTGATACCTCTAGTTCGTGCGGCTAACATGCCCTAGGGACTTTTTGGTAGGGGGAGCCAGACCCATATAACCCGTAGGTTCCTTTTTATGACAGTAAAAGCTACACAGTCCAGCTTAATGTTTTAACTCTCATGCTAAACCTTGTTCCCTATCTCGATATATTATATATATGTCTATGAATGTGTGTGCATGGTTTTGGAATTATTTGATCATGGCATTATTTTATTCCTTAACCATGAGTTACATGCTAGTGCTCACCCTGTTAACCATCCCAGGACCTACATTGTTTTGTAATGTAGGGACCAAAGACACTTTTTTACCCCTGTGCAACGTTAGTGGATTAGCATGTTGACGAGTTGCTTGAAGTGGTGAGCTTCCATCCACCAGAAGGCCCTTCATTTAATAATTTATTTCATTTATGTTTTATACTATCTTTTGGGTCCCTTTTTGGCTATAGTCGGGGGCATGTTCTCACTTAGTTGATGTTTAGTTTTGTAGAGACTTTTTTGTACAATTGTGGATTGGGTATTGTTAAATTCTTAGAAACCTTATCTTGGTTACTTTATCTATCATTCATTACTCTTTAATAGGCTTCTGTATTGTTATTATTAACATTTTTGTGCTCATGAGGTTAGGCGATGGGGGTGGTATCCAGTCCATAGTGGACTTGAGATACCTTTTGCGGATAGGCCCTAGTTTGGTTCATGACAACATGAAATTTAACGTCTATTTCTACCATTTAATAATGTGTTCTTCTTATGGATATATTTATCTGGATCGATGTGATACACACCTTCAAAGAACATACACAAAACTAGGGAAGATTTGTACTAAGTTTATGTTATAGTACTATCAATTAGAAAACAAATCTATAGCTCAAGTCAGCTTTTTGAGGTTTGGAAGAAAATTTATTTCTATGTGTGGATGTTTGTCATGATTTGGGGCTACCCTCTAGTCGAGGAATGGTATATAAAGACATAAGTGACCCAAGCTAACCCATGGTCTAGTACCTGCTGTCAACACTGAATAAAATGATAATAAAACAATATGTACGAAAGATAAATTGATAAGGTTCTATCAACTGGAATACTGAAATATATAAAATGACATATCTGAAGTATCTGATAAATATTGGAAATTAGACTATCTGTATGAAAGCCTCTATAACATAAGGAGGGGATTCCATAAACCCCCAAATAACTCCAATGGACTGAACATAAAGAAATACTGAAATAACTAAAATATCCTGTCACGTCCTCGATGGATGAGGACTCAACACTACTGCTGTGTGGAACTGCTGAGTTGTCTAGGGATTGTCGAGAAATTGTGCATCCGAACCTATGTTATAAGACACCATAGTGCAGGAGAAAAGTATGCGATCAGTACTTTGAATGTACTGACACGTGAGGTAAAGACTAACTGAATACATGTGGAAACTTAATGTAGTTTTATGAACATGTAAAACTGAGAATGCAAGACCAAGTAAGCATGTACTAGAATAATCTATAAAATTGACTGATTAAATTACTAAAATCTTATTACTTGGTCAAACAAACTTGGACTAATATAGATTGAGTACTGACTGAAACCGTGGGAGCTATCATGTAACTAACATGCCCCAATCTAAGAAAATCAGGGTCCAACCTGTAACTCCAGTTGGAAGAGTGTCAGTACCTTGCCATGAGTACTAACACATTTCTGAAAATGCCGATCCACAACGCTAATGTCCCGAAGGACTAGGGAGTCATTCCTAACTGCCGGGTGAATCATATAATCCTATCCTGGCTACATAGTTTTGGAACTTAGGGATTGCTACTAAGGACTTAATCCTAATTGGCGGGTGATCCCCCATCCCTAGGTTTACTCGGTGCTAAATCCTACTCCCAACTGAATGACACTGGTATTATTTTCATGGGTCTAACGTAATGTGGTACTGTACTAATGAGTGCTCAGTATGAACATAATGTTCTAAATATGGTAATAAACTATAGTATGAATGACTTGTAAATTTGGAATAAAGACATGCATAAACAAATTGGTATCAGGTGTTCATAACCCTCCAACACAGAATGATTAAAAATATACTATAAAAATATTTAAAAAGTGATATAAAGTCATATTTCGAAGACTCAAAACATAAGACATTTCAATGAATGAGTGAGAAACATGAATTTGAACATGGGAATGTGTTAAACTTGAGAGGACAACATATATTCGTGGTTTAATACATAACTTGACGATTTAGTATGAAATCAATTGAACATGACATGGGTAATTAAAATTTAAAAGATAAAGTAACCTAATTTGCATAGGAAGGCATGTTGACATGGCTTGAATTCAAATTTCTAATAAGTCATGGATTAAATTCATGATTTACATAGATAGTTTCTCAAAAGAAGGTTAAAATCCATATTTGAATAAAAAAGGGATTTTTGGGACTCAATGGGTGGAAGGAACCCATTGATGAGTACCCCACATACTTGAATATTAAAGCCTTGGATAAATTTCTTGGTACTGAACTTGAATTTGATGAGCCCTAGTTAGTTATGGGAAGAAAGAAATTTCCACTTTTTGCTCTGTGATGGATGATTTCTGAGTTATGATAGGTTAGGGTAGTTTTTGAACTTGATACTGTTGTTTGGAGGGTGAAACAACGTAGTTTTAGGGTTAAAAGAGTGGGAAATACCAAAAAAAAACCTTAGAAATCATCTAGAAAATGGCTGGAAGTCATCCCGACGAGTTTGGGTATAACTCGTAAGTTCTGGGTATGGGTGATGTTAGGCGTATTTACACGCCTAAAGAACCTTAATTTACCCATATTTTAGCTAAGTTTTAAAGGACAAAGTATATAATTCCTGCACTTTTAGTCTTTTTTCCTGTAAGTGAGCTAACCAACGTGATTAGCAAGTTTTCAGGAATAAATGATGAAGATTTCAGCATTTTATGGACTGTTGGACGCCAAAGGAAACTTCACGTAAGAAGGAAGGCAGCTTCTGGAAGCTTGTGGACTGAAAGTGATGCATGGAGAACTTATCCCGGGCAAAAACAACATTTCTAAAGACTTGGGGGATCAGCAGTAACTTATTAGGATTAGAACAAGTATGCAGTAACCCAGTAGGACTAGGCCAAGGATAAAAACCCTATTTCAGTAGGACTAGGACAAGGATGTTATAAAAACCCTATAATGCTGAATTTTTAAGCATTCACTTATTCATTAATTCAAAGCTTTTTATTATTCTCACTCATTCTCTTTCAATTCATTCTTACTCTCTTCTATTCTTAAATTCATTGTTGACATTATTCTTCATCTATTCGACTTTTAATTTTCACGACAAGAGAAATGCTACTAGCAAGGAATTCACGCCACAAGTGACGCCAATACTTCCTTATCGTGATATTGTTATTCCTTTGGAATGATGATATCCTCGTGGTTTTCCTTCACAATTATGAGTAGCTAAACTTCTCTGTTTGGGTTTTGGAAGCCTTATGAGATACTAGATATTGCTATGAGTTTGTGAATTCTTGATACGTATGTTGCTTATATCATTACTCTCTTCATCTTAATTGAATTCTTGTGGTTGCAAACATATAGAATACGCCAGTATAACATTAACTTGTTCGAAAGAAAAGTTACATGTCTGGAAAAGAGAGAATGACAACGAAATAGGGCTACCAACCCCTGTTTAAAAGTTAGTGCTGTAACTGGATTAACCTCTTGGAGAATTCGTACCATTAGTATACGCTTTAAGCTCGAAAGAGTTAAAGTGATATAATCCTTGATGGTCGAAAGACACTAGGATTTACCATAGAATACGAATCTCTATAAGCGCATGCATGTATGAATTCCGCATAACTCATAGACAATAGATACGTAAAACTCATAAGGTGGACATAACCCTAACTTACAATTCTCATTGATTAAAACCTACTAAACATTCCATTTTTCTTTGTTACTTTGATACTCTTAATTCACGCTACAATTAAATCCCCCCTTTTTTCGTAGAATTTTCGATCAACAGCCTACTAATCGTTGCATACTTAGTGACCAAGTATTCCCTGTGGGATTCGACACCCAACCCAGTTAGGTTCTATATTTGACAGCGACCGCTTACACTCTTACGAGAGCTGTAGTTTGAGCGTTATCAAATTTTGGCGCCGTTATCGGGGAATACAGTTGTCAACGAAGTTTGTGATAATTACTAGACCCTTTGGTCAAAGATTCTCGTATTTTACTTTTAGTTGTTGTTTTTTTTTCTGCAGGTTTTATTCAGTGCATGCCCCATACTCGAAGTTCGGGACAACCATTATTACTTATAAACCCTGAACCGCAACTTATTGGCAAGATGGAGGAACAACGTGACATTGAAAGAAGGGCTGCTCAACAGGAGCAGGCTAGATTAGCTGCTTTGGCCGCCGCTCAAGTGCATCAACAGAATATTGATAACCCTGGGCGAGCAATAAATCCTGACGATGAGGACCTAGGTGATGATGAGTTACTAAACCCTAGGCGTGATGCTGAGGTGGCAACACCTGCTAACAGAAGAGATGGTCAAGCTAGATTTAGACCTGAACGCCGAGCTATGCAGATTCCTTTTGATGATGATGATGACGATCTGGACGGAGCTGGTGCCACAGAAGCTATTATTCCACCGCCCTTGGCACCCGGAGCCAAGTTCAATATCACTAGCACCATGATTCAGTTATTGCAGCTCAAGGGACTATTTGGTGGACTTGCAGGTGATGATCCGAATATACATTTGGTCAACTTTATCTCTACATGCAAGTCATTCGACAATCCAGGCATTGGACAAAATGTAATTCGGCTGCGATTATTTCCATTGTCTTTATCTGGGGAGGCAACTCTATGGTTGAACGGGCTAACTCCTGATTCTATTACTAATTGGAGGCAACTGAAAGACGCTTTCCTAGAAAGATTCTTTCCGCCATCCAAGAGAGCACAATTGAGAGATGAGATCAATAATTTTCGATAGCTTCCAACTGAAGCTCTCCACGAAACATGGGAGAGGTTAAAAAAGAAGCTTATGCGGTGCCCAAATCATCATATGACCAATGTCTACTTGATGGAGATATTATACAGGTCTTTGAATTCAGTGACTAAGCCAGTGGTTGATAATGCTGCAGGAGGGTCATTCATGGACCTTACTTTTATTCAGGCAAGTGATATGTTAGATTGTATGACAAAGCAAAGTAGATCTTGGCATACCATTGATTCAGAGGTAGCAAGCTCTGCCATATCTATTGGCATGACTGCAGAACAAAGGCGAAGAGAAGAGGAACATGATCAAGATATGGCTCATATGAAAACGCAGATGGATCTTCTTACCAAGCACTTATTATCAGGGAAGACCGAAAAGGTTAAGGCCGTTGTATCACAGGGAAGAGATGAATCCGACTCTGAGGAAGAAGCGAACTACTTGAATAATTAGGGGGGTTTCCGAGGCAATGCCCGAGGAAACCAAGGTTGGAACTATTATGATAAATCTGGATACAAGGACTGTGATCAAGGTAGTTGGAAGAATAAGACTGACAAGAGTGGTTTGTATATTCCTCCTTGAAATTGTGAGGCCGCGGCATCTGGTTCGGGGAAGATGCCTATGGAAGATATGAAGGCAAAGATGCTGAAAGGAGTGGAGGCAACTAATACGGGAGTGAATGAGGTGAAGAACGATTTGTCTTCAATAAATCAATTGGTTAACTCACATTCCACTTCAATAAAACAATTGGAGCAACAATTGAGTCAACTTTCAGCGGCATTCAATCAAAGAAAAGCTGGAACACTACCTAGCGACACAGTGCAAAATACAAGGAATGATGGATCGTGTATGGCTATTACTACCCGAAGTGGTAAAGTGTTGGAAAATCCATCTAAAGGCAAGCAGGTAGTTGATGATATAACAGATAATGTTATTGATGCAGAATGTGAAGAGGCCGAAGAAGCTGAAGAGTGTGTTCATGACGTCACCCCTAGACGTCTGCAGCCTGAAAAGATTGATAGTTGGAAGCAAGGTAAAAAGAAAGTGGTGGAGAAAACTATTCCCCTTCCACCACCACCTTTTCCTCAAAGACTGAAGAAGAAGGCTGACGACACTCCTGAAAAGGTTGATAATCGGAAGCATGATAAAAAGGAAGTGGTGGAGAAAACAATTCCCCTTCCACCACCACCTTTTCTGCAGAAACTGAAGAAGAAAGCTGATGATACCAGGTTCAGTAAATTCATGACTATGTTGAAGCAACTGACTATTAATGTTCCTTTGGTGGAAGCGCTAGAGCAGATGCCCGGATACATTAAATTCATGAAGGACCTTTTGACAAAGAAGCGGGCAGTAAGCTATGAGCTGGTAGATAATGTTCATCATTGCAGTGCAATCGCTACAAGATCGTTAGTTCAGAAAAAGGTAGATCCTGGTGCTTTCACTATTCCTTACACGATTGGATCGTTGGATTTTGCTAAGGCTTTGTGCGATTTGGGAGCTAGCATCAATTTGATGTCGCTATCCGTGTACAGAAAGTTGGGGTTGGGTGACCCTACACCAACCAATATACGGCTCGTGATGGCAGATAGGTCGGTAAAATGACCTGTGGGTATCTTGAATGATGTGTTGGTGAAGGTTTCCACCTTCATCTTTCTTGTAGACTTTGTTATTTTGGATTGCGAGGTGGATTCTGAAGATCCCATAATCTTGGGATGCCCTTTCCTCTCAACTGGAAGTGTGCTTATCGACTTAAGAGCTAATGAGCTTTTATTTCGGATGAATGACGAAGTGGTCCATTTTGATGTATGCAAAGCAATGAAGCAGCCCAGTGATATGAATGTGTTCTTTGTAGATGATGTTTATTATGAGGATGAGAAAGAATTATCTGTAGAGAAGCAGCTTACTGTTGAGTCACTATCTGATGTGCTACTGAATTTTGAACGTGAGGAGGCTGAAAAACAAGAAGAAACCGTTCGTGCTCTAACAGGAATAAGGTCTTATTCTCATGATCCTAAGAAGTTGGGCCTTGATCTTAAGAATCAATCTTCACCAACAGCGAAGAATTTCATTGAAGAGATACCAGCGCTAGAATCGAAAGAGCTCCCCAGTCACCTAAGGTATGCATTTTTGGGAAGTGGAAATACAGTCCTGGTGAGTGTTGCGGCTGATTTAGGTGAACAGCACGTAGAGACTCTCATCTCTGCTCTGAAGAGGTACAAGAGAGCCATTGGTTGGTCTATTGATGATATAATTAGTATCCCACCTGGGATATGTATGCACAAGATGCATATCGAAGAAGATTGCATGCCCATAATTAAGCATCAGCGTCATCTGAATCCATTCAGAAAATGATGCACCAAATATCTCGATGAAGTCTAAGTAATCGAGATAACTATGTCGTGCCGCGACAATAAATCAAGCGCTTGGTGGGAGGCAACCCATCGTTTTTATTTGTTTTGGTTGTTTTTGTTTTCCTAGGATTTTATCGAGCCACGACCAAAACTAAGGCGCTTGATGGGAGGCAACCCATCTTTCTAATCGTTATTGTTGTTTTTGAGTAAGTGTAGGTGCAAGACGTATAAAGGAGGAACTTGGTCTCAAATTTTAATTTGAAAGTGAGCAATGTTAAAGGTGGTAAGTGAGTAATGAAGGAGCAAAAGGCTTTCGGTTAGGCATTGCCTATACAAATCTAGGCAATGGACAAGGCAAGGCCTATGTAAATCTAGGCAACGGACAAGGCAAGGCCTATGCTATGGCCTTTGTTCTCTGAATCTACAATGCCATAGCATAGGCGCCGCCTATGCCCAACAATGCCATAGAATAGGCGCCGCCTATGCTCAACTAGGCAAAGCATTAGGCGCCGCCTATGCCAAGCATAAGCAAAGCTAAAGGCGCCGCCTATGCCATTGCCTTTGTTCTCTGAATCTACAATGCCATAGAATAGGCGTCGCCTTTGCCTCCCAAATCTCTCAAAACTTTTCTTTTTGCTCATCTAACCATGCAAGATCATCTTCCGAGTTCAACACCAAGTAAGTCCTTCATTTATATTCCGAAGTTGTTACAATCTTATGCTTATAATGGTAATTTAGATCTTAAAGTGGTGTTGGTGATTTGAACGTAGTAGATTTGTTATGATACATCTAGTTGAGTGAGAGAATACGTGTGGGTGTTCTTGACTTGGTTCCATCTTGTAGTTGATTTGATACACTGTCATACTTTTGTGAAATCAAAAATAGTGAAGTTAATTGCATACTCTTCAAAGTTGAATTCTTGGATGTTTGAATGACTCGTTTATCGAGATAAAGATCATGATTGAATACAAGCATGAGATGTTATGATTATTTCTATGCCATAACTTGATACGATCTCTATGTAGTAGTCTTGTTCAAAAGGTGCATTAATCCACACACGAAAGTATAGTCAAGATTACATGAAATAGAGTTGAAAAGGATAGTAAAATGACATGAAAGTATGACTCCGCTGAACATATTGTTGGAACATATCACCTAAATGTATGTCGATGAAGTCTGAGTAATTCACATTATTCACTTAATTAGTTTGTGTCAACAAATTAAGTGTGGGGTGGTGCCACTATTGTCTGGTTGTCGATTAAATCTTCCGAGATGAGCTAGCATGAATTTATTTTAGTCTCAGGTAAAATGGCACCAAAAGGTCGACCAGGAAAAGAAAAAGCGTCCACCTCACAGAAAGGTCAGAAAAGGGGAAGAAAAGAGAAAGCTGAATCCTCCTCTCTGCAAATACCTCGAATGACGATGTGAAAGACAACTCTGGTAATGACAACTCTGATGATGATTCTGACGCAGGGGGTTTGACCCCAGACATAGAAAAGGAGTCCGACTAATCAGGTTTTCCTTACTTATTTCCACTGAGGGCAGTGTGTCCCGTCTAAGTATGGGGTGAGGGTATTTGTATGCTGTAGCATACTTCTTTGCCTGCATTTATTCTCGTTTGTAGTTAAATTTTTTTATTTTTAGATTTTTTTAGATTTTGCATGAAATTTTTCTGATAGGCGGCATGGTATTATGACAAGAGTTTGTGCTAAAATCATTGCTATTGAGACGTTTAGGCTCCAAGTGTGACTCACTGTGTGATATTTGTGTGGTTTAATTCATTCATCTGTTGGGTCAAGAGTCTATACTGCTCCCAATAAAGTTAACCATGTGCCTTGTGTGTGTGAGGCTATAGTATATTCTGTGTTGTGACTGATGCTAGAACTTGCCTGGTGTGTGTGTAAAGTGAAATAAAGAGTGTGAGTTTAGGAGATGATTTAGGCATTTCTTTGGCAGCCTGTGATTGTTTACCTTCTTTTTACCTACCCGAGGACATTATCTTAGTTAACCCCCTTTGAGACTATTAGCTATTTTCTTTGACAGCCTCATATGTAGCCTAATCCATTTTTTTCAAGACCATAATTTGATCCAAATTCCTAAGAGCTTTAAATTGTAAAATCATGTGACAAAATAAGAGGAAATTGGGTGAGAGTGATGCCTTAGAGTGTAATGGTACTTGAATTTGTTATGAAAAAAAGTGGCTATCATAGAGGTGTGTTATAAAAAAAAAGAAAAAAAAAGAAATAGAAAAACAAAAAGATAGTTGGGTTTATGATTAAATAAAAAGATAGTTATGTTTTAATAACAAAATAAGTGAAAAGGGGTGGTAGATAAAAGAAAGGTAGCAGGGTTGATTAAAAGAGAGTGTTAATGGCATAATGTGATGTATTAAAGCGCTTAGGAGCATAGTCACTATTTCTGGCCAAAATAGTCCTACCTGTCCCTTAGCCTACATTACAACCTGTAAAAGACCTATTTGATCCTAAGCTTAGCATTCTGATATTAGTAGAGCATTACACTAAGGGAAAGCCTATGGTCATCAGTTGCAACATATGAATTCTTTGTGAGAGTGAGAGCAAGGATAATCTTATACCCATGTTTAGAAAAATGAAATACTTGTGAGTAATTATGGGTGATATATTGTGAGACACACATGGTTGATGAGTTTTGGTTAGTCTTGTATGATTATTTATGCCTTAACTTTTGAATACGAATTAACCATCATCACGAGTCTATGTTGGAGGTTGAATTGTTTCTAGAAGTGATTAGAAAACTACTCTTTGTTAATAATTGTTGTGCCTGTCTTGATGAATATTTTGTGCTGTTACTGTGAAACCCTAAGTAGATGTTTATATGGACATGATATATTGTCCGAGGACAAACAAAGCTTTAAGTGTGGGGTGTTGATGTTAGGCGTATTTACACGCCTAAAGCACCTTAATTTACCCATATTTTAGCTAAGTTTTAAAGGACAAAGTATATAATTCCTGCACTTTTAGTCCTTTTTCCTGTAAGTGAGCTAACCAACGTGATTAGCAAGTTTTCAGGAATAAATGATGAAGATTTCATCATTTTATGGACTGTTGGATGCCAAAGGAAACTTCACGTAAGAAGGAAGGCAGCTTCTGGAAGCTTGTGGACTGAAAGTGATGCATGGAGAACTTGTCCCGGGCAAAAACAACATTTCTAAAGACTTGGGGGATCAGCAGTAACTTAGTAGGATTAGGACAAGTATGCAGTAACCCAGTAGGACTAGGACAAGGATAAAAACCCTATTTCAGTAGGACTAGGACAAGGATGTTATAAAAACCCTATAATGCTGAATTTTTCAGCATTCACTTATTCATTAATTCGAAGCTTTTTATTATTCTCACTCATTCTCTTTCAATTCATTCTTACTCTCTTCTATTCTTAAATTCGTTGTTGACATTATTCTTCATCTATTCGACTTTTAATTTTCACGACAAGAGAAACGCTACTAGCAAGGAATTCACGCCACAAGTGACTCCAATACTTCCTTATCGTGATATTGTTATTCCTTTGGAATGATGATATCCTCGTGGTTTTCCTTCACAATTATGAGTAGCTAAACTTCTCTGTTAGGATTATGAAAGACTTATGAGATACTATCTATTGCTATGAGTTTGTGAATTCTTGATACGTATGCTGCTTATATCATTACTCTCTTCATCTTAATTGAATTCTTGTGGTTGCAAACATATAGAATACGCCAGTATAGCATTAACTTGTTCGAAAGAAAAGTTACATGTCTGGAAAAGAGAGAATGACAACGAAATAGGGCTACCAACCCCTGTTTAAAAGTTAGTACCGTAACTGGATTAACCTCTTGGAGAATTCGTACCATTAGTATACGCTTTAAGCTCGAAAGAGTTAAAGTGATATAATCCTTGATGGTCGAAAGACACTAGGATTTACCATAGAATACGAATCTCTATAAGCGCATGCATGTCTGAATTCCACATAAATCATAGACAATAGATACGTAAAACTCATAAGGTGGACATAACCCTAACTTACAATTCTCATTGATTAAAACCTACTAAACATTTCGTTTTTCTTTGTTACTTTGATACTCTTAATTCACGCTACAATTAAATCCCCCCTTTTTCGTAGAATTTTCGATCAACAGCCTACTAATCGTTGTATACTTAGTGACCAAGTATTCCCTGTGGGATTCGACATCCAACCCAGTTGGGTTCTATATTTGACAGCGACCGCTTACACTCTTACGAGAGCTGTAGTTTGAGCGTTATCAATGGGTCATACCTTGAGTCGTCACAAGGAACCCAAATTTTGACCCATACTATTATGTGTATGAATCCTCATGATGACTCGTATGGTCTGCTTACGAGTCATATTAGTGAATCGTACCCACTAGTAGCTTTGACAATGCTTTAGAAATTTGGCAATAACTTTTACCTCGATATCAGATTAAGGAAAAATTTGTATTGTTAGAAGACTAATTTAATTATCTATCTATTTTTGGTCTTGATATTAAATATGTTTAATAAAATAGAAGTTATGTATATTTGAATATAACTAAAGTTATATTCTGCATAAGACCTTAATCGCTAAGGGATGTTTCGACTTGTTCATGAGCTAGGAGCTATTTGAGAACTTAATGTATGTCGAACTAAATTATAAATCTATCAAAAAATGAGGATAGATTCTTGGATCCTTTACTGTTTAGGATATGAGTCATATCTTATGACTCGTAATGAGTCAATACAACTTGTAGCCACCACTCGTAAGCTGGACAGAAACTTAGGCAACCTAGGTTGTTACCCTTATGACTCCACTTCAGACAACTCCTACCATGCCTTGACTACTTCTAAGGTCAGCTCTCTTCCATAATAGACTTCAACTACTCCACACTGCCATTGGTAAAACTCTAACATACGACTCGTATGTTGTTCATTGAACTTAAGGAAATAAGTAATATGTTGTACATAGCTTTTAGACACGAGGTATTAAACTATATCCCCCTTAGGATCATTCGTCCTAGAATGAAACTGTTTGAGATGAGGTACTAGGAAAACTGAGATTATGCAATAAATATCCATGAGCTGAATTGTGATTAAATAGCAAAATCTGAAACATGATGTATGGGTTGAACTAAATTCATCAATGCATGGTATGGCATGAGGATGGTCATATAGCTGAGATAGAGAATGAGAAAGTCAATTAAGGAAAACCATTACCTTAAGCTGAATCAGAATTTACAGAAAATAAATGGGGATACTTGGCTGTCATATCTGCTTCTGCTTCCCAAGTAGCTCCCTCAACGGACAAATTTCTTTATAGAACCTTAACCAAGGGGACTTCTTTATTACTCAACCTACAAATCTGACGGTCAAGAATCTTAACTTGGATTTCTTCATAGGAGAGACTTTATTTCACATCACACTTTCTAAGGGTATGAATGAAGCTGGGTCGCTAATGCATTTATTTAACAAAGATACATGAAACACCAGATGCACTAATGCCAATTCTGCAGGCAACTCCAACTCATAAGCTAACTTCCAAAAATGACTCAAAATTTTATATGGGCCAACATAGCGGGGACTGAGCTTCCCCTTCCTGCCAAATCTCTTCACCTCTTTCATGGGTGAAATCTTCAAATAATAGGTCACTAACATTAAACTCGAGATCTCTTATGCTCACATCTTTATAAGATTTCTGATGACTTTGGGTTGTCTCCAGGCTTTACCGAATCAACTAAACTTTCTCCATTGGCTCATATGCTGAATCTGTCCCTATCAAAGCAACTTTTCCTACTTCAAACCACCCAATAACATATCTACATCTCCTTTCATAGAGAGCCTCAAATGGAGTCATTTGAATATTGGAATGATAACTATTATTGTAACGCCTCAAAAATCTGTCCCAAGATGTCACACGGTGCTTAGGACCACAAGTGATCCCAAGCTAACCCATGAGATAACATACTGTTAAGCAACTGATAAAATATGTATAAAATGAATGATCTTGCTATGAGGAAACATAAAAATGATGAAATCTGTGAAATTACAATATTGATACAACTTTTACATTCTAATAAAGTATGAAAAGAAGGACTGAATTTACATAACTAACTCTAACTGACGTCTATAAAGCCTCTGCTATACTCACTATAGATAGCTAGGATGTGACCCTAACTACCACTAATCAATACATAGAGTAGGAAAGTAAAGTATATAAATAACATCTAACTAAAGTCCCTGAAGTAGAAGGACTCATCATCTGCTGGCTGGAATCTGCAACTGTCTGATTCTCACTTTACATACCATGATTTGTACCCTACATTATGAGACAATGTATCACATAGACACATATGTAGATCGGTACTTTGAGGATGTACTGAGTATATGGGGGTGAGTGCATAAGTAAAACATTACCATCAGATTTTATAAAATCATGCATGCTAAATGTAAATAACTCACATAGGCTTGAGTAATCTAAAATCTGAAGATCATAAATCATGAATAGTAAATTATATAGTATAAATCTTGTGAGTCATAACACTTAGTTCTAAAATCTATATTTCTATTCTATTCTCAAATCATATAGGCTAAGTGAAAAAGGGCTCACCTTTTTATGTCAGAAACTAAAAGCTGTATTTTTGTAATATGAAATCATAAGTAAAATAATATCTGAGTAAGTTTGTGAGCCTTTACACTTAGTTTCTCTAAAAGCTTCTCTGTTAGCTAGCAGAGAGGTTCTCTTAACTGACATAAACCATGGAGCATTCATGGAGGCCAACATTCTTGTCCCCCTAAGGAGGAATCCTCACGTTGGGGAGAGGAGTCATACTCTTGCCAGGGAGTATAACCTATCTAAGTAATCACATATCTGTCGTCCACGTAGAAATGGGAATAATCTAAATCCTATGTTGTCACGTAGTTCTGGGTTATGAAATCGTAACGTACCTATCTCGGTGTTAAATACTATTTCCATTAAATCTGTATGCTCATTCTAATGGAAATTCTCTTTTAAAATAATCTAATGGTTTATAATGAAAACCAACCGTATACCTGTAAAGCTAAATTTGTAATCTGAATCTGTAAAGTGGATTTCATATCTATTCTGAGACCAAAAGGTGAAATCTTTAACAATAATCTGAAATGAATCTAGTCATAGGGTGCTTATAGCACAACAATTTTTGAGATAGCAATCTTAAATTAGGGCTTAGTGATCCATGTATCAATATCCTGTTAAAACATCAAAATGTTCATACTTGATAATGTAAACATTGATAATTCAACTCAAAATCTGGAAATTTCTGCAATATGCATGAAAATATGAACATAATCATGTAATTCAACTTCCAAATCATTGGAAATCTCATAAGCTTGTAAATAACATTAATGGGTATAAACCCTAACTTCAATTTCATGGGAAATCATATAAAATTAAGTAAATTCGTAATTAAAATAAGTTTTGGACACAAGGATGAAAGGAGTATCCTTGTTCATAACCCCATATACCTTAATTGATAATCTTAGATGTAAAGCTTGAATCTTGGATTCCTATTGTGCTTTTGGAGATTAATTCTTGGAGTTCTTGTATTGGGAATCCTTAATCTTGAGTTTCCTTGGAGAATTAATGGAGGAATTTGGATTTTTTAGGGAAAAAGTTTGATGATCTAGAGTTTTTTTTGGAGAGAGAGTAGATGAAATAAACATAAAGTGCCTTGGAATGTGTTAAATCTTGTGTTTTGGATGGATTGGCACCTTGGGGATTTATCAAAATACCCCCTTTAAACTTTTAAACGGAACTGAAAATGTAACATTTTTTCAAACTGGGTGGCCACCGTGATGTGCCACTATTGTGGTGGCTCACTGAAAATTGACAAATGGGAACTGGGCATGCAACGCGATGTGCCACCATCGCGATGCCCTATAGTTTTTCCATTTTGGCCACTAATTCGATGCGGTAAGATCGCGTTGGGCTACTGGACTTTGACAAATGGGAAAATGGACAACTCTGCAATGCTCCAATATCACGGAGGTCCACTGGAATTGACGATTTCTATTTTTTCTTTCTCCACGACGCGCTGAGAGTCCAGGTGGCACACTGTCAACTTAAAAATGCTCTAACTTCTCAACCGAGTGTTGAATTTGGGCGAATTTGGTATCGATGGAAAGCTTATTAAATTTCCCACACAATTAAAAGTAGAAATATTTAAAATACCACACGAATAAAAGGTATACATTTTTGAAGCTAATCTTTAATATTTTAGGGATGTATTTGAGCTTGAAAGAGTATAGGGTATTGCAATATCTCTCCCTTGAGAACATTCATCCTCGAATGTGGCTAGTTAAGCTGATAATACTGAGAAATCTGAGGCTATATTCTATCATGCACAACTGAAATAAACTGAATAACTGATTCTCAACATAATGAGCTTACTAAGCTAATCTGTGAGTGCATGAACTCTCATGAAAATAGCTACATGGCTGAGATAGGAACGAGAGAGTCAACTTATGAGTAAAAATTTATTTAGGCTAGATATGATTTTGTGAGAAAAGATGAGAGGTTCATGACATGAAAACTTAGGGTATTACAATTGTTGTAGGCAAACTCAATCAAAGATAAGTAGTCATCCCAACTACCCTTAAAATCAATAACACAAACCATCAACATGGACTTTAAAGTATGAATGGTCCTCTCTGCCTGACCATCTGTCTGATAATGAAAAGCTATACTGAGGTGAACTTGGGTATAAAGACCCTTCTAAAAATCCTTCTAAAAGTGAGAGGTAAACTGAGTACCTCTATTGATACAAAATCAAACCAACAACACCAAGAGCTTCAAGTAGGCTCGGATTTCAGTCCAACAACACAAGAACAACAAGTTTAAGTTTCGGTTTTTCAGTCCAACAACACAAGAACAACAAGATAGATAACAATACTAGTGAATCGAAAAGAGCCCCACACGGCTTCACTAGACTTTAAGATAACAAAATCAACAACAACAACAAGATAAAGAAAGATAGATAACTTGACATATAACATTCAAGAAACTAAGAACCCTAACATCAAGAGAGGACCCTAAGTCTAATGAATATAAACACCAAGTTCTTACGAGGACCAAGAGGCACTCAATGACCTCAAAACCCTTGTTTCTAGACAAAGAGACAACACAAGTATCCCTCTACTTGTGAGATAATAGGGACGGCTTCTAAGAGTGGACGAGAGATCCGAAATGTTTAGTGTTTTTAGGTTACAAAATCAGCATTCAAAAACTAAGGAATAACTCTCTAACATGTTCTATTTATACTACAAACAAAAGGGGTAAAATGACCCATCCGCCCTTGCTTCTTGTGCCAACCTTGGAGAGTAGTTTATTACACATTAAGACCTCTCTTCACACATAAAAACGTTTAGGTCCTTGGTTGGTTCAATCACCAACTCACACACGGCCATTTGCATGAACAAAGCTTGGAGTTTTTGTAATTCCCGAGCTTGGCTTCGTGTGAAAGGCCGTGTACCTGTGGAGGCTGCCCCAACCGTATCATTCTCTCCATCTTGAGAGGAATTTGACCTCAAATTCAGCATTTGGTCATCTTCAACCGCATCCACGAGGGAGAGATCACCAACGTTGAAAGTGTTGTGCACTTGATATTCCGGTGGAAGGTCAATCTTGTAGGCGTTGTCATTGATTCTCTCAAGTACTTGGAAAGGACCATCACCCCTTGGCATCAATTTGGACTTCCTTTGAGCTGGAAACCGATCCTTTCGAAGATGCACCCACACCCAATCTCCGGGTTCAAGCACAAGCCTTCTTCTCCCTTTGTTTACCCTTTTTGCAACCTCTTGGTTCTTCTTTTCAAGCTTGATCCGCACCGTCTCATGCATTTTCTTCATTGCCTCAGCTCTTTTATTTCCATCTAAGCTGGTCATGAGATCACTAGACAAAGGAGTGAGATCTAAAGGGGTAAGGGGATTCAGGCCGTAAACACATTCAAAGGGAGTCATTCCCGTGCTCGAATGTATTACCCGGTTGTATGCAAACTCCACCAAGGGTAGGTGATCTTCCCATGAAGTCAGTTTACCTTTAACCATAGAACGTAGCATAGACCCTAAGGTTCTATTTACTACCTCCGTTTGGCCATCGGTTTGTGGGTGGCAAGACGTGGAGAAAAGTAACTTCGTTCCAAGCCTACCCCACATGGACTTCCAAAAGAGACTTAGGAACTTGGAGTCCCTATCGCTCACAATAGTCCTCGGTACCCCGTGAAGCTTTACAACATGTTCAACAAATAATGAAGCTACACTACGAGCATCCTCGGTTTTAGCACATGGAATAAAATGAGCCATTTTAGAGAATCTATCAACAATAACAAAAATGCTATCTCGGCCCTTTCTAGTCCTTGGCAGCCCCAAAACAAAATCCATCGAAATGTCCAACCAAGGTCTAAGGGGAGTAGGGAGTGGGGTGTATAATCCTTAAGGTAGGAGACGAGATTTCGCACTCCGGCAGGCCACGCATTGACTACAAATTTTAGTGACGTCTTTGCACATTTTGGGCCAATAGAAGTTCTCCTCTAAGATTCCGAGGGTCTTGTCTACCCCAAAGTGCCCCATGAGGCCTCCGTCATGGGCCTCCCTCACAAATAATTCCCTCCAAGAACTAGAAGGAACACACAACCTCCTCTCTTTGAACAAATACCCATCGAACCGAGAGTAGGAGGAATGGTCATTCTCCTTAAGCCAACGGTCCCTTCCCCACTCTTCGCATTCCCTAAAAATAGGAGCAAAGGTAGGATCCTCGGGATACAACAACCGCAATCTCTCAAAACCCATCAATTTCGAAGACAAGGTAGCAACAAGCACATGCTTCCTAGACAAGGCATCGGCAACAACATTTTCCTTTCCCCTTTTGTAATGAATTACATAAGGGAAAGTCTCGATGAACTCAATCCACTTAGCATGACGCCTATTCAACTTGTCTTGTCTCTTAAGGTGTTTCAACAACTCATGATCCGTTCGTATCACAAACTCCTTAGGCCACAAATAATGTTGCCAATTTCCCAAAGCTCTGACAAGGGCGTACAACTCCAAATCATAAGTTGAGTAATTAAGAGTTGCCCCTTTGAGCTTTTCACTAAAATAAGCAACGGGCTTACCTTCTTGCATCAAAACAGCCCCGATGCCAACCTTACTAGCATCACACTCTACTTCAAACATCTTATCAAAATCGGGCATTTGCAATAAAGGCGCCGAGATGAGCGTAGCTTTCAAGGCCTCAAAAGCCCTAGCCTGCTCATCACCCCATTTAAAGGGTCCGTCCTTTCTAATTACCTCGGTCAAGGGGGATGCTATGGAACTAAATCCTTTGACAAACCTCCTATAAAAGCTTGCCAACCCGTGGAAACTTTGGATTTCTCCAATAGTTTTAGGGGTCGGCCAACTTCGAATAGAGTCTATCTTGGAATCGTCCACTTCCACACCCCTTGAGCTCACGATAAAACCCAAGAATATAACCTTATCAACACCAAAAGAACACTTCTCCATGTTGGCATACAGCTTCTCCTTTCGGAGCACATCAAACACACATCTCAAATGCATTACATGATCATCAATAGATTTAGTATACACCAACACATCATCAAAGTAAACCACCACAAACTTTCCAATATAAGGCTTCATTACATGATTCATTATCCTCATAAAGGTGCTAGGAGCATTGGTAAGGCCGAAGGGCATGACCAGCCACTCATATAGACCGAATTTGGTCTTGAATACGGTCTTCCACTCATCACCGGGTTGCATGCGAATTTGGTGATAGCCGCTCCTAAGGTCCACTTTAGAAAACAAACAAGATCCGAGGAGCTCATCTAACATATCATCTAGTCTAGGGATTGGATGACGATACCTTATAGTGATTTTGTTGATGGCTCTACAATCGACGCACATGCGCCAAGTTCCGTCCTTCTTCGGTACCAAAAGCACCGGAACAACACACGGACTCATGCTTTCCTTGATGTATCCCTTGTTGAGAAGCTCCTCAACTTGTCTTTCAAGATCCTTAGTGTCCATGGGATTGCTCCTATAGGCCGGTTTGTTTGGAAGTTGTGAACCCGGCACCAAATCAATTTGGTGCTCAATTCCCCGAAGTGGGGGCAATCCTTGCGGAAGTTCTTAAGGAAATACATCTTCATACTCCTGCAACACACAAGAAATCAAAGGGGAAATGGAAGAATTAGTGGGGTTAGTATTAAAACAATGGGCCAAAAGTAACATCGGCTTGTTTTCATCATGGTCCACGAAGAGTTCTTTCCTCCTAGACAACATCACTACGTTTTCCATCTCCCTTGTCGTTGGGACAGCCTCGGATGTCCCTACTTCCTCACCTACGGCATTCCCCCCCTTTTCTCCCTTTCCGGATTCCTTCCCCTTTCCCTTCAACTCTCTCATCTTTTGATGCCACTCATTTACTTGGGAGGGTGAAAGAGGATGAAGTGTGACCTTTCGGCCATCCTTCTCAAGCGTATACCGGTTGGACCTCCCATCGTGTTTAGTAGACCTATCATATTGCCATGGTCTACCTAACAACAAGTGACATGCTTGCATTGGGATCACGTCACAAAGCACTTCATCGTGGTAGTTTCCCACCTTAAACCGAATCACACATTTCCTTGTGACCTTTAATTCACCACAATCGTTCAACCATTGTAGCTTGTAAGGACTAGTGTGTAGTGTAGTTGGTAGCTTCAAGAAATTTACCATAGCATGGCTCGCAACATTTGTACAACTACCACTATCAATCACCAAGGTGCACATACTCCCCTTTACAAGACACTTAGTATGGAATAGATTTTCCCTTTGACTCGGGTCATCTATCGCCTTACTAATCATGACACGTCTAACCACAAAGTTTGGAACCACACACTCCCCTTCTTGTGGATAGACATCTTCACTACCATCTAATTCATCATCATTCGGCCCATTTTCAGCTCCCTCTCCATCTTGAGGCTCGGCCTCATCCTCCCCCCTTTCGGAAACCACCTCCTCACCAAGGTAGTACACTTTCCCTTCTCGTAGGATCACATTGCACCGGTTCGGACATTCATTGGCCTTATGCCCCCAACCTTGGCACTTGAAGCATTGGAACCCCTTTGGGTTGGGATATTTGTGAGCCTCCGGTTTCGGAGGGAATTTAGGGACTGTTTTGGACTCGGGCAGCTTCGTAGGGGCGGGTTGGTCCTTGTTTTTGGGCCAACGCGAGGGGGTTTGTACCCTTTCCTTGAAGGATGATCTCTCCTTAAGTTCCCTTTCAATCTCAAGGGCCTCTTGGAATATACCGTCAATGGTTTCAAACCGGTGAAGGTTCAAATGAGTGGAGATCTCTTTGTTCAACCCACACTTGAACCGGATGATGTCGTGACTGATTTGCTCCCCACGATGATCAAGTTTCAACATGAGTTGTTGGAACTCGTCAAAATAGGCCATCACACTCTTGCCTCCTTACCGCAAGCCATATAATCTAGCAAGCAACTCATGACGATATCTCTCGGGAAGGTATCGTTGTCTCATCAAATACCTCAACCGATACCAAGGTGGTGGCTGCCCATCAACTAATTCATTACCAAATCGTTTAACATACTCCCACCAAGTGTTAGCATAGCCCTCGAGGTGAGCTATAGCGTAGCAACTCTTCTTTTCTTCCGAGATGTCATTAACTTGGAAAACTTTGTCACAAGCCGATTCCCAAGTTAAGTAGGTCTCGGGGTCACTTTCACCCTTAAAAATGGGTAGGCTCAACTTGATGGTGTTGATGCCTACGTCTCTCTCTTGGTGTCGGTTTCCCCTATCTCCATACCCCCGGTATCTCCTAGGTTCTCCTCGACCCCCTCTTAACTCCTCCTCCCTCATATAAGCATCATCAAAGGCTCCATCTCCTTCATACTCCTCTCTACCGTATCCTTCAAAGTGGGCTGGTCGGCCTTGGCCGTTTTGATTCAGAGGATTTGGAATTTGCGGTCTTTGGGTTAATGGAGCTTGGAATGGAGGGTTCGGATTTAGTGGAGGTACTTGGCGTCCAAATCCCTCTTGTGGAATTGGAGGGGCTTGGAAATGTAGTGGTCTAGTGGGGTCTCGGTTTGGAGGAAAATAGGTAGTTTGGCTTGCGGTATTTAGTGGAGCTTGGGGTGCATTTAGCATTTGGTGGACTGTTTCGGGGGTGATGGTTGCGGAGGAGGTCCTATCATGACCATTGGTAGATACATGTAAGGAGTAGAAGGACGAGAGTTCCTTTGACTCTCCACTTGTTCTAATCTCCCACTAATAGTCGACACTTCCCCCTTTATTGCTGCCAAGTCCCCTCTCACGGCCCCAAATTCCGAATTCAACCTTTCAAGTGTCCGGGTAACGGCCTCAAGAGTGACCCTCATAGAATCAAGGGCATTAGTATCCACATTATGAGACGTAGCTCCTTCCATTGTCAAGATATTATCCGCTTTAGTTCACCACAAGTTCGTGTTACACAAGTGTTGTATAATTGGCTAGTAACCGTGAAATTTTTAAGGTATGAGTAAGCTCTTATCCGGAATGGATTCTTGTTTGAAGACTCAAAGAATTCTTGCCGGACTAGAGTCAAAAATCAGCAATTCATTCAAACGAATAAAAGCACTCAAATAATCGTTGACACGAACAAACGGTTCAAGGAACTAGTTGACAACCTAGTAGGAATGTACTAGTTTGTTAATTAGTTCTAGGACCAAGTAAGGGAAACCAAGGATCAACAATTATCAACCAAAGAATATCCTAAGTTGAGCTTATAGTGACGTGGCAGCATGCAATGGTTCCACACGTTCTTCTTCTCTTATTTTTTTTTGTGTTAATATTCACACAACTTGTTATAGTTTGCAAAGTGTTTTGGTGGGAAAAATAAAATCTTGTAGTAATTCACCCTTTTCAAACTCAAGAAAGTGAGGTTTGGTTGACTAATCCCACAAAACAAGGCTCCTTGAATTAGGGAAAAGTGATTGACAAGACTAGAAGGTGATGGGTGCAAGTCTTTCACAACAACTTTATAGCTTGTCTTACAACTTGAGCACACAACAAGATGAACAAGATGAACAAGTTCAAAAGATGAACACCTCAACAAACTTCATCAACTTCTTTAGCACATAAACACACAACCACCGATTTTTCTTTTGGTTATCAACAACATACAACTTTCGGCCACTTCAAGTCACTACACAATGTTCAAGTTTTCAAGCTCAACTTTTGGATCTAGACACCTTAGTGTTGGTGAGAAAGAAACCAACACTAGAAACTCACTAAACAAGCAAAATAACACCTAGATCTAAACATACAACATCATTCTTGGTTTCAACTTTTAATGGACAGATTTTCAGAATTTCTTTTTGGTGTTGTTTGTTTAAGCCGTGAACTAGCCCAAGATGGGTTATGTTGGAACACAACCGGTCTCGCTTTGATACCAAATGATACAAAATCAAACCAACAACACCAAGAGCTTCAAGTAGGCTCGGATTTCAGTCCAACAACACAAGAACAACAAGTTTAAGTTTCGGTTTTTCAGTCCAACAACACAAGAACAACAAGATAGATAACAATGCTAGTGAATCGAAAAGAGCCCCACACGGCTTTACTAGACTTTAAGATAACAAAATCAACAACAACAACAAGATAAAGAAAGATAGATAACTTGACATATAACATTCAAGAAACTAAGAACCCTAACATCAAGAGAGGACCCTAAGTCTAATGAATATAAACACCAAGTTCTTACGAGGACCAAGAGGCACTCAACGACCTCAAAACCCTTGTTTCTAGCCAAAGAGACAACACAAGTATCCCTCTACTTGTGAGATAATAGGGACGGCTTCTAAGAGTGGACGAGAGATCCGAAATGTTTAGTGTTTTTAGGTTACAAAATCAGCATTCAAAAACTAAGGAATAACTCTCTAACATGTTCTATTTATACTACAAACAAAAGGGGTAAAATGACCCATCCGCCCTTGCTTCTTGTGCCAACCTTGGAGAGTATTTTATTACACATTAAGACCTCTCTTCACACATAAAAATGTTTAGGTCCTTGGTTGGTTCAATCACCAACTCACACACGGCCATTTGCATGAACAAAGCTTGGAGTTTTTGTAATTCCCGAGCTTGGCTTCGTGTGAAAGGCCGTGTACCTGTGGAGGCTGCCCCAACCGTATCATCTATCTAAACTGATAGACAAAAAAATCCCATGCAACTTCACCAACTCCCTACGATAGAGTCTAGCATAATCCTCAGCTGAAAACAAAGTATGAACCAGCAAGAAATGAGCTAACTTGGTTATTCTATCTACAATCACCCATATCAAATTATGCTGATGATGCGTATGAGGCAACCCTGTAACAAAATCCATGCACTTCCAAGTGGTTATGCTAAACTCCTGTAGTTTACCGCTAGGCCTTTGGTGCTCAACCTTAACCTACTGACAGTTTAAGAACTTACCCACAAACTCTACAATATCCTTCTTCATACCACTCTACTAATAAATTTCCCAAAAATCATGGTATATCTTAGTAGCTCCTGCGTGGATAGATTATCGCGCACCATGCGCCTCAGATAATATTCTCTATCTCAGACCATCAACCCACGGAACACATAGTCTTCCTTGATAACAAAGCACACCATCTCTCCTTGGGATAAAACCTCTACCTTCTAATCTCTAACCTCCTTCTTCAACTTGAATAAATTGGGATCTCGATCTTATTATTGTTTCACTTTGGCAATCAATGAATATTCCAAACCATTTTTAACCTATATTCTACCTTAAGATGAATAAACCACCCGAACACCTAATCTAGCAAGATGATGAACCTCACTAACTAACTCCTTCTTATCTTTCTCGAGATAAGCAACACTACCCATACACAACCTACTAATGGCATCCACCACTACATTGGCCTTGCCCGGATGACACAACATACTCATATCATAGTCTTTCAATAATTCAATCCCCCTTATCTAATGAAGATTTAGGTATTTATATGTCAACATATACTATAAAATCTTGTGATCTGTGAACACATCAACATGAACCCCATAAAGGTAAAGACTCCAAATCTTTAAGGCAAAGACAAAAACTGCCAACTTAAGACCATGGGTTGGAAATTCTTTCCATGGGGTTTAAGATGTTTAGAGGCATAAGATATGACCTTACCTCTATTTATTAATACATAACCAAGAACAACTTTAGAAGCATCACAATACACTACGAACCCATCTGTGCCATTTGGCAAAGTCAATCTTGGAGCAGAAGTTAGTCGAGTCTTCAACTCCTGAAAACTCTTCTCACAGGAATCTGAACACTAAAATTTGACTTTATTTTGGGTTAATCTAGACATGGGAGAAGAAATAGAATAAAACTCTTCGACAAATTGTTTGTAGTAGCCATCTAAACCCAAGAAACCCTAATGTCTGAGGGAGAGATAGGTCTAGGCCAGTTTCTCACTACTTTGGTCTTTTGAGGATCAACTCGAACTCCATCACTGGAAATAATGTGACCAAGGAAATCTACTGATCTCAGTCAAAATTTATGCTTGTTGAACTTAGCGAATAACAGGAGAGCCTTAAGGGTCTGTAATACAACCCTCAAATTATCTGCATGATCACTCTCACTATGGGAATAAACAAAGATATCATCAATGAAGACTATGACGAACATGTCCAAGTACTGCTTAAACACCCTATTCATCAAGTACATAAAAGCTCCAGGGGAATTTTTTAGTCCAAAAGACATAACTAAAAATTCAAAGTGACCATTCCGGGTTCTGAAGGCTGTCTTAAGAATTTCACATTCTCTGACTCTAAGCTGATGATAGCCAAATCTGATGTCTATCTTAGAGAAATAACTTGCACCCTGAAGCTAGTTAAATAATTCATCAATCTTGTGGAGAGGATATTTATAATTGATTGTGACTTTGTTCAATTGACGGTAGTCGATGCACATGATGAGAAAATCCTCTTTCTTGTACATGAATAGAACTAGAGCACCCCATGGGGAAACGATAGGCCTGATGAAACCCTTATGTAAGAGATCCACTATTCTTTCAATTTCTTAAGCTCAGCTAAAGCCATTTTATAAGGTGGAATAGAGATAGACTAGGTGTCTGGAAGGAGATTTATTTCAAAGTTGATTTTCTTTCGGGGGGAACTCCAGAAAGATCTTTAGGAAACACATTTGGAAATTCATTTACTGTCGAAAGAGACTCAAGACTTAGAGTTTCATAATTTGAGTCCTTGACTCAGACGAGATGGTAAATACACCCTTTGGATAACATCTTTCTTGCCTTAAGATATGAAATAAATTAACCCTTAAGAACCGAAGTACTACCCCTCAATTCAATAACTAGTTCATTAGAAAACTGGAACTGAATAATTCTATTTCTCCAGTCAACTGAGGCCTAGAATTTGTGGAGCTAATCCAGGCTGATAATGACGTCAAATTAGTCATCTCTAACACTACAAGATCAACTGAATAACTTTCTAAAATACTATGATCGGGCAATTTTTGTATACCCATTTGGATACAATTGACTTACCTACTGGGGTAGACACTGAGAAAGGCTCTACTAATATTTCAGGACTGACACCAAAGTTTGCAGCTATATAAAGAGTTACAAATAAAAGTGAAGCTCTGGGGTCTAAAAATATGTAACCATGGAAATGAAAGACCTGTAATACACTCGTTACCATATCTAGAGAACTTTCCTAATCATAACGAGTCTAGAGAGCATACAACCTATTCTGGCGCTACCCACTGGTGGCACTGAAGGTAGAACCCTACTGATTCGGGTGACCTTATGGAGCTGATGAAAAGTTAGATGTAGTTTTGGGGTTAAAAGACTAGCAAAAGACCAAAAAAAATCCCTTAGAAATTGTTTAGAAAATGCCTAGAAGCCTTCACAATGAGTTTGGGTACAATTCATAAGTTCAGGGTATGACTTGTACCTTGAGTCATCACCAGGAACCCAAATTTTGACCCTCACTATTGTGGGTATGACTCCTTATTGAAATTAAAGAGGGGGTGATTTGAAATTTTCTTCTATGAGTCGACTATTGACTTCTCACAGTCGACTCGCCTTTAGATCAAAAAACTTCACAACAAAATTAAACTTAAATAGTTAAGTACGTAAGTAATAAAACATAAAGTAAACAACACAAAAATTTATCCTGGTTTAGCACATCAATCCAGTGCCTACGTCCAGTCCCGTTGGGTTTCAAATTTTCTTTAGATCATTGAAGGTTTGGTTTGTGTATAATGATAGGAAACAAGTTCTGAAGACTTATTTTTTTTTTATATTTTTTGACACAACTTCAATTGATGTTAAAAAGATGACTCGACCCTACTCTTTATATAACAATTGTAAACTAACATTACAGAGATTTGTAAGACTAAGAATGAGATACTTTGGATTTTCTCCTTGAAGTTGCATGAAGAATATCTATCTTTGGTCCTCTCCTTTTATAGTCTTCGACTTCTACCCTTTATAAGGATACCCAAGGGATTTTTTCTCAATCAAGGACTTAGATTGATACCTTAATTGATGAATATAGAGGGTTTATATGTCTAAATTAGATATGTCCATATATATCTTTAGATCACGTCCATATCAGATATGTCTATGATCTTTCTTTTCTTTTAATTTGGATATCTTATGTGATAATTGTGTCCTTCCTTCTTTTGTTTAGATTTTGATTGATTCTTTAATTTATCTTAATCTCCTATTCTACCATGATTGAGAGATGATAATTCTTCTTTCCTTTTCAGCATATTTGATTTATCTTCTATGCTTATTAGAATGTCGTAATCTTTTTGCGATTGGATATCCTTCTTTTTATAGAGATGGCTTCCTTCATCAATGGTTTTTTGATGTCCTACAAGGATTCACTTGTTAGTTTTTCATTATTAAAATATGAACCTTGGAGGCAACAGTCTCCCTTTTTTTTATGACAAAAAATATGAGTAAACATAGAAGACTTCCATGTTAGTCAGCTTGCTCCCCCTGGCTTTGTAACCATCAGTTGGTTTTTACAAGAGCAAAGTTGACTCTAAATTTTCTCCCCCACTCGTGATCACCTTGGTTGTTTTGACATGGCTCCCCCTGACTTGTGATCATCTTGGTTGTTCTATGTTATACTAGTCAACCTTTCTAAGTTGACAATTGACTTATTCCTGACTAATGGGTATTTTCTTGTGTTTCTCCTCCTTTTTGCATAATAAAAAAGAAATAGCAACAAATGAAAATATCATATATAGATAGAGCAACACATAATCATATAAGAAGTTGATAACCAAGATAGTCATTACTAATCATAACAAAAAAATTTATCAAAGAAGGTAAAAATCATTTTTACAACCCATGGACATAAGGGACAGGACCCTCTTTTGAATGAGAAGTTCATAATTCACTGTTTTGTCAAAAAATAGGTAAGGGTATTATGCATGTTTTGATAGAACTTTCCATATGACTTTTCAACATTTTTTACAAAGGAAGAGTAGGAGTTTTGAATGCAGACAGTTAGATCATCATTCGAGGAAGAGACTTGGGATTTCAAGGTGTCTATGCGAGAGAGTACTTGAGATAATAGCTTGAATCCTTTTTTATTGAGCACATTAATCCTAAGTTGGACCATGCTTATATCAGAGCTCGTACTTTTCCCAAGGTCTAGGATCTTGCATTAGACTCTTAGAGTTGTATGGTAGCTTTCTCGATAGCCTTGAACCACTGCTTTAATACTTCAAGTTCCTTCATCAAAGAAACAGAGGGGTTAGAGACAAGTTTACTTACCTTCGAAGGCTCAATATACGCTCTACCTGACTCCTTTCTGCACCATTCATCTTTCACCAGGACATAGCCCATGATGCTGAAGGTTCTTGAGTCATACGTTGCAATGATTTCCATAAGTGAGTAGGTGGAGAGATCGATGGAGTAGTATAGGAGGATCTGAGTGATAATAAGTCCATATGGAAAGCTAGCTAAAGTATTTTCTTCCCTTACACTCTCAAGAACATACTCACAAATCCAAGTTGCCCAGTTAATTTTCATATTTTTAACCAAATAATATAGCATAAAAATATCATGACAAGTGATGTTTCTTAGAGATGTTTTTCTGTGTATCGTAGAGGTGGCAACAATATAAGCCATAATGTGATATTTGAAGCAAAGAGATAGGGGACCAAAGATAGATAGCACAGATTCAGAGTCAGACAAAACTTTTTGTCTTGCTCGAAGCCTACTTCAAATTCCTCAGGAAATTTATTGTTCATAAAGGACACTACTTCATAGAATTTAATATCAAAAACTTTCTCAAACAGAAAGTTGTTCAAGATAATTTTTGTTTGAGCACAAGAGTCTAGAACTCCCCACTATCTGTGGAAAGTCTGAGATTGGTGTAGAACATAAGAACAGGGTCCTCAAAAACTAAAGTTCCACAGAGTAAAAAAAATAAGGATAGGTCTTGAGATTTGAAAAAATGGCTGACATTACACGGGGAATCTTTAAGTTGGCTGAGATTGATGATGCGCCTAGGAACTATTGAGTGATTCTTGAAAGAAAGGAACTTTTTTTGGAGAGGTTTGTCCAGAGATGGTGCATTTCATCTAGAGAAAGAGAGTTAGAGAGATTTGGATGGTTTTTCTTTGCTGATCAGACGGGGTTGGGAGCTGGTCACCGTCTCTTGAGAAGAATGGATGAAGATTCACTTAAGAATTTTGAAAGAGAGATAGGACCATCAAAGGAAATTTTGGAGATATTTTCCATTGATCTGGGTTTGGGTATGAGAGAGTGAAGGGAATATTTTTAAAAAAAAAAGAGAGAAAAAGAGAAGAAAGGTTGTTTAAGAACCTGGGAGGCGATTGTTCAGAGAGGATAGGAATGAAGGAGTGAAAAAGCATGAGGTTAAAGGGGACTGATAGAGATGAAGGGATACAATCTAGGGAAGGGTGAAGGGAGACAGAGGTGGTGTGGGAAACAGTGATACAATGATGGCAACCAATTTTAAGAGAGTTCCCCCTTTTTTGAAAGAGGTAAAAATTTGATCAAGTAAATAAAAAAATGTGATCAATAATGACTTATGAGTCATAAATTCAGAATCTTTTTGAAGATCTTTCCTACAACAAAAATAATCTTTGACTAAGAAAAATAATTTATGTCAAAAAATAAGACTCATAAATTATTGACAACAAATCTTTTTTCTGAGAACTTAGATTTTGAAAAGATCCAATCATTGAAAGAAAATACTTAACTCTAACAAACTTTGCCCTAGATACACATAAGATTTTAAATAGATGATTAACACAGAATTATCACACATTCTAGGCACAATTTCAAGGGATATATTAAAACCAAGTAGTTGACACAGGATCCAGAGAGTTTAAGTACAAAAACTTCCAAGAGTTATGTATACCACTCTGGTCTAAAGTTAGTTCCTTGCGGAGTCATGATTTTGGAGTAGTACTCATGAGATGAAGCTCTTATCAGAGTAAAAAAGCTAGAAATATTAGGAAAGTATGCAGTAATAACAATAATTGATGATATTTTAAAAAATGATAGCCTAAAATAATTTTTTGAATATGCACAGACGAGGAAAATATTCAT
Organism: Capsicum pubescens; assembly: GCA_030864215.1. NCBI lineage: Eukaryota > Viridiplantae > Streptophyta > Magnoliopsida > Solanales > Solanaceae > Capsicum > Capsicum pubescens. The sequence goes on from CM061541.1 coordinate 126,713,357, forward strand.
CAGAGTTTGACCTTGTCATTCAAAAAAGTATTTTCCTGGAGGAAAAATATCTTTATTTTACCGTATTAATTGCAAGAATCGACTCTAAAGGAGGTGTAGTCAACTTTGATGACTTTTTCTTTTGTAGTTGTCACTGATTCTGCCATATTTTTTGTATAAACTTTTTTCCTCCATCTATACTTTTGGAACATCATCCATCAATTCCTTTTTGTTATGGATCTTGCGGATATGATCCTACAAAACAAAGAGATTAATTCTTCTTAGGTACCCAAGCGGTCTTGGGTCCTTGCGGGTTATATTCACTCCTTTGGGATTCCAAACCTATACATTTCCAGGCTTATGACTACAACTGTAGGATTTGTGCCCTCTTTGTCCACAGATGAAATAATTGGCCCTCCGATAAGAGTAATAGTTCTTAGATAATTTAAATGACCCTGATAGGGAACTCAAATAGTTTTTAAACGAGAATTTGATCTTACGACAAAGCTGTGGCTTGGGGATGCCCTAAAATTGCTTAATTTTATTTTTTCATTATCAAGCTCTTCATGAAGTAGGTCAATTTCAATTTGAAATGCTTTAATTTTTATTTTCCAGTTTTGTCGTTACTCTTCGAGTTTTCATTTAAATTTAGCTTTGTAATTTTTCTTCTCTTGGGTAAGTTTGTTATATTCATCTATAAGTTTTTGAAGTTCATCAGTAATCATATCCAAGTTAGATTCAATAGTATTACAATTATAGCAATCATGTAGTCTTACATTGCTGGATTCAGCAATTGCAATGAAGCACATATTTATGGCTTCTGCCTCTTCTTCGGTTTCATCTTCATCACTCTAGGATCCAAATTTTTAATTCTTTCTAGATGTTTTTCTTTTCAATTCAGGACAATTCTATTTGAAGTGACTAGGATTTCCGCAGTAGTAGCAACATTAATTATTTCTCATGGAATCATTACTTTTGCCTCCTTTGGATTCTTGTATCTCATGACCTTCCTTACTCCACAATTTAGGAGGGCTATTTCTTTTCTATTATAATCTTCCAAAATATCCTCCTCTCTAGTTGGAGTAATGTTGAAAGCTACTGGTTTCTTCTTTTCATCCTTATGAAACCTGTTGATACAATATTTCTCATAAGCAATAAGGTTATCTTGTAGTTCATCATATGTCATATTATGGAGATCTCCTTCTTCTAGAATGGTAGTCTTGATTTCCCAAATCTTTGGGAGATTTTATACTAGTTTTTGGACGTGCAGGTTGTACTGATAGATCATCCTCAGTGATTTTAGTTCAGACCTAATTTTATTGAATCTGGCAAATACTGATTTAATATCCTCATTTTTTCCATCTTGAATAGTTCATATTCATTTACAAGAGCAACAATTTCTGACTTCATGACTTTGGTGGTTCCTTCATTGGTTACCTCTAGTTTGTACCACATTTCTTTTTCCATCTCACATATTGAGATCTTGTCATATTCTTCTCCGCTAAGTGCACATAAAAGTAAACTTATAGCACATACGGTAGTTTGAATTTTATCCTGTTTCTCTTTTGTAATATAAAAATTTTCAAGATCTTCCATGCCAATACTACTGGCTTCTTTATCTTTGTTCTTTAATTTTCCTTGAGCCCTGGAATTGGATTAGGACCTTTTTTGATGACAACCCAAGCTTGGTAGTTATTTGATTTGACAAAGATAGTGAATCTATTTTTCTAGTAAGAGTAGTATTGTACATTGAAGTATAATGGTCTTGTGGTGAAGTGACCATCCTAAAGAAGATCACCGAGAATTTAAAAATTAGCCATTTGATCTTTGCTCACTTACGGTTAGGAAATGCTATCTATTAGACCTTACTCTGATACCAATTAAAATTCAAGAAGGGGGTGAATTGAAATTTTCTTTTGTGAGTCAACTATTGACTCCTCACAGTTGACTCGCCTACAAATCAAAACACTTCACAACCGAATTAAACTTAAATAGTTAAGCACGTAAATAATAAATCATAAAGTAAACAACACAAATATTTATCATGGTTCAGCACACCAATCCATAGCCTATGTCTAGTCCCTTTGGGTTTCAAATTTCCTTTAGATCGTTGAAGGTTTGATTCAAGTACAAAGATAGGAAATAAGTTCTGAAGACTTATTTTGCTCTTCAGATCTTGTGATGCAACTTTAGTTGTTGTTACAAAGATGACTTGATCATACTCTTTATATAAAAATTGTAAACTATCTTTACATAGCTTTTTAAGAATAAGAATGAGACACTTTGAATTTTCTCCTTGAAATTACATGAAGAATGTCTGTCTTTGGTTTTCTCTCTTTATAGTCTTTGGATGCTACCCTTCATAAAGAAGCCCAAGGGATTTCTTCTTAATCAATGACTTAGATTTATTCCTTGATAGAGGAATATAGACACTTGATATATCCATATCAGATATGTCCATATATGGCTTCGAATCATGTCCAAATCAGATATGTCTGTGATCTTTCTTTTCTTTTAGTCTGGATGTCTTATGTGATAATTGTGTCCGTTCTTCTTTTTCTAGATTCTGATTGATTCTTTGATTGATCTTAATCTCCCGTTGTTCCATTATTGATAGATGATGATTCTCCTTCCTTTTTCAGCATATTTGATTTATATGACATGCTTGTTAGAATGTCATAGTCTTTTTGCGATTGGATGTCCTTCATTTTCTAGAGTTGGCTTCCTTCATTAATGGTATTTTGATATCCTGCAAGGATTCACTTGTTATTTTATCATTATTAAAATATAAACCTTGTAGTCAAACACTCCTGACGACTCGTATGGCCTGCTTAACGAGTCGTATCATGAGTCATACATACTAACAACTTTGATAGTACTTCTGTAATTTGGCCATAAATTTTCACCCTGATATAGAATTAAGGAAAAATTGGTATCACTTGAAATATAATTCAATTATCTATATGTTGGTATGCCTTGATATCAGAAACTCTTAGTAAAATAGAAGTTATCCTCATTTGAATATGACTATAGTTATATTCGTCATTAGAACTTAATCACTAAGCGATGTTTTGACTTGTTCATGATCTAGGAGCTATTTGAGGACTTAATATATGTCCAAGAAACTTATAAAGCTATAAAAATATGAGGCTTGATTCTAGGATCCTTTACTGGTCAGGATACGAGTCATATCTTATGACTTGTAACAAGTCAATACGACTTTTAGCCACCACTCATAAGTTGGATAGAAACTTAGGGAACCTAGGTTGTTAAACTTACAAATCCACTTCATACAACTCGTACCATGCCTTAAGGACTTATAGGGTAAACTCGTATCCACAACAGACTTCAACTATTCCATACTGCCATAGGTACGACTCCAACATATGACTCATATATTATTTATATGACTTAAGGAGATAAGTCATACGTTGTACAGTAGCTTTTAAACACGGGGTATTACAATGTTGCATGTTACATTTTGATTAAAGAAAATTGGTGATGATTCTATAATGCCATGTATATATGCACTAATCCACTTAAATAATTGAGGGGGGAGATAAAACTAATAACAAGATCTTGAAAAAATAGTATCTCTTAAACCAAATTCATATATGACACCAATATTGTTGTAAAACCATATTTTTTTTTTATAAGTCTATCCTCTTTTGTAGTTGTTTTTTAGTTTTTAGATGTATCTATTAGATTTGTTATGATGAGGAAAAATATGATTTTGATTTGGTCAATTTGCAAGAAAATGTCATTAAGATATTGTTAAAAGAAGAAAGGTAGAAATGGCCTATAAAATGAGTTTTATCTATATATCGAGGATAAATGTGAATTTTTAGTGGTGTGTCGAGTGAAAATAGTTAAATTTGTGTTTTATTAAGCATTTAAAGACTAATGAATGTGAGTTTATCTTAAAATTATAAGTTTTATAGTGAAATTGTTTGGAGTAAACTATGGATGAGCTTGCTCACACTATGATCTGGTTACTAGTTAGATCTATTTTTAAGCTTATCTCATGGTTGAGGGTAAGCTGAGGGTATAACAAAAACAACTTTTTACCTCTAAGGTGTGGTAATATCTATGTACACTCCAACCACCCTAGACCTCACTTAGTGAGATTACACAAGGTATGTTTGTAATACCCCATATTATTCTTAGATCAGTTCAGCTCCTAGTTGGGTGCATAAGAGGCATAAAGCCTAAAATTTTAACTAAGTATTGGGGACTTATTTTTATTTTTTTCCTCTTAACTTCGAGGATTTTGAAATTGGTCTTTTCGACCCCGAGATGTTAGTTTTTGAGTTAATTCATGTTCAGGGGTGTAAGGAGAATGTCTCAGGGAAGTTTTGATTTTTTAGGATGAGGATAGGGTTGTGTTTGGATCACAAAAATAGTAAGTCACCGTGATATTGTCGTGTCATAGTGCTTATGGTGATGAGACCCTTGTTGCATTGTGGTGATCCTTTAATTCACAATTTAGTTACGAGTTCAAATGTTTGAAGGGTAATTTTGTTTTTTCCCCTCAACCCAATTCATTAAATTATGACTTATATCACCAGTTTTGGCATTATTTACCCCTCTTAATCAATTCTTCTCTCAATGAAACCCTAACCATTTCCCAAATTCATCAAATTCAATTACTTTCTCTCCAACGAAATAAAGAATTCAAATTCCCGAATCCAAGAACCTTCAAGAAAGAATCAAGATTGGTGTTTCTCTTCCATGATTAAGGGTTTAAGGTATGTGGGAGTTCATCCATGGGTCCCCTTTCACTCATAGAGCCCAAAAAGTTTTTCTTTAGTTAAAGATATGAACTTTCCCTTTTGTTTATGAAGTATCATATGTTCAAGATGAATTTAAATCATGATTTTCTTAATAATATGACTAAATTCATGTCCAAGGATGATTTTATGAAAAGTTAGGTTATCTCATGCTTTAAGTATCGATTCCCATGAAGTATCCAGTTGAATTTCATGTTATAATATTGAATTATAAACTTTGCCCTATCTACAAGTGTTTCTAAGTGAATTAATATATTTATGCTTTGAGTTGCATGTTTCCATGTCCTATTCCATTGATTTCATGTTAAATCCCCAACTTATGAATTTAGTCATGCACTTTTCCCTTGTTCAAGTTCATGACTCTTATCTGTTTGATGAAATGTCTAAATGTTGGGTTTTGAGTAATGATCCCCTAATATGTTTTTTATAGCTTGATATGTTATCATTGTTATTTCTATTCAATGATGGTGGGTTACGAACACCCAATACCTAGTTGTTTACCTAATTTTAGTATCTTCATAATGACTTTAGATAAACCATGATCATTGTCATTCAGTCAGTTATTATAATCAGTTGTTTGTTCAGTTAAGATTAGTTCAGTCCAGTAATTATTGTCTTCTAGTTGAGAGTAAACTTAGCACCTAGTGAATGTAGGGATGGAGTTTCCCCCGTCAATTAGGCATGATGAACTTGTCTACCCCGTCATTTAGGCATGAGAAATTTGTCTCCCCCATCAGTTAGGCATGAGACGTTAGTAGCAATCCCTAAATTCTAGACCTACAGCACCACTGTAGCCTTTCCAGGGTCCCCCATTAGTTAGGAATGACACACTAGTCCTTTGGGACATTAGATTAGTGGATCCATACAACCATTGTTAGTACCCATGGCACGGTATTGACACCCTTCCAAGTGGGTTTATAGGTTAGACCCCAATAATAGATTTGGGGAATGTTGATTATAGCTAGCTCCCACAGTATCAGTGCAGTATTCAGTACTGATTTAGTTCAGATTTGCTTGACCAATGCATACGAATCGTCAGTTATCCAGTTATTAGATTTCAATATTTTAGTTTACAAATTATTACAGAAATATTTATATGCTTGATCTTGCATTCTCAGTTATCATAGTTGTCATGCATTCATGCTCAGTATATTTGCATATTCAGATCCTTGAGTTATGTCGGTTTCCACCTCATAGTTTTATACCCAGTATTCATACAGTACCCATGTTTTACTGTCTTCCAGCGTCATTTCTACTTATATTATAAAAGTAAAGTTTTAAGAAACTAAGTGTAGTTATTCTGCAGCTAATCAGATTATGTTGGTACTCATGCTTTAAGATATTTAAGTTTTCAGTCTATTTCAGTCTCTTGGTGAGTCTACTTACACTTAGCATGCATGCTTTAAGATTTCATATAAAATATGTTTTACATATTGCATTCACCCCCGCTTACTCGGTGTATTCCATAAGTATTGATCTATATATACATCAATGTGGCTATATTGTTTCAAAATGTAGGTACCATTTCAGGTCCACACATCATGACCAGATAGTTGCAGTTTCCATTCAGCATGTGATGAGTTCTCCTATTTAGGGGTCTTCAGTCAGATATTGTTCATGTACTTTACTTTACTACTCATATGTATTGATTAGTGGTAGCTGAAGGTATGTCCCAGCTATCTATAGTCAGTATAGTTGAGTCTTTATAGATCTCAGTCAGAGTCAGTTATGTAATTTCAATTCTCTCTTTGTTTTATCAAATTATAAATTATATCAGTATTATAATTCTTCCCAGATTTTGTCATGATCATATTTCTGCACAGTAGAACCAGTTATTTAATATATTATAAATCATTTGCTTAACAATTTCCCATTTCATGGGTTATCTTGGGATCACTTATAGTTCTAAGCATTGTGTTATGACTAGGGGTAGTCTTGGGTCATGAAAAACATGGTATCAAAGCACAGAGTTCAAGTGTCCTATGGTGTCTATGAAGTCGTGTCTAGTAGAGTCTTGAATAACGGTACGGAGACGTCTGTACTTTTCTTCAAGAGGCTATATGGTATTTAAGAAATATTTCCCTTCTTTTATGTCTCAGATTGTGCCTTAGAAGTGCCCTCTAAGGAACTTATGTAGATTCTCATGTTACTCCATTCATACCAACTCTTCCTTACTCTTGAGGCAACAGAAAAGTCAAACTCAGATCCCTATAGATAGAGTTTTCTCAGAAAATCCTCACAGACAGTTATGGGATTGCAAGCAGGCTTGAAAGTATCCCATTAGTGCCCTTCTGTTCAAAATTTTGTAGATTTTATTCATGATCATGAAAACCCATGCACTAAGCCAAAGTCAGATGTGTTTTTAGATCCCTCCTCAAAATTCTATAATAGTCTATGATCTAGAGTTAGAAGTATAAACCTTAAAGTTTAGCAGCAGTAAGATGGGGATAGTGCTATCTAGATTGAGTAGATTAGGTATCCATGGGGCTAGTTGTATGAAAAGTGAATCAGCGGGCTTGAAGCGGTGTATGCAATAATTTATGTATGTTGACTCGAAATTATATGTTGTTGATGTTGGGTATGTCAGTGTGATGGTAATCCTCATGGTTTAGAAAAAATATAAGTTTGGAGATGTGATTTTAGTAAGCTATAAAAGAAGTTAGTATGGTTCATTAAAGGTTTTGGGTTATCCATGTTAAGTGTTAGAATCTAAGTTTAAATTTTTGAAGATTGAGCTAATAAAAAAAAAAGTTGAAACACTTGATAGTGTGAGCTCAGTGTCTAGTGTTACTCGTGAAAAATTCTAAGTTAGTCAATGTTTAAGTTATTGTATGATAATTGTCGGGGCTATAGAAAGCTAAGAATTGTACATCAGAAGAAAGTACTAGCAGTGGGCCTTACATTTTTAGGTGTAGTCTTTTAGGGTGAGTTTATCATTTATGTATGTTATTATACCCAAGATTCTAGAGTAAAATGGTTGTAGTTCAGTTAGGGTTTATAAAGTGGTTCACAAACTTATAATGATGGCTTAAAGCTAATGGGGAGATTTTATAACAAGTAACCAAGTTAGGATTTTTGATTCTAATAATGATGCCAGAGTATTGTAGAACATCAGTAGGGGAGGACAATACCCCACCCATTCTTATCTTAGTGCAAAGTTTTATTCTTTAGTCATCATGGTATCTACTCATGTTGTACATGTCAACTCCATGATCATGTTCATGTCCATGTACATAATAGAGAATTATGTACTCTCCCTGTTCCTGGTATGAGGAGTTCCAGTTCATTTAGTAGTACGAATTATATTTCAAGAATTTATGAACTCCAAATTCAGGTCATGTAGATCATAACTCATGTACTCATACTTTCAGTATGTTCAGTTTCAGGTACTGATTCTACACCCATAATGACTAGTAGAATTCATATTATGTCATGTATATCCTTAGTTTTGATCTCTATAATTAATCCATGTCATGGATACTCTATTCCTCAGGCCTTAGTTAAGTGTCCCAGTTATGGATAATATTCTTTCATGCTTCAAGTACTCATGTTCTAACCTTTCAGTGACCTCTCCTTAGCTCAAGATAATGATAATGAACAATATTTTAGATGGTAGAGACAAAATGTTTCTTGTTGACAAAAGATTGTTGTATGCTTTCTTTATCTAAGGTTGTAAGTGTGAAGTATTATTGAGGCTAAGTTTTTGATATATGTCATGGTTAGTGAAATTCTTATGTGTGTATTCTTGGGGTAGTGCATGGAAGTTGTTGATGATAGAGGTTTGGAGGATATGAGAAAGATGCGTTTATGGGTGTTTGTTTTGAAGTGCATATGTAGTTATGATAATAGACTTGAATATCATGTTTATATATATATATATGTGGATGAATGCATTGCACAACAGTGAATGCCTAGTAAGGGTTGAATATAGTTGTTAAAGTGGTAATAGGAATTATTCATCAGATGAGAAGTTGTAAAAGTGTAGGGAGTATTGAATTCACTATGTTCAAGACTATTCGAATCTACAAATTACTACATAGTGAGAGAATTCAGTTCAGCTTATACATCATTAGATAGAATTATCGGTGCCCATGTGAATATTTTAAGTAGCCTCTAGTGAAGTGAAGTTTTGAAGTGGAATATATAATTGAGTATAAGCTTTCAGTATAATTCAGTCCATTTAGCCAATAGTTCAGTTTAGTAGTCAGATAGACAAGTTCCTATTGTTTCCATCTTCCAATATAGTCTTACTATCTAAAGTTACTTAAATATGGCCATTCCAAATGATAGTTTGTTCGCATCCATGTAAATTGTGAATCCATTTCAGTTCATGCATCATGTTTCAAATTCAGATATTTGGTAATAATTCAGTTCTTAAGTGTCCTGTGCATCATCTCAGTCTTTTCTTAGTATTTCAGATAATTCAGTATCATTCAAGGGAAGAATGATCCCAAGGGAAAGATGTGGTAATACCTGGAGTTTTCACATCCTAAACCTCTCATCATTTATTCATGAAACCAGATCTAGCTGGAGGTAAGAGTTACTCATAAGTTGACTCTCTCGTTTATATCTTAACCTTATTATCATTCTCATGTCATTGAATGTATTAAAGAAATCAGTTCAATTTATGATATTTATTTCACATATCATGTTTCAGAATCAGTTATGCAATCATTTTCCAAGTCATGCATGTTCAATACCTGATCTCGGTTACCTCCGTATAGTACTCTTAGTCTAAACAATCTCATTCAAGGATGAACATTCCCATGGGAAAGATATTATAATACCCCATATTATTCTTAGCTTAGTTCAGCTCCTAGTTGCATACATAAGAGGCTTAAAGCCTAAAAATTTCACTATGTGTTGGGGACTTAGGCTTATTTTTGGCCTCTTAACTTTGAGGATTTTTAAATTTGTCTTCCCGACCCCGAGGTGTTGGTTTCAGAGTAAATTCATGTTCAGGGGTGTAAGGAGCATGTCTCAGGGAAGTTTCAAAATTTTCGGACGAGTATTGGGTCGTGTTTGGATCAAGAAAATAGTAAGTCACTGCGATAGTGCCATGTTGTGGTGCTTATGACGATGAGACCCTTGCCGTGTCATGGTGATCCTTCAATTCGCGATTTAGTTATGAGTTTAAATGCCTGAGGGGCAATTTTTTCTTTGTCCCTTAACCCAATTCATTAAATTACGACTTATATCACTAGTTTAGGTGTTATTTAACCCTCTTCTCCAATCCTCCTCTCAAGGAAACCCTAACCATCTCCCAAATTCATCAAAGTCAATTACTTTCTCTCCAGGGAAACCAAGAATTCAAGTTCCCAAATCTAAGAACCTTCAAGAAAGCATCAAGATTGGTGTTTCTCTTTCATGATTTAGGGTTTAAGATTAGTGGGAGTTCATCCATGGGTCCTCTTTAACCCATAGAGCCCATAAAGCTTTTCTTTAATTAAATCTATGAACTTTCCCTTTCGGTTATGAAGTATCATGTGTTAAAGATGAATTTAAATCACGATTTCCTTAGTAAGTTGACTAAATTCATGTCCAAGGATGTTTTCATAAAAAGTTAGGTTTTCTCATACTTTATGTTTCGATTCCCATGACGTATCCAATTGAATTTCATGATATAATAGCGAATTATGAACTTTGTCATGTCTACAAGTGTTTCTAAGTGAATTAATCTATTTATGTTTTGAGTTGCAAGTTTCTATGTCCTATTCCATTGACTTCATGTTAAATCCCCAACTTATCAATTTAGTCATGCACTTTTCCCATGTTCAATTTCATGACCCTTATGTGTTTAACGAAATGTCTAATGATGGGTTTTGAGTAATGATCCCCTACTATGGTTTTTAGAGCTTGATATGCCATCATTGTTATTTCCATTCAGTGTTGGTGGGTTATGAACACCCGATACCTAGATTTTTAGATAATTTTAGTATCTTTAGAATGATTTCAAATAAACCTTAGCATTATCACTCAGTCAGTTACTATAATCATTTGTTTGTTCAGTTAAGCTTAGTTCAGTCCATTAATCAGTGTCTTCCAATTGGGAGTAAAACTTAGCACCGAGTGAAGGTAGGGATGGCGTCTCCCCCTTTAGTTAGACATGAGGCACTTGTCTCCACCATCAGTTAGACATGAGACGTTAGTAACAGTCCCTATGTTCTAGACCTAAGGTTCCACCATAGCCTTTGAGGGGTCCCCCGTCAGTTAGGCATAACATTCTAGTCCTTTGGGACATCAGATTAGTGGATCCACACAGACATTGTTAGTACCCATGGTACGGTACTGACACCCTTCCAACTAAGGTTACAGGTTGGACCCAAATAATAGATTTAGGGAATGTCAGTTATAGCTAGCTCCGACAGTCTCAGTGCAGTATTCAGTACCAATTCAGTTCAGGTTTGCTTGACTAAAACATATAGATTATCAGTTATCCAATTATTATATTTTAGTATTTTAGTTTACAGATTATTTTAGAAATATGTATATGCTTTCTTGCATTCTAAGATATCACAGTTTTCATGCATTCATGCTTAGTATATTTGTATATTCAGATCCTTGAGTTATGTCAGTTTCCACCCCGTAGTTTCAGACCTATTATTCATACAGTACCAATGTTTTACTGTGTCCCAGCTTCGGTTCTACTTATATTATAAAAGTATAGTTTTAAGAAACTAAAAAATTATAAAAGTATAGTTTTAAGAAACCAAGTGTAGTGATTCACCAGAAGATTAGATTGTGTTGGTACTCATGGTTAAAGATATTTCATCTTTCAATCTACTTCAGTCTCTTTCTGAGTCTACTTACACTTAGCATGTATGCTTTAAGATTTCACATAAAATCAGTTTCACTTATTGCATTCACCCCCGCTTACTCAGTAAATTCCAGAAGTACTGATCCATATATATATCTATGTGGCTACATTGTTTCATAATGTAGGTACCAGTTGTGGTCCACACATCATGACCAGACAGTTATAGTTTCCAGCCAGCAGGTGATGAGTTCTCCTATTTTGGGGACTTCAATCAGATGTTGTTCATGTACTTTACTTTATTACTCATATGTATTGATTAGTGGTAGCTAGATACATATCCCATCTATCTATAGTCAGTATAGTAGAGGCTTCATAGATGTCAGTCAGAGTTAGTCATGTAATTTTAGTTCTCTCTTCAGTTTTATCAGATTATAAATTATATCATTATTATAATTCTTCCCAGATTTTGTCATGATTACTTTTCTGCACAGTAGAACCAGTTATTTAATATATTATAAATTAGTTGCTTAAAAGTATGCCAGTTCATGGGTTAGTTTGGGATCACTTGTTGTTTCAAGCATCGTGTTACGACTCGGGAGTAGTCTTAGATTGTGACAATGTTATTATTGTTGATATAATGGTTGAGGGTGGGGGTATGGACATAGGAAGAAGGTTTAAGAGATGAGGGACTACCTATCAAAATGAGATGAAATAATAAAAGGACAAGAGAGAGACTTTATGACGAAGTTTTAATAGGACTTCATGTAATGTTTTGGTGTTAAATAATTGTTGCTCAATTTCTTTGTGCAAAACGTGAGCTCAATTGTGAATTTAACAGATCCAAAAGAGTGTTTGTGAATAAATTTTATTAAGGTGAGTAACTTTGAGAGATTTCTAATCTGTATAATTAGGTTAAACTATAATACATTAGGCATAGTATCTTCCCATCCAGCTAAGTCAGGATTAGCCAAGTTACTTGATACGTTTGCAAGCGGAAGGTAGTATATATTGGTGAAATAATTGTCACTACGGCCTTAGATCTCCATTTTTGTTTCCTCATATCATGGAAAGTTCTCCACGGGTATTCTCTCTTGTAATCTTTCTATCCATCCCATTATATTACTTCTATTGGCAGCTGCTGGAAAACTATGCAACTAATTTCATGAGTAGAGATTTTTGCCTTGGTAAAGAATCAGTTACTTTTATTTCTTACTTTTGGTTTTTCCATTTTCAGGTATCGTGATGTAACCTCTTGTTCTTGAAACATACTATCAGTAGAAATAATTGAGTTGTATGTAAGTAAGCCTAACAACCATCATCACAAAAAAAGAAAAAGAAAAACTTCAGACATGCTTTTCTGTAATCATACTAACTATGAAACTTTAAAAAAAAAGTATCCTATGAAAGGTTTTGATGGAAAATTCTCATACTTACGCTAAAATACAGAACATATAAAAGTGTATGAATTTGCACAAGTTGTTTGGACATTATAGTTATTTTAATTTTTTTGATCCAATAAGAGATATAGAGCAAGATTTTGTTTTTTTTCATTGCTACTTTCAAGTTTCATAGGCGATTAATGTTTTATCCTTCAACCCATGACCCATATGAAAGTCGATAAGGTCTATAGAAAAAGAGCTTTAGAAGAAAGGCAAACATGGAGAGTACGAAAGAGAGTGAAGGTTGTCAGTACAGACGGTGAGAACAGGAAACGAACAGGGTGGTCTTTTTATCGAGTTACAAGGAGATTTCAGAGGAGATTAAGGAGCAAAGTGCGTAGGTTTGTTAAATCTTTCCTTACACATAAATTATGTCAAATAAAAACATTATTAGTATTTAGAAATTTAAAATTAATTATATACCACTAAAGAGAACAAAAATATTAATTAATGCTCAGAATTTATCAAAATTTTAAGATTTCTTAATATGTTTAAATACATTTAGGCGGAGAGTATAATTTCTAATTTTTGAATTTGGATCTTCTCTATTCATCTGTTTTCTTTTCGTACAAAAATTATTTATTTATTTATTTATTTATTCATACTCAACTATGAGAAAGAGGCAAGTTAATATACGAGAGCTATAAATTGGATTTCAAAGGGTTTAGAAGTTATAAGTTGGTATGCACATATTCATATCGTGAGTGTAATTTTTCTTCATCAAAGAAAGAAAATAGAAACAGGTTATTTTATGTATAAACATCACTTTGTCTTTCTCTATTTCCCCTTAAGTTTAATTACAATTTATAAATAAGAAAAGAACACATTTTTCTTTTTCCCCCTTTCAAACTACTCTTGTTTACTCTATTTGTGTTGTTTCAGGAAGCCCAAAATCTAAAAATCAATGATATTTTTTTTAAAAATGTTTTTGTTCTTTTTTATTTGTTAGGAGCACAAAATTTAATTTTTACATGTTTTGTTCAATTTCAACACAAGTTATTGATAATTAACATTTTTCTTAAAAAAGTTAGGATATTTATAAATTTATTACTATTTTAAATTAATTATTAGTTGTCACTGATTTTGACACAATTATATTTATAAGAAAATAATGTTTGAGTTTTATTAAATCATCAATTTTGTTTAAAACTCAAATCATATTGTTATCTGACATCAAATACATTTGTTAATTTATTATTTTACCTTCGTCCATTAATTCATAAAATATGGAGAAGATATATTTTACACAGATCAAATAATCATGATTTTAGATTATTCATGGGTTTGAACATCCCATGATTTTATAAAATCTTGGTCTTGAACATACAGTTTTCTCTTGAGTGGTTTTATTTTATCTACAAAACTAATAAACTCTCTTCACAATTGATGATAGTAGAAATTTTAAAGTTTGGAAGAAAACCCAAAATAATTACTTTTTCTCGATTCCCTTGATTCTTTTTCGGCCACCATCCACCGAAATCCAACTTTGAAAACCTCCAAAACCTAACTAGAACATTGTCCAACCACCACATCTCATTCTCGTTTCCCATTTTTCATCTACGACAAGCTATTGTCGGAGAAACCACCATAAAACCCCAATAACAACACCAACTCCAGAGAACTCACGACGCCGGTGTTCGAACTATCTTCCTCTTTCTTTTTTTTTTGACAAAAAAAAATGCCTCCCTCCATATATTTTCCCATCGAAAAACACAACTACAACCAAACATTGATCAAACTAATCCACCGGCAAACAACAACAACAAACCGATTCCACCACAAATCCACCAATAACAACGATCAAACAACAACACCATTGTCACAATCCAACCCACTGATCGTACTGAGAACCTACCAACTCTATCCTGGATAGGAAAATCCTTACCACCCAACCATACAATTATTGTTGGAGACATTAGTAAACTTTAAATTAATTAAATTCGTGAATAAATCATCTATTTTTTTCGTTAACAAAAATTTATTATGAAAAGATATATCATAGAATTCGACTAAATAAATTTTCAGAACCTAGTCTAAATCAGTATAAGAGTACCAAGCATATAGAAAGACAACCCACTATACATAATTCATGTATGAATAGAATTACTAGAGATACTGAAGAGTTATAACCATTGTACCTATAAAAACTCCAATTGACTTGCAGAATAGCTATATCCCCAAATAAGTAATTGTAATATCAATACAACCACACATACTGATAGGTGTCATCGGCCGAACAGGATTAGAATCATATAACAATATATAGAAAATAAGGAAAGATCATGAAAAATATAAAGGTTAAAATCTGAACATACTTAACTTACTTCAACTTTTCACCTTATCACCTTTTTTTTATTTAAGCAATACTTCTTTACCCTTGGGGTGTCGTTAACGATCTATATTCTATGAATTCAATCTAACCCACAATTCTTACTTACTTACCTTATTATAATAACTTTATATACTTATCTCTCCACATCTCATTAATCTTTTTTTAGACAACTCCCAGTCCTTATTATACTACCATTAACCATTAGGATTGTAACCACTAAGACAATAGAAAATATCAACAACCTTACTGTCACAACCCAAATCAGGTCTTAGTCATGACAGGTATCTCAAGTCCACTGAGGAACAAAGAGCACTCCCTTAGCCTATCCAATCAGAACATAAGAAATAGTATGACAATAAAAGCAATATAAAAAAGATATAAGGAAGATAAGTAACCCAATATAAGGTTCTAAATATCCAAGGAATAACCTATGTCGGGACAAGCCCACAACTGTAGCCAAAAAGGGAATCCAAAATAGTCTAGACATAAATAAAACCATGAAGAAATAAACCTTGTGGAAGAAGGAGGCTCATCACTTTAAGCTGACTAACGAAAAATCAAGGAATCACTTATCATTGTGAAACGACACAGAATTTTCTCCAAACCCTACATCGCATGGGGATACAGCCTCCGGGGATGGTAAACGAGGTGAACTCTAGCATGTAACTCAGGGAATAGATAAAAAATTATCATGATCAATCGATCCAAAATCATTCAAAATCATATTCACACAATCATATATATATATATATATGTATATATATAGATATAACATGTTGGGTTAGGAAACAAGGTTTAGCATGAAGTTTAAAACATAAGCCTAGACTGTGTAGCTACCCCGTCATCTAGGCACCCACGGGCTATATGGGTTTAGATCCCCCTGCTGAAAGAGCCTAGTGTGTATTAGCTGCACGAACTATAAATACTAAGGAATACCAAGGAATTCCCCGATCCCATATCATTCCAAGATACGTATATATACATAAGTGTTAACTATGCATATATTCTTCAAGACCCCCATATCGGCAAATGTGGTTTTCAGTGTTTGTCCTCCCTGAGACTTATACCTTCATGGTAAACTACACAACCCCCCATTAAGCCTAATTAAATAGTTTACATATTTCCATTTATTAACCAAGAATCATCTATTTCGACATATACCATTGGTATTGCCATACCAATTACCCTTGCAAGTTATTATCATTATGCCATTCAAATTATTCATCACATTGGGGGAATGCCACGACCCTCATGATTTATTAAGTCAAATTTAAGGGAATGCCTCGACCCCCATAATTTAAAAAAATTAACTTGGGGAGTGCCTCAACCCATTTTATATATAATTAATTCAACACATGACCAACAAGGCCTTTAAAAATCATTTTAATCCATTTAACCATTTATGCAATACAATAGTTTAGGGGAGTGAGTCAAATCATGTAATTATCCATATTTCAAAGCCAATTATGCAAGTTGGTTGAGGGCAATACAATTTTCAAAACCATTTCCAAACCAAAATTATCAATTTGGGTAGGTTCCTCAACCCCCATCCCATTCACCATATCCATGCATCCAACAGGTTTCATAGTACATCAGTAAAATATAAACAATAGTATTAAAACTATAGAAATTGAATTCAAGTAACATTCATTCACAAAGACTCAACCCAAATCAAAATCTACGTTTCAATTCACATGAATAACCATGAAACACATTTTTTTATATAAAATAAGTTTAGGGAAGAGATATATGCCTTAATTGAAGATAAACCCTTTGAAAATACAAAGCAAATAAGCCCTAAGTTTGAACCTTAAACTCATTGCCTTTCAACCTTAGTTTTGGAATAAAGAACAACCATTTTTTAAGAGAATACAGGAGTTTTAATGTTTAGAAATAGGTTATATAGATATTGGATGGGTTATAGGATGTAAAAGGACCAAAATAACCTTAAAACACTTTTAAAACAAAAATACCATTGATGATAGAAGGGAGCTTCAAAGTGCAAAGCCCAAGGCAAACCCCCAGGTCCACGGTACGATGCTCAACGCAAAGCCTTAGCTTTGTGGCATGGAGCCCAGTGCAAATCTAAAGCGTGAGCCTTTGCAGACTCCACCGCTGGGTGAATCCACAACAAACCACCCCCTTTGTGATGCATAACCTCTTTTAAGCTAGTTTTTGGACGTTGTAGCACTCGGGGTGTTACATTATCCTCCTTAGTATCATTCATCCCTTAAAGAATGATTATCATACCTATAATATGAAATAAAAAATAACATAAAAGAATATAAGAACAACTCAAAATATGACTTGAGGAGAAGTAAGTTTCGTACCTTAAGTACTTTTGTCCAACGTCGAAAAAAAAGAATGGGTATTTTGACTTCATGTACTCTTCAGCTTCTTATATAGCTTCTTTCACCTTTTGATTTATCTAAAGTACCTTTACTGAAGCCACATCCTTCGTCCTCAACTGTAATGCCTTGAGTTTTGTACCCTGGCCGCTATACGGTGCTCATAATCTCAAAAGACCACAAGCTAACCCATGACTAGTACCTGCTGTGATAACTGAACAATAATACTGAATAATATGCAGAATTAGGAAGAAAAATATGCCATAAGGTTCAAATTTGTAAATAAATCTAAATGCGGTATCAAAATACCAAAACTGAATATAAGTACTAAAAAACTGAACAACAGTCTGAAAATACTCTACTCTGAAAAAGCCTCTAACTGTCTGAACTATGGAGTTGATGGGACAAGCCCCCCACTAACTCCATCTACTGAAATAAAATTAAAGTATTGTAAATAATAAGCATGTCATCAAGATATGAGGACTCACCACTACTCTGAAAGCTGAGAATCTGAACTGCTAAGGGTGCTCTGGGTCCCGTGCATCTAAACCTATGATATAAGACATCATAGCGCAAAGAAAAGAATGTGTTAGTACTTTGAATGTACTGGTATGCTCAGTGAGGTAGGATGATATGTATGGGTTCATATGCATGCACAATAATAACTAAATAACACGAGTATGACTAAGTAAGAGTACATGCACGAATATATAAATTATAACTGAGATTGTGCTAATACTGAGTACTAAATTAGAATACTAATAATCGATATCTAAGATTGCAAATACTGTATTACTGATTATCTTAATGACTGTATCTGACAGTTTTGAGTACTGTGGAACCATACTGAGTTCCGTACTGATCTGAGTGACTATGTATGATAGTCCTGAATCTGTAGAACTAAATTGAGTTCTATTTTGAGACTGAGATTGGAATTGAGACTATGGGAGGTAATTATCTAACCAACATACCCCTTCTCTAACTGATTTGGGGTCCTACCTGTAACCCCAGTTGGAAGGTTATCAATACCATACCACTGGTAAGGATAAGCTATGAGTTAACCTTCTCTGACAGGAAGCTCTTTCATCAACCCTCGTTAGCAGGATAACTCAGATGAGAAGTATCAACCCTCATAATGTCTGGAAGAGAGATACCTCAACCTACGCTGGCTACGTAGTTCTGTAATACAGGGATTTCTGCTAAGGGTCAAACCCTCTACTGATAGGAATGCCCTCATCCCTGGGTTAACTTGGTGCTGAATCCTACTCCCAACTGAATATAAACTGAACTGATTTCTAATTTGTACTAGGTTGGACTGAACGGTTACTGAGATTACAATTTAGTTGATATGATCAGAGTTCCCTGACTCCCGTTGAATGACCGAATACTATTGGATTTTATTAACTATAGAGTTTACTGAGGTCTGAACTGAATACATAGTTAGACTGAACTACTACTGAATCTACCGAGTTTTCCTGAGTTCTATAACTGACTGAGAGTACTACTGATCGTGTCATGAGTGATACCATTTAATGACTAACCATGGCTCTAGGTAATCAGCTAAATTGTCAGGTACAAGTACCTCCAGGACTCGATAGCTTAAATTAAGAGACATGGAATAACATGAAACATGTAAACTATGAACTTGATCATTATTCATTCATTGGGGCATTTTGACAAACTCTTGCTTGATATAACTTGCACATAAGCTATCTTAATAGGATTTCATTCTCTTAATAGTTCACATAGACAATTTATCAAGCACTTGGTGATCATAGTATTGAATAACAAGTGAGCATCATAATTCATCTCTAATTTCACAAGTCAAGGGTTTGCCATGGATTCACATGAATCTACAAACATAATGATTAATTTCACATGATATATATATAAAATCATGAATTAGGAACTTAATCCAAATAGTAATCATGGATACACTTTAATTCCAACGTTGGAAATTATAAATCAATTACTTGAAATTCAAAAGAGATTCTTGGACTCCAATGGTGGAAGGAACCCTTGGATGAACACTTCACATACCTGTGTTGAAGAATTTTTGAAAGTTTATGGTCAAATCTTGAGTTCTTGATTTGCAATTTGAGCACCTAGGGTTTTGTTCTTGAGCTAATTGGAGAATGAGTGAATATATTTACTCTATAAGGAGTTTAATTTCATATTTTGGGGGATGAGGGTCGAGGGAAAAAGACCTAAATACCCCCAAAAATGCGATCTTTTAATTACTGTAAATTGGGTTACCAACGCACAGGTCGACGCGGTGCATCAATGGCATTGACGCGATAGCCAATCCATCACGCCATGTTCACTTCGATTCATAGGAATTGGACGCTGGCAGTTGGGGAAAATGGTAATCAATAGGACAGTCAACGTGGCATGCCAAGATAGCATTGATCCACTATTTTGGGATTCCAACGGAGCTTCAAAGAAAGTTCAAAAAATCTGAAACTTGTCTAGAAACACCTATGGACATTCCTGGTCATGAATCAACCTAAACATCAATATTTAATGGACGTAAAGGTCATGAAATAAGATTTCCAACCTTCGTAGGCTAAAATGACACTAAGTCTGAATACTTAGCTAAGATATTCTAAGTCTGGGACCCCTTGACAAGTCTAAAGGACTAAATTAAACTTAGGATTTTATGGGGTCTTACATTATCTCCCCCTTGGGAACATTCGTCCTCGAATAAGATTACTGAGACTGAGAACACTGAGAGGATGACTTACTTACTGGACATAAACATCTGGAACATGACTATATGACTGATATTACTGGTATTCTAAATTATCATTCTAAATATACATATCTGATGCATGGATACATGACTGAACTGGCTCATGAACGTATAAATAAAATTGCAATGGGAACTGATACCATGTTTGTAACTAAAATCTGAACATGAAACTGATTAAGCTAAAGGAAAATATTACCTTGAGATGAGTCTAGATTAGCTGAGAATAGATGAGGATACTTGGTTCGCATGTCTTCTTCTGCTACCCAAGTAGCTCCCTCAACGGACTGATTCCGCCAAAGAACTTTGACTAGAGGAACTTCTATGTTCCTTAGTCTGCAAATCTGATAGTCAAGGATTTTGACTGAGATCTAGTTATGAGAGAGGCTGTTCTAAATATCTATGCTCTCAATAGAGACTACGACTGATGGGTGACCTATGTATTTCTTTAGCAAGGAGACATGAAACACTAGATGAACTGAAGATAAAAATGAAGGTAACTCAAGCTCGTAAGTTACCTTTCTAAAACAACTGAGAATTTGGTAAAGACCGACATATCGATGACTGAGATTCCCTTTCTTGCCAAAATGCTTCACTCCTTTCATAGAAGAGATCTTTAAGTATATATAGTCAATAATCTCAAACTCTAGATCCTTCTTGCGCACATCTAAGTACGATTTTTGTCGGCTCTGTGCTGTCTTAAGACTTTTCGTGATCAACTAGACCTTCTATAAGGTATCAAACACCAAGTCAGGCCCTACTACTACATAGTCACCCACTTCAAACCAACTATTGGGAGATCTACACCTCCTTCCATAAAGCACCTCAAATGGAGCCATCTATATACTGGAGTGATAGTTGTTGTTATATGCGAACTCAATTAAAGGCAAGTGGTCATCCCAACTACCTTTAAAGTCCATCCCACATGCTCTCATCATATCTTCTAAGGTCTGAATGGTCCTTTCTGCTTGACCATCTGTTTGTGGATGAAAGGTTGTACTAAGATGAACTTGGGTACCAAGACCCTTTTTTAATACTTTCCAGAAATGGGAGATAAACTGGGTACCTTTATCTGAGATAATGGATAACGGAACACCGTGCAATCTGACCAAATCCCTGATGTAGGGTTTGGCGTAATCCTTGACTAAATAGGTAGTATGAACTGGAAGAAAATGAGCTGATTTGGTCATCCATTCTATAATCACCCAAACTAAATCATGCTTATGACGAGTACGAGGCAAGCCCATCACGAAGTACATGTTCACTTCTTCCCATTTCTTGTTGGGAATAATGAACTCCTAAATGTCATGAAATTTTTTTAAAAGACAAGAATCAAATAATTTTCTGTGATGAAACAAAATATCTCTCATCTCCCCCTCGAATAGATTCTTTTTTTTTTGTTTCCAAAGGAATGTTGATATGTTGTTTTGAAGGGTGAACTAATCCCTTGACTTTGGTACCAATGGGTATCACCCCTTCCCCTAAACAATGTTTTCTTTCAGGCCTTTCAACTAATTGATACGACCCCAAAGAGCCACTTTTGCTAAATATTAAGCCAAATTGACCTGAATATCAATGACAATGAACAAGAATTGACAATTAGTAATGTAAATAAATATAGAATACACGTAATCCCATAATTTTAGTGAATTGTCATTTACTAATCTCTTGTTTTACGAAATCGATCGTCTTTGACTGTATAAGAAT
Source organism: Capsicum pubescens (assembly GCA_030864215.1). Lineage (NCBI taxonomy): Eukaryota > Viridiplantae > Streptophyta > Magnoliopsida > Solanales > Solanaceae > Capsicum > Capsicum pubescens. The sequence continues at coordinate 126,735,458 of CM061541.1, forward strand.
ATGTGGAGCTCAGCATGTCTGGAAGCACAGGAGAACATTCGTTCGTTAATATTATTACCAGTATTCGATACTATTTAGCTATTGCATTTATTTTTCTCGTTGCTGGTCATATGTATAGAACCAATTTTGGGATTGGGCACAGTATGAAAAATCTTATACATGCACATATTCCTTCGGGGGCAATTGGGGCGTGGATATAAGGGTCTTTATGACACAATCAACAATTCGCTTTATTTTAAATTAGGCCTTGCTCTAGCTTCTTTAGGGGTTATTACTTCTTTGGTAGATCAACACATGTACTCTTTACCTGCTTATGCATTTATAAATTGCAAAGATATCTTCGTTAGTTGGGGGAAGAATCCGCCCGAATTGGATATTTTAAGGAACGTATGAGAGAGAATTGGATTTGGTTAGACAATGTATGGTTGGTAAACAAAGATCGGTTTTTTAGCAAGGTACAAAATGTATCATCAAATATTCAATATGATTCCATAAGATCTAGTTTCGTTCAAGTGACAGATTCTAGCCAACTGAAAGGATCTTCTGATCAATCCAAAGATTATTTGGATTTCATTAGTAATGAGGATTCAGAATATCACACATTGATTAATCAAAGAGAGATTCAACAATGAAAAGAAAGATCGATTTCTTGGGATCCTTCCTTTCTTCAAATGGAACGGAAAGAGATAGAATCAGGCCAATTCTCGAAATGCCTTTCTGGATATTTCTCAATGTCCCAGCTATTCACAGAACGTGAGAAGCAGATGATTAATCATCTATTTCTAGAAGAAATAGAAGAATTTCTTGGGAATCCTACAAGATCCGTTCGTTCTTTTTTCTCTGATAGATGATAAGAACTTCATCTGGGTTTGTGGATGATTTCCCTTTTTTTGCAATCGGTTTCGCTACAGCACCTGTTTCTCTAGCTAATTGTCCACCCTTTGCAAGTGTGATTTCTATATTATGTATGGTCGTGCCTAAGGGCATATTGGTTGAAGTAGATTTTTCTTTTGATCAATCAAAACCCCTTCCCAAACTATACAAGCTTCTTCCAAAGCATACGGCTTTCTAGATGTTGATGATGATATCTATACACTAGGCTTCTAATGCTCAATCTTAACCTGCTGACATGTTGAGCACTTAGCCACAAACTCTGCAATGTCTCTTTTCATCCGACTCCACCAATAGATCTTTCACAAATTGTGGTACATCTTCGTTGCCCCTAGATGAATAGAGTAACGTGCACCATACACTTTTGCAACAATTTTCTACCTCAAGTAATCTACACCTGGTACACACAGATGACCCTGACAACGCAAAACACCATCTCCTCCTTGGGAAAAAACCTCCACCTTCTAATTTCTGACTTATACCTTCAACTAGACTAGACTGGGATCCTCATCCTGCTTTTCCTTCACTTTGGAAACTAGGGATGATTCTGAGCTACTCTGCACCTACACACTACCTTCTGCCAAATCGACTAAGCGAACACCTAGTTGGGCTAGCTAATGAACTTCCTGGGCTAACTTCTTCTTACTGTTGTAAACATGGGCAATACTACCCATAGACATTCTACTGAGAGTGTCAGCCACTATATTGGCCTTACCCAAATGATACAGAACACTCATGTCATAGTCTTTGAACAATTCCAACCACCTTTTCTATCGGAGGTTTAGGTCTTTCTGAGAGAACACATACTGTAGGTTCTTATGATCAGTGAACACATCAATATGCACACCATATAAGTAATGCCTCCAAATCTTTAAGGCAAAAACTACTACTGCTAACTCAAGATCATGAGTAGGATAGTTTTTCTCCTGGGGCTTAATCTATCTAGAGGAATAGGCTATAACCTTACCTCTCTGCATTAAAACACAACCCAATCCAACTCTGGAAGCATCACAGTACACAAAAAAAACATCTGAACCATCTGGTAGGTTCAAAATTGGAGTTGTAGTGAGTCGAGTCTTTAACTCCTGAAAACTCTTCTCACAAGAATCTGACCACTGGAACTTGACTTTCTTCTGATTCAATCTGGACATAGGGGATGCAATAGATCAAAATCCCTCAACAAACCATCGATAATAGTCAACCAACCCTAAGAAACTCCTGATATCTGACAGAGAGATAGGCCTGGGCCAGTTTCTTACTGCTTTGGTCTTTTGGGGATCAACTTTAATGCCATCATCGGAAATTATATGGCCAAGGAATGCTACTGAGCCTAGAAAAAATTCGCACTTACTAAATTAGGCGAACAACTAATGATTTTTGAGAGTCTACACTACTATTCTGAGATGGTCTGCATGATCGTGTTCACTACGTGAGTAAATAAGAATATCACCTATGAAGACTATGATGAACATGTCCAAGTACTGCTTGAATACACGGTTCATCAAGTCCCATGAAGGCTGCTGGGGCATTCGTAAGACCAAAGGATATGACTATAAATTTAAAGTGTCTATACCTAGTCCGGAAAGCTATTTTTGGGATGTCACTTTGCCTGACTCTAAGCAGATGATAGCCTTATCTGAGGTCTATCTTAGAGAAATAACTGGTACCCTGAAGTTGGACAAATAAGTCATCGATTATGGGGAGTGGATACTTGTTCTTGACCGTAACATTGTTTAACTGGCGGTAATCTATGTACATTCTGAGGGAACCATCTTTCTTATGCACGAATAATACTGGTGCGCCCCACGGGGACACATTGGGTCTGATGAATCCCTTATCTAAGAGATCTTTTAACTGTTCCTTTAATTCTCTAAGTTTTGTTGGAGCTATTCTATATGGCAAGATAGAGATGGGCTGAGTATCTGGGAGAAGATCAATTCTGAAATCAATTTCCCTTTCGGGAGGAGCTCTGGGAAGATCTTCGAGAAATATATCTGGGAATTCACATACTACTGATATTGATTCAAGAGTAGGGGTTTCTAAACTAGAGTCCTAGACTCAAATGAGATGATAGACACTTCCCTTAGATATCATCTTTCTAGCCCAGAGGTAAGAAATAAGTTGACCCCTAAGTGTTGAAGTACTACCCTTCCACTCTAGGACGGTTTCATTCAAAAATTAAAACTGGACAACTCTATTTCTGCAGTCGACTGAGGCATAGTAGGAATAAATCCAATCCATGCTGAGAATGACATCAAAATCAGTTATCTATAATTCAACTAAATCTACTAAAGTGATTTTCTAAGATATCATAAACAGACAGCTCCTGTATACCCATCGGGCTATGATAGATTTACCCACTTGGGTAGAAACTAAGAAGGGCTCTGCTAGAATTTCAGGACTGACTCTGAAATCAACTGCTATATTTGGAGTAACAAAATACAAGAAAGATCTTGGATCTAGCATAGTGTAAGCATACAAATGGAAAACTTGTAACATACCAGTGAACACATCAGGAGAACTATCTTGATCCTGTCGGGACTGAAGAGCATAGAGTCTATTTGGGAGTTGCCCATTGGTGGCACTGGAAGAGGCACCTTGCTAATTCGGGAAATCAAACTGAGATGGGGGCGGTTATGCTGACTCTGTGAACCCACTTGAGGATACTGTCTGTCTCTGTGGCCTGGCTTGCCACATCTGAAACACACATCGCTGCCAGTTCTGCAGATACCCTGGTGGTTTCTGTTGTACTTCTGGCAAAGGGGATTGGTTTGGGCACTGCTAACACTTCCCTGGGGTTTAGGGACTGATGCCGTGTCTCAGTTGCCATCTCTAAATTTTGGAATTGGGGCACTTGCTAAGGAAGGAGCTGGAACCGAGGATTTTGGGTGGAATTGAGAATGATTCCCACCCTCTAACTTAGGCTGGGCGAAATTGAAACTACCTGTTCTTGCCCTCTTATTCTCTCTCTCCTTCTCTTTATTCTTGGCATTCTCTATCTGCTGAGCATGGACCATGAGCCTGGCTATGTCCATATCCTTAATAATCATTGTGGTCCTACACTCCTTGACCACGCTGTTAGACACTCGTGACATGAACTTACTCATCTTTGCTCTTCTATCTGCTACAACATGTGGGGCATATCTAGCTAACTGAGTAAACTTGAGAGAATAGTCTTGCACTTTCATATTGCCCTATTTCAGGTTTATAAACTCCAAAATCTTTGTTTCCCTCAACTCTAGCGGGAAGAACCTATCCAGAAAAGCAACTGCAAACTTCTCCTATTCTATGGACCCTGCATCTGCGGCCCTCTATGCCTTCCACTGTTTGAACCATGAGTAAGACACATCCTGTAACTCATATGCGGCCAACTCAGCACTCTCAACAGTAGTCACCCCTTGATATTGGTAATCTTATTCACCTAATCAAGAAATTCCTGAGGGTCCTCATCTGATTTAGACCTGGTAAATGATGGAGGGTACATTCGGGTGAAGTCTCAAATCCTGGAAACAACAGTATTGGCCACTGGGTTGGCTGAAACCACAGTTGGACATTCATTCTAGGCTGTCACAAAATGAGCTAGGGTGGTGAAGGCTGCTCTAAACTCTGCGTGGGAGACATGCTCACCCAAAGGATCTGGATAGACGAGATGAGGGGCAGACTAGTCTCCCGTTTCTCTTTGGAGGCATATTCTATAAATGGAAGAGAAGCTAGGATTAGAAAGAGAGTGTAACTAGATCTCATGCTCTGTCGCACGATGTGAATTCTGAAAAAAGGGAAACCTTTCCTAAACATCTCGTAGCCTCTTGTCTATAAGTGTGGCGCGCAACACCTCCATGAACAAGACTATAATAGATACGGATTTTAGACCTTATAGGACTCTGTTGAATCTTAGGCTCTGATACCAAGTTTGTAACGCCCTAAGTCTGCACCCTGGATGCTACACATTGCTCATAATCCTGAAGGACAACAAGCTAACCCATGACTGGTACCTGTTGCAATAACTAAACAATAATACTGAATAATATGCAAAATTAGGCAGAAACATATGCCATAAGGTTCAAATCTATAAACAAATCTGAATGCGGTATAAAAATATCAAAAATAAATATAAGTACGGAAAAACTGAACAACTGTCTGAAAATACTCTAGTCTAAAAAAGCCTCTAACTATATGAACTTTGGAGTTAATGGGACAAGCCTCCAACTAACTCCATCTACTGAAATAAGACTAAAGTACTATAAATAATAAGATATCCTCGAACAATGAGGACTCACCACTACTCTGAAAGATGAGAATTTGAACTGCTAAGGGTGCTCTGGGGCCTATTCATCTAAACCTATGATATAAGACATCATAGCGCAAATAAAAGCATGCGTCAGTACTTTGAATGTACTGGTATGCTTAGTGAGGTAGGATGATATGCATGGGTTCATATACATGCACAATAATAACTAAATAACATAAGTATGACTGAGTAAGAGTACATTCATGAATACATAGACTATAACTGAGATAGTGCTAATACTGTGTACTGAATCAAAATACTAATAACCGATATCTGAGTTTGCAAATACAATATTACTAATTATCTGAATGACTGTATCTGACAGTTCTGAGTACTGTGGAACCATACTGAGTTTCGTACTGAGCTGAGTGACTATGTTTGATAGTTCTGAATCTGTAGAACTAAACTAAGTTCTATTTTGAGACTGAGACTGGAACTGAGATTGTGGGAGGCAATCATCTAACCGACATGCCTCTTTTCTAAGTAATTTGGGGTCCATCCTATAACCTCAATTGGAAGGGTATCAATACCGTGCCATGGGTAAGGAAAAGTTGTGAGTTAACCCTCTCTAATAGGAAGCTCTTTCATCAACCCTCGCTGGCAGGATAACTCGAATAAGAAGTATCAACCCTCATAATGTATGGTAGGAAGATACCTCAACCTATGCTAGCTACATAGTTCTACATTGCAGGGATTGTTGCTAAGGGTCAAACCCTCAACTGACAGGAATTCCCCCATCCCTGGGATAACTCGATGCTGAATCCTACTCCTAACTGAATAGACACTGAATTGATTTCTAATATGTACTAGGCTGGACTAAATGGTTACTGAGATTACTATTTAGCTGATTTAAACTGACTTCACTGAGTTTCGTTGACTAACTGAATACTATTAGATTCTGTTAACTGATAGAGTTTACTGAGGTTTGAACTGAATACTGAGTTAGACTAAACTACTACTGAATCTTCTGAGTTCTGTAACTGACTGAGAGTACTACTGATCGTGTCATGACTGATACCGTTCTATGACTGACCATGGCTCTAGGTAATCAACTAAATTGTTGGGTACAAGTACCCCCAGGACTCGATAGCGTAAATTAAGAGACATGGCATAACATGAAACATGTAAACTATCAACTTGATAATCATTCATTCATTGAGGCATTTGGACAAAAACTTGCATGATATAACTTGCACATAAGCTATCTTGACATTATTTCATTCTCTTAATAGTTCACATGGACAATTTATCAAGCACTTGGAGAGCATAGTATATGCACATAATATTGAACAACAAGTGAGCATCATAATTCATCTCTAATTTCACAAGTAAAGGGTTTGTCATGGATTCACATAAATCTACACACATAATGATCAATTTCACATGATATATATATATATATATATATAATCATGAATTAGGAACTTAATCCAAATAGAAATCATGGATACACTTTAATTCCAACCATGGAAATCATAAAATCAATTACTTGAAGTTCAAAAGAGATTCTTGGACTCCAAGGGTGGAAGGAACCCTTGGATGAACACTTCACAAACCTGTGTTGAAGAAATCATGAAAGTTTATGGTTGAATCTTGAGTTCTTGATTTGAAATTTGAGCACCTAGGGTTTTTTTCTTGAGATAATTGGAAAATCAGTGGCAAAATTTTCTCTATAGGGAGTGTAATTTCGTGTTTTGGGGGCTAAGGGTTGAGGGAAAAAGACCTAAATACCCCCAAGAATGCAGTCTTTTAATGACTAAAAACTTGGTTACCGATGCGCAGGTCGACACGGCATGTCGACGTAATAGCCCACGTATCGTACCATGCTCATGTCGATTCACTAGAATTGGATGCTGGTACATGGGAAAATATTAATCAACACGATAGTCGACGTGGCGCTCCAAGATCGTGTTGATTCACTATTTTGGGATTACAACGGAGCTTCAAACAAAGTCCAAAAAATCTGAAACTTGTCTTGAAACACCTACGGACATTCCTGATCATGAATCAACCTAAATATCAAGATTTAATGGACATAAAGGTCACGAAGTAAGATTGCCAACCTTTGTAGGCTAACATGACACTAAGTCTGAGTACCAATCTAAAATATTCTAAGTCTGGGTCCCCTTGACAAGCCTGAAGGACTGAATTAAGCTTAGGATTTTGTGGGGTCTTACATCAACCTACGAACTTTTCGATCCAATATCTCAACTAGGAACTTCTCATATGATAAGGAATCTGAAATACCAACATCTTCAATAGGCACTATCAATGAAGGGTCACCCACACACTTTTTCAACATCGACACATGAAATACAGAATAGATTGAACCCAAATTCGCAGGCAACTCTAGCTCATAAGAAATATTTCCCACTCTTCGCAAAATAAAGTATGGGACAACATAACGGGGATTGATCTTCCACTTCTTTCCAAATATCATCACTACCTTTATGGGAGATACCTTCAAGAACACCCAATCGCCAATATTAAACTCCAACTATCTTTGTCTCACATCCGCATAGGACTTTTGGTGAATCTAAGCAGTCGTAAGCCTATATCTATCACCTTCACCTTCTCCATAGCTTGATGAACTAAATCAGGACCAAAGAATCTAGTCTTACCAACCTCAAAAAACCCAATAAGAGACCTACACCTCCTACTATATAGAGCCTCGAATGGAGCCATCTGAATACTCGAGTGATAACTATTATTATTCACAGACTCAATGAGAGGAAAGTGCTCAACTCAACTACAACCAAAATCAATCATGCAAGCCCTTAGCATACCCTCTAAGATCTGAATAGTCTTCTCCATTTGTCCATCCCTCTGAGGGTGGAAAGTGATGATAAAATTCACTCGTGTACCCAAACCCTTCTAAAACAAATGCCAAAAATAAGAAGTAAAATGTGTACCTCTATCTGAAATGACGGAAACTAGAGAACCATGCAACTTGACGATCTCCTGGATAAACAACTTCACATAATCCTCTCCAGTGTAGTTAGTCCTCACTGGCAAGAAGTGAGCAGACTTAGTCATCCTTTCTACGGTGACCCAAATGAAATCATACTGATTACGAGACCACGAGAGACTAGTAACGAAATCTATATTGATCGTCTCCCACTTCCACATAGGTAACTCTGTCTCTTAAGACATACCACTGGGCCTTAAGTTCTTAATCTTCAATTGCTGGAGACTATGTACTTAGTCATAAAATTTTCCACATCTCTCTTCATGTTGTTCTACCAATAGATCTCTTTCAAATCATAGTACATCTTTGTCGAACTCAGGTGAATTGTATACCTCGACTCACGAGTCTCAACTAAAATTATTTCTCATAACCCATCAACATCGCGAATGCAAAATCCACCTTGGTACCTCAATATACCATCACCACCAATCTCAAAATCCATAACCTTCTATTGAACCATGTCATCCTTAATTTGCATAAGAATGGGGTCCATAGCCCGCTTTTCTTTCTCCTCAGCACCAATAGATGACCTTACCACCTCTTGAACAATCACACTACTACCCTAGAATTCCAAGAGATGAACTCCCAAATTAGCCAATTGGTGAATATCCTTCACCAATCCTCTCTTCTCTTTATCCACATGAGATAATATACCCATAGACATCATTTTAAGAGTATCATCAGCCACATTAGTTGTACCTGGATGATAGTGAAGACTCATGTCATAGTCCTTAAGAAACTCAAGCAATTTTCTCTGTCTGCGATTCAACTCCTTCTGAGTGAATATATATTGAAAGCTCTTATGATTTGAATATACATCAACATGCACCCGATACAAATAATGGAACTAAATCATCAACGCAAACACCACCGTCGCCAACTCTAGATCATGGGTCAGATAATTCCTCTCATGTACCTTAAGTTGCCTAGAAGAATATGCTTAAACCTAGCTATGCCTGATAAAAACACAACCCAGTCCCACACGGGATGTATCACAGTAAACAACAAAATCCTCTATACCCCCGAGTAGGGTCAAAATTGAAGCAAAAGTCAACTTGTCCTTTAACTTCTTAAAACTACCCTCACAAGCATCAGACCACAAAAATTTTACCTTTTTAAGAGTCAATTTAGTAATCGGGGAAGCTATAGAAGAAAAACTCTCCACAAACCTCCTATAATACCCGGCCAAGCCTAAGAAGCTCCAAATGTTGATTGGAGTCACGGGTCTAGGCCACTTATTAATCATCTCAAGCTTATGTGGATCCACCTTAATCCCTTTACTAAAGACAACATAACCAAGAAAGGTCACAATATTCAGCAAACACTCACACTTAGAAAATTTAGCATACAATCGCGGACCATTCAAAGTCTGCAACATCACTTAAAGGTAATTGTCATGATTCTCCTAACTGTTAGAATTTACAAAGTTATCCTCAAAAAACACGAGAATGAACAAGTGCAAAAACTCTCTAAATACTCAGTTCATAAGATCCATAAATGCCACTGAAGCATTAATCAACCCAAAAGACATAACCAAAAACTCATAGTGAACATACCGGGTATGGAAAGCAGTCTTAGGGATATCCACCTCCCTAATCTTCAATTGCTGATAACCTGACCAAAACTCAATCTTAGAAAAGCATCTAGCACCCTGAAGCTAGTCAATAAGATCATCAATCCTACGAAGAGGGTACATATTCTTCACTGTCACCTTATTCATTTTTCAATTGTCTATACACATCCAAAGGGACCCATCCTTCTTACGCACAAAAAAAATAGAAGCACCCCATGTAGACACACTTGGGCAAATAAAAACCTTATCAAAGAGATCCTTTAACTTCTTCTTAAGTTCTTTAGATGGATATATTCTATAAAGAAGAATGGAAATAGAGTGGGCATCCGATAGAAGATCAATATTAAAGTCTATTCCCCTATTGGGAGGAATACCAAGGAAAAATTGAGGGAACTCATTGACTACAGGAAAAGATTGCAAAGGGGGACCCTCAAAATTTAAATCCTTAACCCGGACTAGATGGCATAAAGATCCCTTGGAAATCAACTTTCGGGCTCTAAGATAAGAGATAAATATCCCTTTGGGCACTAAGGAACTTTCCCCTCCCATTTAATTATATGTTCATTAGGGAATTGGAAACTAGCATTTTGGGTCCTACAATCCAAGGAAGCATACCACAAACGAAGCTATTCCATCCCCAAGATCACACCAAAATCTATCATTTCCAACTTTATTAGGTCTACCAAGGTCTCCCTATGAAAGATAGATACCATGCAACTCCTCTAAACCTTTCTAGCCATAAAAGAATCAGCCCGTAGGGTAGATTCAGAAATGGTATCGGGAATACTTTCTGGGCCAAAACTAAAATTAATAGACACATAAGGAGTTACATAAGAAAGGATAGACACCAAATCAAGAAGAAAATGTACATCATAAGAGAAAAGTTGTAATGTACAAGTGACAACATTAGGAGATACCTCAGATTCCTGATGGGTGGCAAGAGCACAAAGACGATTCTAGCCAGTATCAGTACTAAAAGTAGCATATTTTGGTGCAAGAGCTGAGGAAGTAGTGATCGAAACCTTATTATATCTAGTAGCAAGATTGGTTGAAGGAGAGTTCCTCTAAAGATGACTAAGCTAGTCGTATTTGAAACACAAATTCCTACCCTCATCATAATAACCAGAGTGCATCTTCCCTTAGAAGCGACAAAGAGGATAAGATGGGGCAAACTTAGCTCCACTGGCTTGAGACTGAGCACCTTTTGCCTTAAACCCACTGTTAGTCATAAAGCAACGATCATCAGATAACTTAGGATAAGGAGCACTAGTCATAGAATTTGAACCAGAATTTCCCCAAGACTTCTTCTTGCTCCATTGTCTTCCATCTCTACCACTATTCTACTAGCCTCCACCCTTCTCTAAATACATGAATTTCTTATTTTGTCTCTCTCCCATTTCTGCCTATTTCTTCTTTTCATCCTTAACTTGCTGCTTTTACACCACCAATCTAGAGATATCTATATCATTATTCAATAAAGCAACCTTGCACTCCAAAACCAAATCTCATGACAAATTCAAAGCAAACTTCATCATTCTAGCCCTCTTGCTAGACACAATCTCTGAAACACAACGAGACAACTGATGAAATTTTAAAGCATATTTCTTCATAGTCATCCTTCTTTATTTTAGGTTTACAAACTTCTCAGTCTTAGCCTCTCTCAACTATTGAGGAAAAAATGATCAAGCAAGGCACCCAAAAACACATCCCACTCAGTCGGCTCAACATCATCCCTTCTCAATTGCTCCTACTCTTCATACCACTGATATACCATATCCTTTAACTGATATACGACAAACTCCACACTATTAGAGTTAGTGGCATACATCACCCTAAATATTTTTTCTATCTCATCCACAAAACCTTGAGGATCCTCCTCAACCTTAGAGCCTGTAAAGGTTGAAGGACTCAACCTCATAAACTAGACAACCCTAGTGACCTCAAAAGAAAGAGCAACAGAAGCAATATGCTTAGGCTGGCAAGACTGAGATGCCACTAATTGGGTATGTAGATGAATCGATTGAGAACTTAGCATTAGATATGTCACCCTGAGAAGCCCAAGGAGGACTAGTAGGAATTGTGGAACTCTAGAAGAGCAGTAGAATCAGGAGTTAGAACCCTAGATTGAGTCTGTACTACATAGGTAGGATAAGTTCCATCCACATTATCCTCAAGCGGGATGGAGGAGTTTCAATGAGCATAAGATTTTTTTGGAGGCATAATCTAAATTGTAAGCAAACAAGAACTAAAAGAGATTTCAATACCCTAGACTATATAGATCGAAAATAGATCACAAGAAAGGGAAACAATCCAAAATGCCTTATAGCCTCTCCCTTTTAAGTGAGGCACGCAACACACCCATAAAAGGAAACTCTACTTGACACGAATTTGTGGACACCCAATGACCATGAATCTATGCTCTGATACCAATCTTGTCACGACCCTAACCAGGTCCTAGTTGTGACAGGTATCTTAAGTCCATAGAGGATCAGAGACCACCCCATTACCCTAGCTAATCGGAACACAATAAATAATATGACAGCGAAAGCAATCCAAAATAGATCTTCGGAAGATATATAACCTAAGAAAAGGTTATAAAGATCTAAACAAATATCCCGATCCACAGTTATCCACAAAGCCTCTAATATCCAAAGAACAACCTAAGTCAGGCCAAAAAGGGAATAAAAAATAGTCTAGACATAAATAAAACCATGATGTAACAAGCCTTCCGAAAGAAAAAGGCTCACCAAATCAAGATGACTCACGAACAATCCACAAATTGCCTATTACCATGAAATAAAACAAAAATATCTCTAAACCTTACATCGCATAGGGAAACAACATTCGAGGATGGTTAGTAGAGTGAGAGCTAGTATCTAATTCAGGAAAGAGATAAAATAATGCCATGATATATTGATCCAAAATCATTTAAAACTATATTTACACAAGCATCTACATACATATATATAGAACGCTGGGATAGGAAACAAGGTTTAGCGTAAAGTTTAAAACATTAGCCTGGACTGTGTAGTTATCCCGTCATCTAGGTACCCACAGGTTATATGGTCTCAGATCCCCCTGCTCAAAGGGCCTAATGCATGTTAGCCACACAGACTTGACATATCAAAGAAAGACCAGGGAATGCCCCAACCCCACGTTATTCTAAGATACCTATATATACATAAGTGTTAACTATGTACATGATCGTCAAGACATCCATGCCGAAAAATATGGTTTCTAATGTTCATCCTCCCTGGGGCTTACACCTTCACGATAAGCTACACAACCCCCATTAAACCCAATTGAAAATGTTTACACCATTCATTAACCAAGAATCATCTATTACGACATATACCAATGGTATCGTCATACCAATTACTCGCCAAGCTAATATAATTATGCCATTCCAATTATTCATCACCTTGGTGGAATTCCCAGACCCCCTTGATTTATTAAGTTAAATTTGGGGGAATACCTCGACCCCCATAATTTATAAAAATAAACTTTTGGGAAATCCTCGACCCTCGTAGTTTGTAAATAATTCAATACATGACCAACAAGGCCTTTCACAACCATTTTTATCCATTTAACCATTTATGCAATGCAATAGTTTAGGGAAGTTAGATAAACTATGTGATTATCGATATTTCAAAGCCAATAATGTAGGTGGGTTAAGGACAACACAATTTTCAAAACCAATTCCAAAAAGGGTCATTAATTTGGGGAAGTGCCTTGACCCCCATCCCACTCACCATACACATGCAACCAATGGGTTTCAAAGTACATTAATAAAGTATAAACAATAGCAATAAAACAATGGAAATTCAATTTAAGTAACAATCATTCCAAAACCCTCAACCCAAATCAAAACACATATTTAAATTCACATGAATACCATAAAGCAAATGCTTTTATATAAAAGAAGTTTAAGGAAGAGATACATTCCTTAATTGAAGAGAAACCTTTTGAAAATAGCAATAGAAGAAGCCCCAAGCTTGAATCCTAACCTCACTGCCATTAAACCTTACTTTTGGAATGAAGAATGACTCTTTTTGAGAGAATATAGGAGTTTTAATGTTTAGAAACGGGTTATATAGATATTGGATGTGTCATAAGACATTAAAGGAACAAAATTGTTACGACCTAATGCTACCCCCTAGTCGCAAAATGGTGCTTAAGGCCACAAGCGACCCTAAGCTAACCCATGGTCTGGTACTTATTGTGAGCACTGAATAAAAATAAAAGTAAAACAACATGTGTAGAAGATAAACCAATAAGGTACTATCAATTTGAATACTTAAATATATAAAATGACATGCCTGAAGTATCTGATAAATACTAGAAACTAGGCTATCTATCTGAAAGTCTCCAAACATACAGAGTTGATGGGACAAACTCTCAACTAACTCCAATTGAACTGAATATAAAAAATTAAAATAATTAGAATAACATATCATATCCTCGATGGATGAGGACTTACCTACACTACAGCAGGGAACTACTGAGCTATTTAAGAGTGATTGGAAAACTGTGCATTCAAACCTATATTATAATACAACATAGCACAAGAGAAAAATATGCGATCAGTACTTTGAATGTACTGGTATGTGAGGTAAGAACTAACTGAAGTACACGTAAAATTTGAACATAGATGCAAGAACATGTAAAACTGAAAATGGAAGACCAAGTATTGTATACATAGACATTATTGGAATAACTGGTGAAATTTGCATAACTGACTAAATAAATATTGAAATATGGCTACTTGGTCTAGAAAAATGGAACTGACATAGACTGCCAATATTGACTAAAACTATGGGATCTATCATGTAACCTATATAAACCATGGGTGTTACTATGGAGTACAATGTCTGACCCATATTAAGAAGGATTGATCCATTCTTTCCATCAGAGTGAAACCTAAACTGGAGTGATCACTAAACTGATACCATATTGTTCAAGAGGAAACACTCTTTAGCGAGTCCCTAAATCCTGCGTAGGCACTTGATTTATGGGAGTAGGATACATTGAACCCATTCTTTCCTCTCAATGCTAAATCCTAATCCCAACTAAATTACATGGGTGTTATTCATGATTTAACATAACATGGTACTGTACTGACACGACTCAACTTAAACTTGAATATATTAATTAAATCATGGTTTGCCTAACTTGTGATTCAAATAGTTGAAATACAAGCAAACACATAAGTTTTGGGTGTTCATAACCCACCAGCACTAAATGATTATAGAAATTCGATACAACATTTAAAACAGTGATCTAAATTCATAACTCAAGGACCCAAAACATGAAACATTTTAATAACCTGCTAATTTACATGAATGTAAACATTAGAACGAGGTAACCTTGGGATCCTAACATGTTTATATAGTTTAAAGCATAATTCAAGAATTTGACATGATGCCAACTGAACATGACTTAGGGTTTTGAAACTTCAAACATGTAGGAGCATGGTTCACATGGGATAAAGATATTAGCTTGGCTTGAACATAAAACTAACAAAAAAACATGAATAAATTTCATAGTTTACATGGAAGATGGTCATAATTATAGTAAATCTCATACTCAAATCAAATGAGGGTTTTGGGGATCAATGGGTGAAAGTAACCCATTGAGGAATACCCCACATACCTCAATTGGAAAAATTATTGAAGAAATCTTCAAATTGGATCTTAAACTCTTGAGTTCTTGAGAGAAAAAGCTTGAATTTTGTTCTTGGGGTGAGGGAAAAGGTTTTTAAGTCTTGTACTGAATGTTTAAGGTTAAGATGGTGGAAATGACATGTTTTAAAACCCCTTAATTTATTTTTAAATGATTAAGAATAGTTTAGGGGTGTGATACCTCATTGCCCTTAAATTAAGTCAAAACGAAGCAATTTTTGGCACTATGCTTTTGCTGGGTGGCGTACAGCCAAAGCACACCTGAGAGTGGGCGGCACATGCCAAAGGTACACCTGAGAGTGGGTGGAACATGCCAAAAGAACACTTTAGGGTATGCATCACACAACAAATGTACACCCCATCTAGTGGCTATTGGCATTTTCCATGCGATACACAACCTTAGCATAGGATCTAACATGTGACACACACTCATTTTTAAATCCTAAAATCACCCATACTTAATGTATAACATCTAAATATGGTCTACCATAGAAATGGGAGTCCTAAATTTCATTTTGAATGTATTATTTAAGCGTTACAACTACGGGGTGTTACATTATATTCCCCTTGTGATCATTCATCCTTGAATGAAACAATTTAAGCTAAAGTGCTAAGAAGGTTGAGATTGTACACTGAACACTCATGCACTACATCATGACTATGTAACTGAATCTGAAACATGATACATGGACTAGGCTAAGTTTTATAAATGCATACTATGACATGCAGACAGTTATATAGCTAAGATAGAGAATGAGAGAGTCAATTTAAGAGAAACCATTACCTCAAGCTGAGTTTGAATTTGTAAAGAAAAGATGGGGATTCATGGATCGCATATCTACTTCTACCTCCCAAGTGTCTCCCTTAATGGACTGATTTCACCATAGGATCTTAACCAAAGGAACTTCTTCATTCATTAACCTACGAATTTGATGATCAAGGATGTAAACTAGAACTTCTTCATAGGAAAGGCTTTCCTTAACATCCATGCTTTCTAAAGGAAAAACAGAAGAAGAATCACCAATGCATTTCTTTAATAAGGAAACATGGAACATCGAATGTACTGATGCCAAATATGCAGGCAACTCTAACTCATAAGCTAACTTCCCAAAACAACTGAAAATTTTGTATGGGCCAACATAGTGAGGACTAAGTTTTGCCTTCTTTCAAAATCTCTTCACTCTTTTTATAGGCAAAATTTTCAAATAAACTAAGTCACCAACCTTAAACTCAAGATCCCTTCTCTTCACATCTACATACGATTTCTGATGACTTTAGGTTGTCTTCAGCCTCTCTCTATTTAATAGAACTTTGTCCATCGCATCAAATATTGAATCTGGCCCTATCAAAGCAGCCTCACCTAATTCAAACCAACCAATAAAAGATCTGCATCTCCTCTCAATAGAGAGCCTCAAAAGGAGCCATATGAATACTGAAGTGATAACTATTGTTGTAGGCAAACTCAGTCAAGGTAAGTGGTCATCCCAACTACCCTTAAAGTCAATAACACATTCCCTCAACATGTCTTCTAAAGTCTGAATGGTCCTCTCTGCCTGACCATTTGTCTAAGGATAAAAAGTTGTATTGAGATGAACTTGGGTACCAAGACCCTTCTAAAAAGCCTTCCAAAAGTGAGAGGTAAATTGAGTACCTCTATCTTAAATAATAGACAATGAAACCCCATGCAACTTCACAAACACTCTAATATAGAGCTCGGAATAATCCTCAACTGAGTACGAAGTCTGAACCGGCAAGAAATAGGTTGACTTGGATATTCTATCTACAATGACCTAAATTGAATTATGCTAACACTGCGTACCAGGCAACCTATCAAAAAATCTATATTCGCTGCCTCCCACTTCTAAGTAGGGATGCTAAACTCCTAAAGAGTACCACTAAGCCTTTAGTTCTAAACCTTAACCTACTAAAAGTTCGAACACTTAGCCACAAACTCCATAATATTTTTCTTCATACCACTCCACAAATAGATTTCCCACAAGTCACAGTACATTTTAGTGGCTCCGAGGTGAATAGAATACTTTGCACCATGTGGTTCAACTAATATTTGTTGTCCTAAACCATCAGTGAAGATTCCAAACCATTTTAAACCCATATTCTACCTTTGGATTAATCATCCAACCGAACTCCTAACCTAGCAAGATGATGTACCTCACGGACTAAATCCTTATCATACTTAACATAGGCAACACTACCCATAAATAATCTACTAAGGGTATCCACCACTACGTTAGCCTTTCTCAGATGATACAATACACTCCTATCAAAGTCTTTCAACAATTCAAGTCATCTCCTCTAGTAAAGATTCAGGTCTTTTTGCATGAACAATACTGTAAACTCTTGTGATCCATGAACATGACCATATGAACCCCACAAAGATAAATGCCTCCAAATTTGTAAGGCAAAGAAAACATCTGCCAACTCAAGATCATGCGTTGGATAATTTTTTTTATGGGGCTTAAGTTGTCTAGAGGTGTAGGCTACAACCTTACCTCTATGCACTAATACACAACCCAGAAAAACTCTAGAATCATCATAATATACTATGAACCCATCTGTGCCATCTGGCAAAGTCAAGACTAGGGCGAAAGTGAGTCTAGTCTTCAACTCTTGAAAACTCTTCTCCCAGGAATCTGACCACTGAAATTTAACCTTGTTTTAGGTTAGCCTCAATATAGGGGAATAAATAGAAGAAAATCCTTCAACAAACCATCTGCAATAGCTAGCTAAACCCAAGAAACTCCAAATATCTCACGAAGAGATGGGTCTAGGCCAGTTTTGCACTACTTTGGTCTTTTGAGGATCAACTCAAATACCATCACTAGAAATGATGTGACCAAGTAAAACTATTTATTTCAACCAAAATTTGCACTTACTAGACTTAGAAAGTAACTGATGATCTCTGAGGGTCTGCAACATAACTCTCAAATGGTCTGCATGATCATTCTCACTATAGGAATACACAAGGATGTCATCAATAAAGACTATGACAAACATATCCAGGTACTGCTTAAAAACCCTATTTATCAAGTCCATGAAAGAGGCTGCAACATTTGTTAGTTCAAAAGACATAACTAGGAATTCAAAGTGACCATACCGAGTTTTGAAGGATTTTTTTGAAATGTTACTTTCTCTGACTCTAAGATGATGATAGCTGAATTTGAGGTCTATCTTAGAGAAATAACTTGCACCCTAAAGTTGGTAGAAGAAGTCATCAATTTTAAAAACCATCTGTAATAGCTAGCTAAACCCAAGAAACTCCAAATATCTCACGAAGAAATGGGTCTAGGCCAGTTTTACACTACTTTGGTCTTTTGAGGATCAACTCAATTACCATCACTAGAAATGATGTGACCAAGTAAAGCTATTTATTTCAACCAAAATTTGCACTTACTAGACTTAGCAAGTAACTGATGATCTCTGAGGGTCTGCAACATAACTCTCAAATGGTCTGCATGATCATTCTCACTATAGGAATAGACAAGGATGTCATCAATAAAGACTATGACAAACATATCCAGGTACTGCTTAAAAACCCTATTTATCAAGTCCATGAAAGAGGCTGCAGCATTTGTTAGTTGAAAAGACATAACTAGGAATTCAAAGTGACCATATCGAGTTTTGAAGGATTTTTTTGAAATGTTACTTTCTCTGACTCTAAGATGATGATAGCTGAATTTGAGGTCTATCTTAGACAAATAACTTGCACCCTAAAGTTGGTCGAACAAGTCATCAATTTTAAAAAGAGGATACTTATTCTTAATCGAGACCTTGTTTAACTAATTGTAATCAATACAAATTCTAAGGGAACCGTCTTTCTTCCGTACGAATAGAACTAGTGCACCCCATGATAAAATACTAGGCCTGATGAAACCCTTATCCAAGAGATCCTTTAAATGCTCTTTTAGCTCCTTAAGCTCATCAGGAGACATTCTGTAAGGTGGAATAGAGATAGGCTGGGTATCTCGAAGGGTATCTATTCCAAAGTCTATTTTTTTTGGGAGGAACTCCGGGAAGATCCTCAGGGAAAATGTCTGAAAATTCTCTTACTACTAAAACTGACTCAAGACTCGGAGTTTTAAAATTTGAGTCCTTGAATCGGATGAGATGGTAAATAAACCCCTTAGATATCATCTTTCTTGACTTAAGATAGGAAACAAACATATCCTTAAGCACTGAATTACTACCCCTCCATTCGATAACTGGCCAATTAGGAAACTAGAACTGGACAATTCTATTCCTACAGTCAACTGAGGCATAACATGAGAGGAGCTAATCCATGCCATGAATGACATCAAAATCTGTCATCTCGAACTCCACAAGGTCAGCTGAAGTATCTTTCAGAGACACTGTTATCAGGAAATTTCTGTATACTAATCAGACTATAATAGACTTACCCACTGGGGTAGACACTGAGAAAGTCTCTACCAATGTTTCAGGACTGACACCAAAGTCTACAATGATATAAAGAGTCATAAATAAAAGTGAATCTCCAGGGTCTAGAAATACATAAACATGAATATCAAATATTTGTAACGTACCCATAACCACATCAGGAGAAATTTCCTGATCATGACAAGTCTATAGAGCATATATTCTATTTTAGCACTGCCCACTAGTTGCACTAGAAGTGGCACCCTACTGAGTTGGGCGACCTACTAGAGCTGATAAAATATTGGACTAGCCCTGTTGGTGCAAATCCTTCCCCTTCTAGGCAACCATTAAACATTCCTTAATTCAGTGGCCTGTCTTTCCACACCCCAAGAACACATCCCTTTTTTCCTTACATTTACCTTGATGGTTCCTACCACACTTCCTGTAGAGCGGGTTGGTGCGACTACTTTATATACTACCCTGGGACTTAGATCCTGGCGGTCTATCATAACTGTCCTTCCTGAACATAGGCACTGGTGCACTAGATGAAGATGGAGCTAGGCTAAAAATATCTGGAAAAACTAAGAACAGTTACCATCTTCTGATCTTAGCTAAGAAATGTTAAAACTACCTATTTTGTCCCTCTTATTCTCTCTCTCTTTCTCCTTAAGTTTCTCCTCTTTAATCTGCTGAGCATGAACCATAAGTATTGATAAGTTCATATACTTAGTCAACATGGCGGTCCTACACTTCTTGATTACACTATCAGATACACCAGATACAAACCTACTCGTCTGAGGCCTAGAGTCAGCCACCATAGTTGGAGCATACCTCCCCAATTGAGTGAACTTGAGCAAGTACTCCTTCATATTCATACTACCCTGCTTCAAATTTATGAACTCCTAAATCTTAGTTTCCCTCAACTCTAGTAGGAAGAACCTATCTAAGAAAGTTGTGGAAATTTTCTCCCACTCCATAGGCCTAACCTCATCACCTCTGTCCTCCTTTCACTGCTTGAACTAGGTGTGAGCTTCTTCATGCAACGGGTAAGTAGACACGTATGCACTCTTACTAGAAGTAACACCTATGATGTCAGTCACTTTTTTCACTCTATCCAAAAACTCCTATAGGTCCTCCTCAGACTTAGATCCAAAAAACATAGGGGATTTATCCAGTTGAAGTCTCAGACTCTAGCTGCAGCTATATTTATCACTGGATTGGAAGGTCAATAACCTACATATTATTTTGAGCAACTATAGAATAGGTTAAGGGTGGGAAAGTAGACCCTGAACTCAGCGTGAGAAACATGATCATTCATGGGATTTTCCTGAATAGGTGGTAGTGCGGATTGATCCCTGTTCCTTCTTCCATTGTTTTTTCTAGGAGGTATTAGTTATAAACAGAATAAAGGATGAGTTACAAATGGGAATTCAATAGAGCTCATAATATTTCACATAACATTAACACTAAAAAAAAGGGAAACTTTCCTAAAAATATCTTGTAGCCTCTTTTCCATAAGTGTGGCACACTTCACACCCATGCACAAGACTCTACTCATTGCCACTTTCAGACACCCTAGGTCACTTTAATACCTTAGGCTCTGATACTAAGTTTTTATATAAAAAGAGGCTACCTCCTAGTCATGACACAGTTCTTAAGGCCATAAGTGACCCTAAGCTAACCCATGGTCTGTTACCTACTATGAGCACTGAATAAAAATGAAATTAAAATAATACTGCAGAAGATAAACCAATAAGGTACTATCAATTTGAATACTATAATATGATAAACACTGGAAACTAGATTGTCTATCCAAAAGCCTCTAAATATACAGAGTTGATGGGACAAACCACCAACTAACTCCAACTGAACTAAACATAAAGAAATACTGAAATAACTGGAATAAGATGTCATGTTCTTGATGGATAAGGACTCACCAATACTGCTGCGGGGAACTACTGAGTTGTCTAGGGGTGATTGGAAAACTGTGCATTCGAACCTATGTTATAAGACAATATAGCGCAAGAGAAAAGTATGTGATCAGTACTTTGAATGCATTGGTACATGAGGTAAGTACTAGAAGAAGTACATGTAAAATCCGAACATGGATGTAAGAACATGTAAAATTGAAAATGCATGACACATTATTATATACACTTATATTATCTGAATAACTAGTGAAATTTGCATAACTGACCAAATAAATGCTAAAATCTGACTAGTTGGTCAAGCAAAACTAAACTGAAATAGACTTCCAATACTGACTAAAACTGTGGGAGCTATCATGTAACCGACATAAACCATGGGTGTTACAATGGATTCCAATCAATGACCCATGTTGAGGAGGGCTATTCCATTATTTCCATCGGAGTGGAACCTAAACTGGAGTGATCACTAAACTGAGCCCATATTGGGCAAGGGGAAACTTTCTTTGTCGAGTCCCTAAATCCTACGGGGGCATATAGTTTCTGGGAAGTAGGAAGCACTGAACCCACACTTCCCTCTCAGTGCTAAATCCTACTCCCAACTGAATGATACTGGTGTTATTTATAGTTTAACATAACATTGTACTATACTTACAAGAATCAACTTAAACTTGAATATAGTAATGAAATCATGGTTTGCCTAACTTGTGATTCAAAAAGTTGAAATAACAAGTAAACACATAGGTATTGGGTGTTCATAAACCACTAGCACTGAATGATTATAGAAAATCATTACAACATTAACAATAATGATATAAAGTCATAATTCAAGGACCTAAAACATGAGACATTTTAATAACCTAATAATTTACGTGGATGTAAACATGAGAATGAGTTAAACTTGGTATCATAACATGTTTATATAGTTTAAATCATAATTTGACAATTTTACATGATGCCAACTGAACATGAAGTAGGGTTTTGAAACTTCAAATATGTAGGAGCATGATTCACATGGGATAAAACTATTAGCTTGGCTTGAACGTATTCACATAGGATAAAACTATTAGTTTGTCTTGACTATTAAAAAAACAAGAAAATATGAATAAATTTCATAGTTTACATGGAAGATGATCATAATTATTGTAAAACTCATACTCGAATAAAAAAAGGGTTTTGGGTTTAATGGATGAAAGTAACCCATTGATGAATACCCCACATACCACAATTGGATGAATTCTTGAAGAAATATTGAAATTGGGATGTAAACTCTTGAGTTCTTAAGAGAAGAAGCTTGAATTTTGTTCTTGGGAAGAGGGCGAGGGTTTTAAACTTATGTACCGAATGTTTAGGGTTAAGAGGGTTGAAATAACCTGTTTTACAACACCTTAATTCATTTAAGAATGATTAAAAATGTTTAGAGGTGTGAAAAGACCTCAACTCCCTTAAATTAAGTCAAAACAGAGAAATTTTTGGCACTGTACTTTTCTTGGGCGGCGTACATCCCAAGCACACCTGTGGGTGGGTAGTGCACGTCAAACGCACACCCAATATAGTGGCTATTGGAATTTTACATATGATGCATGGCCTTAGCACAGGGTCTAACATACGGCAGACACAAATATTTAAGGCCTAAAAACACCCCCAACTGAACCCATAACATCTAAACATGGTCTACCATCGAAATAAGGGTCCTAAAGGTCATTTTGAATGCATTATTTAAGCGTTGAACCTATGGAGTGTTAAAAAAATAATCTTAATACAATTTTAAAATGAAATCCCATCAACTAAATGAGGGAGGTTCGCTGCATGAAGCCCAAGGAGAACACCTAAATCCATGGCACGATGCTCAATGTAAAGCCTCAGCTTTGCGGCATGAAACCCAGTGCAAAGCTAAGGAAGTGAGCCTTTGCGGAATCCATCATGGAGATAAGTCAAAGAAAACCATACCCATTCATGATTCATAACCTATTTTTGGGTCCAACCTTCCCCCAATGCACTCAAACTCTTCTCAAACTATTTCATGCTTAAGATAAGGGTTATGTAGACCTCATTTAAGCTAGTTTTTGGACCCCGTAGCACTTGCTGTATTATACTTATAAGAATGGGAGATATAATATAGCTCATGTATATAACTATATACACTGGTAAGATTTATACACAATCCAAAACATATATCGTATTCATATTTTACTGCAATGATAATCATAACCATTAACGTAATTGGCCACTCAATAAACCATAATATCTCTTCAAATAATCTGTCCACAAAAGAAACCATGACACAGTGTCAACATAACTTGATTCACTCAATGAAGCATCAACAACATATAAATATAAATGTACATTCAAATTTATATGATGAATGTAAGTTTTCAAGATGCATAACTTTTCTTTCGTTTCTCAACTCATCACCAACATCACACCATATCAGTGTGGTACCCAATCAATCATTAAACCATATCATATTTGTATTGGTATGGTATCTGATCTATTATTATAACATATTATATCTATAATAGCATGGAACCTAATATAACATCATAATATATCATATCCATACTGACATAGAATCTGAAATGTCATCAAAATATATCATATTTGTACTTGCATTGTATCCGACTCATCATTATAACATATTATAATAGTACTGGCATGATATCTGATCCATCATCACAATATATTGTAATACCCCGTATTAGACTTAGCTAGGTTCAGCTCCTAGTACATGTATAAGAGGCTTAAAACCTGAAAAATTAGCTAAGTGTTGGGGACTTAGCCATTTTAAGACCTCCTAACTTTGAGAATTTTTAAGTTGACCTTCTAGACTCTAAGACAATTGTTATAGAGAAGTATGACTGTACTACTAGTGACTAAAAGATAACAAAATAAATAAGAATTAGATAGACATGTCTTGGGGAAGTTTTAGATTTTTTAAACGAGAATTGAGGCATGTTTGGATTTCGATTCTAGAACCTCACCGCAATAGTAGTGTGTCGCCGTGGGTATAGCGATGGGCCATTCACTGCATCGCGGTGTCCATCCAAATGGTATCCTAGTTACAAATTTAATCTTCTGAGGGGCATTTAGGTCTTTTCCCATCACCCCAAATCATAAAAACACGAGATTAAGCATCAATTAGGGCACCATTTGTGCACATTATCCAATTTTACTATCAAGAACAAACCCTAATCATCCCCCTAAGTTCATTTATTTCATCATATTCTCTTCAAGAAGAACCAAGAATTTAAGTTCCCTAATCCATGAATTCTTAAGAAAATTTTCAAGATCACCTCCAAGTCTTTCAAGATCAAGGTTTCTCCACCAAGTCAAGTCTATTAAGGTATGTGCGGTTATGAACAAGTATACTCTTTCATCATTGTACCGAAACTTGTTTTAAAGATAAAATTGCATGATTTTAAATTAGCATTATTACCCAAACCATCTTGTTTTGAGTTTATGGATTTATAAAGTGATTGAAGTATTGAAGTGCATATTTATTCTCATTTATTTAAGCTTTGAATTAAAGGTTCATATTATGGATTGAATTTCATTATCTTGACTTAATATTGTTGAAATATTTCAAGACAATTATTGAGAATGAAGCTTTATTGTGAAATTCTGAGAATTTAAGTACATATATTCTAAGTCCCAAGTATGAGTTTTGAGATTTCAAGAAGACAATGATCTTAAGTTTCTTTGATAATTTTATACCATGACTTAAAGTAAAGTTTGATCTCTTGATCCTAAGCTAAGATATGGAGTCCACATTTGTTCATCTTGAACATGATTTAAATCAAAGAGAAGTATAAATAATTTTCATTATACAAATTCTTGTGCTATTTTAAGGTGGACTTCCTAAAGTATGAGCATATAAGTAATATGAAAATAGTATTTAGCACCAAGTTTGGTATGATTCCGAGGTCACATGCCCAAGAACTACGTACCACCAAAGGTTTAAGTTCCAATATGGCTTAAGTCAGTGATCACTTAAGTTAAGGTTCTATTCCGATGGCAAGGGTAGGACGGCTCTCCCCAACCTGGGTAAGACATTGGACTCCATGATATCTCACATGGTTTATGTCGGTTAGAAGAACCTCCCTAAGAAAGAATAAAAGTAAATCTTTTAGAACTATGAGTTATGGATCACAAAGTTTATCACTATGTTTTATTACTTATGTTTTTAGTCAAGCCCAAGGTGAGTCATTCACACTTAACATGCATTATTTGAAAATCTAAGTGCAGATTGAGTTATTATTTTTCTTATGCATTGACCCCCACATTCTTAGTACACTCTAGAAGCACTAATACATATATAGGTTTAGGTGCTACATTATTTCATAATGTAAGTTCATGTTCTCAGTTCCAACATTGTGATTGACTACGGGTATCTCCACCTACCTCCCGATGTTTGGTGAGTACTCCGAGTTCAAGGACCCATTTTATAAAACTTTTATATTGATGAATTATTTTAGTCATTTGATTTTTTTTAAGTTCGGGTTAGCTGGGGCTTGTCCCAGTGGCTCTCCAGTTAGAAGTAGTGGCTTGTCCGACTTTTTTCTATTTTAGATTCTAAAGTGTTTGTTTTAAACATTTCCAAGTTTAATACTTTTAGTTAAGATATTAATTCAGTTATATTAAGATTTCATATGTCAAGTTTACCTTTATCATGAGTTTCAAGTTTAGAAGGCTTAAAGGGTTAGCTTGGGAATACTTGTAGTCTTGAGCACTATGTGACGTCCAGGGGTTACTTCTGGGGCATTACAAACTTGGAATTAGAGACTAAGGTTTTAATGAGTCCTAGGGAGTCAGACAAGCCATGTTATGTAGAGTCTTGATCATGGATGTAAAGCGCGCCATATTTATGAGAAAGAGGCTACGGAATGAGTTACGAATCATCATTTCTTTCAAGATCCATCATGCTTACAGTTGTTTTTATCTAATTTAACTCATGTTTTTACAATACAAAATATGCCGCCTCTTTGAGCTAATGCACAAAGAAATAGTGACCAACCACCCCTGCCCGCCGAACCCCCGAATAAGAATATGTCTCATACTGAATTTCAAGCTACTTTTCAGGAATTAGCCTAAGCTGTGAATGTGAATGTTCAAGGCAACCAATAAGAGACAGTCCCACTTCAGCACAATGGTAATCTAGCTACATCTAGGATTCATGACTTCATGAGAATGAATCTACCTGAATTCTTTGGGTCAAATATTGGTGAGGATCCACTACTTTTCATTGATGAGGTGAGAAAGATCACTCAAATTTGCATATTAATGAGGAGGAAAGTGTATAATTGGCATCCTATAGGCTAAAGGATATTGCGTATGATTGGGTTGTTATGTGAAAAAAAAGGTAGAGGTGAGAATATAGCTCTTATGAGTTGGTAGGTATTTCAGGATGAATTTCTAGATAGGTTCTTTCAGCGTGAGATGAGAGAAGCTAAGTTTGAGTAGTTCATGAACCTAAGGCAGGGATCTATGATAGTGAAGGTGTACTTCCTTAAGTTCACTCAGTTATCAAATTATGCTCTCAAGTTGGTAGATGTAATGACCCGAGACTACCCCCTAGTCGTGGTACGGTGCTTAGGACCACATGTGATCCCAAGCTAACCCTTGTACTGGCATAAATCATGAGCAACTAAATAAAATACATAAATTTGAATTAAATAAGTGGAAGATCAGTCTTTTCTAAATTTTATCAATACAAAGCTATATAAAAATAATTACAGCTCTACTTATACAAAACAAAACTGGAATTCAAATAAATTATTTCTACTGACAGTCTATGAAGCCTCTATTGTGCTGACTATAGATAGCAGGGACGCGACTCCAACTACCACTTATCAATACACTTGAGTAATAAAATAAAGTACATAAATAACATCTAACTGAAGTCCCCAAAGTAGGAGGACTCATCATCTGCTGGCTGGAATCTGCACCTGTCTGATCGTGATATATAGACTACAACTAAATGGGTACCTATATTATTAAACAATGTATCACATAGACGTATATGCAGATCATTACTTTGGGAATGTACTGATAATATGGGGGTGAATTCATAAGTAAAACAATAATGCAGTATTCAAACACACTTTCAAAAAACTGCCTGCTAAGTGTAAGTGACTCGCCTTGGCTTGAAAAATCAAATTTGTTTAATCATAAATCATAAGTAGTAAAGAATAAAAGTAATTCTTGATCCACCACACTTAGTTATAAAAATTTGTACTCTTATTCTATTTTAAATCATACAGGTTAAGTGAAAAGATCTCACCTTTATCGTCAGAAAACTAAAAGCTGAAATCTAATAACAGATGTCTTATGTAGGACAATATCTAAGTAAATTTATATTAGGGAGGTTCTTCTAACCAACATAAAACATGTGATCTATCATGGAGTCCAACTTCTCTTACCCACGTTGTTAGAGTTGTTCTACCCTTACCATCAGAATAGAACCTAGCTAGAGTGATCACTATACTGAACCCACTATGGGTATTAAAAAACTACGGTGGCACATAGTTCTGGGGAATAATACCTTGAAATCATACCCATCTCAGTGCTAATTACTAATCACTTTAATCTGTATAATCATTTTGTAGGAAATCCACCTTAAAACTAGCATAAGGGCTTATAATGAAAACCATTTATGCATCTGTCTGTTTTAAACTGTAATCAAACTAACTGTGTGGATTCCATATCTTAGATGAGGATTAAAAGATCAAAATCTTTATTAAAATCTGAATACATGCTTTTCAAAGAATACTTAAACATTATCTTTCATGAAATTTCAAAACTAAAACTTAGGGCGTAAAACCAATGCTTTAAACTTATGTAAAATTCATAGCAAAACATCATGCTCAGTATACTTCTTGAAATTCTTCACCAATATCATGATTAAGCTCAATTGAAAATTTGTAATCAATGTCTCAAATCATACTCATGGTGTTCAAATCATAAAAGAGAATTCTTTAAATCAAGACAAATATGGACGTTCATGCTTCAATCACTTTATAAATCAAAAACTCAAAACAAGATACTTTGGGTATGAACCCTAATTGAAATTCATGTAAATTCATGTAAATTTAACTTTTAAAACTAGTTTTAGGCACAAGGATTAAAGAAGTATCCATGTTCATAACCCCACATACCATATTTTTATTAATTGGATATAAAAGCTTGAACTATGAATCTCTAATGGTGTTCTTGAAACTTCTTATTGAAGTTCTTGAATTAGGAATCTTAGGTTCTTTCTTTAATTGAAGAAAATTTGATGAAGTTCTTTGTGTTCTTGGGGGGGGGGGATAGGATTTTCTTGGAGAGAAAGGACGAAGAATAATGTATCTAATGCTTTTGGCGGCTGAAATTATGTGTTATGGATGGTTTTGGGTGAGTGAAATTGACCAAAGTGACCCTAGACTCTTTAGAAACTTAAGAAGCGTGTGAAATAGCTCTGTATCGCGTTGTCTATTTCATTAGACACAGCAACGCATCACGTCGCTATCGCATCGACCTTAGTGCCTCTCACGAAAAATGCCATAACTTTTTACTTGGGTATTGGATTAAGGAGAAATTGATATCGTTGGAAAGATAACTCAATTTTATACAATTTGGTGGATATTGGTCTGAAAAATTCTACGTATATAAAAATTTATACATGTTCAAAGTCAACCCTAGTAGAATCGAATGCAAAGATTTAGCCAAATAAAGGCTCTTAGCTCAACTTTGCTCTAAGTGCTTCCTATGAACATTTTTCACCTCGAGAGCACTTCACACACCATGATAATGATCATGAAACTTATATTCACATGGTAATAATTTGTACTAGTGTTTACACATGTAGAAACGGTGGTTAGAATTCTAGCGCAAAAATACGGGGTGTTACATTATCTCCCCCTTGGGATCATTCTTCCTCAAATGATGGATAGGAAATTTTTGAAGTCTTAGACTTATGGAATAATTTATACATGATGAATCTAGTAAGAAAGGATATAACTGAGCTGAAACATTAAAACCCTCTATCAGGAAACTGATTTCTGAGCTGACTTGCCTTTACTTACTATAAGGAGCTGATTCATGCTGAGAGTTTAGAATTCGCTTGAAGTGTTCATGATACAATCATACATATAGAACTGCGAAGTGATAAATTATTTAGGTATGAATCATGACACAATGAGACTAAGATCATACAATGGGTATTAAACTCTCTGAGCATGAATACTTGGAAAACTAAGACCATTCACTGAACACTTATGAACTAAATCATGACTAAATATCTGAATCTGAAATTGATATCTGATCCATGGACTGAGCTGAATTCATAATTTGCATGAGTGCGAACATTTTACCTCATGGAATGGACTTACTCATAAAACTTCGGATAGTAAGAATATATGGAAAGTTGGAAATCTATAGGAGCTTATCTAATTGATTGTTAAACTGGGTTGCAGGCTATATGGATTGGATCATCCTGACCGCTCATACTCAAATAGAATATTTATTCAAAACTCTTCTATGAAATTCTCCTAATGTTAGGAGCAAAAAATTTTGGGAATGATCTAAACAAGACAACTAACTAAGGAATCACAATATTCACACCACTCTATAGCATGGAATATAGACATATAGATTATAAGCTAGGATAGAATTACTAGTCCTTAGGCAATGCAACTTCTTACTTTCAAGCTTAGAAATAATTCTCGAATACTCCCTAAACTATACTATTACCCTTAAGTACCATACTCATTTGATTCATCTTATAATTCTCACATAGGCATTGATAAATCTATCTACTAAGGTATGAACTAAACTAAATCTTTTCACCGTGATCAAGCCTAACTTTAAATCACAAGATACAACATGCTACACCATAATACTAGTCTAAACCACATGATTCAATCTTATCTGTCTATTCCAGAGCTCACACCCTAAGCATAACATGCCTTACCACTTTAATGAATAACTCTGAACTCTTACTATGGATTCAGTTATGCATATTGCATTCCTCTACATACATCTAAACATGGCACTCAGGCCTATCTCTATAACCACATATGAACTTCAAGGCAAACACCCATAAAGGAATACTTCTCATATTCTTTAAACCTTTATCAATAAAACTTTCTTGCACTATGCTTAAGAACATACACACCAATATTCAACTAACCATGGCATGTATCAAAGATTTGGCCATAATCTTACTTCACACTTTAGCCTTAGATAGAAAAGCATTAGTAACCTTTCTTAATGAGGGTCATCAACTCCCTCTTATCTAAACCATTTCTTATCTATTATCAACACCATTATCTTAATGTAGGAAGAGGTCACTGAAGGGCTAACACATAAGGACTTGAATCATGAAAGAATACTATGCATAACTCTGACACTTCACTGAGTCCTAAAGAATAGAATGTTAAAGGCATGGATTAATTAAAGATATCTAAAATGAGGACATACATGATATAAACTGGATTTCACTAGGATCATGAGTTTATGAGAATTGATCATACTATAAAACATGAGTTCAGACTTATCATAAGCTATTCAACATAAGACTGGAGTTCATAGATTCATGAGAGATAACTCGAATCACATATTGAAGCTATCACTTACTTGCTGGAAGCTGAGAATGGACTTGAGTATACATGAAGTGTATAAACATTGGCCTTTGTCATGGATTTATCATGCATTACATGTATTTGGTGTGATAATGACTGAAATCCAAGGAATACTCTAGAGTAAGAAGGGATCACTATCTCATCACAACTCTTATTGACATGTATCACAATCTAATTCTCAAAACTTGATTTGGTTATACACTCTACCATCCCCCCTTAGGTCAAAGCTAATATTCTAAGTGTATGGGTCTGCTCTATATTCTCGAGACTGAGCCATAATTTCTTCTTTCTAATGTCTATACATAAATGCTAAGCTCACAAGAATAAACTATATTTCAAACTTACTGACTTCATTCTTGAACAACCCTTTCATATACCATCCTTAACTTTCTATCTTCAATAAACCTTGTTCACTACCCTAGAATCTATTAAATATATTTGTTTACATGTATGTGAACATGTACAGTCAGTTTGAAATTAAACTTTGAACTGACATTATTTTACCCTTACCTTGAGTTAAATGCTAGTGTTCCCTACTAACCGTCTCCACGCGTTGGATCCCCTATATGATGCAGTGTATGAAGGCACTTCTACATTTTTTGTGTAGTCATACATGATTCAGAGTCGTTCATTGCGGTAAAGTGGTGAGCTTCCATTCTCTGGAAGATTTGATCATTCCATCAGTTTTCCTTCTATAAATTAGAACTGAAGACTTCACATTTATATTTTCATTATCACTGTCAGGGTCGGGGGCATTTCCCCACGTAGGTTGTTTATGGTTATAGAGTTTTAATGGATATTACTGTGTATTAGGTATTGAAGTTGACACTTTTAGAGGTCTTTGAACTTATTACTCTCTCTCTTGTTATATATTTGAAATTTATCCATTGAGTAGTGTATTATAATATGTTTGACTAGGAAACTGGGGTGCTCTCCGGTCCTCGATGGACATAAGATACCCTTTGCATCTAGGGTTAGGTTTATATAGTGATATTTTCTTTTCTAGAAAACTAATTTCCAAGATGATAAAATAATTAGCCAGGTCGTCTGACACTTGTTATCATCTCAACCTGTGGTAGTCTGTCCCAATTCCTAGTCTCACTTCAAATCTCACTTTAGTACAACTAGTATAGGGATGAACCAACTTCCTTATTGTAAGCATAATAACCTAAGAGACCTAGTACCCCAAGGGTTTTGGGCCCATTACAAGCCCAGCATACGTCTATTGGTCATGAGTCAATAATATACAACCATTCCTTGTGTATTTAATTGAAGAATGTAATGCCAAATCCTACGACCCATTGTCCCTTGGGGTTGGAACTGTATTACCGATATTTTTATTTTTTAAAAGATATTCTCTCCTAAAGGCATTCAAAAGTTCATGAATAGAGGACCTTCAAGGAGGATTTAGTTTAGAATTGTTTCCCTATGGGGGACTTATATTATTTATTTCCTTTTTATCTTTTTATGTATCCCCGTTTATTTTATTAATACAAATTTGTATAATATATTTTGGGGTTAATGGGACATCTTACGAACGTCATATACATCCTTTAAATGTTAGACCTACCTTTGGCTCAAAAGGTCACATGTATATTAGGACACGTTATACATTATTTGTGTTAGATGCTTCATATTTTCATCTATTTTTATCTTGGTTTTGTGTTAATACACATGCTTTATTTTAAACATTAATTGTCCATAAATTTATAATAAAATCTTTTTCAAACTATATTTGACCTGATTCCTAGTTCAACAGGGTACGTAGGCACCTTAAAGGCTCCATCATGTTTCCCGTAAGTTTTCCATCATTCGTTTTCAATGGAAACTAAGGTAGAATATTTTAGGAGGTCCCAAAAATTCTACCAGGGAATTTTTTTTTATGCAGGTTGTATACAAGAGTTTGTTGAAGTTGAAATATGGGTAGAATTTTTTAGAAAGTCTCTGAACTTCTACAAGAAGCAGTATCTTGAAGTTTAAGAGAGTTCTTTTGAATCTTAATCTGAGACAAAAAAATTTAAGTTAAGCTTACACTTTAAGATTTGATGAGCTTACAAAAAGGATAACTGGTCTTGGATTCTATAAGTCATCAATATCCAATCCAAAAGATAAATCAGGGGAATCTTTGACAATACAATCACTCTTTCATTTTATCATAATTTTCATGACTTTCATGCTTTGACTCTTTCTTATCTCTTTGCAGGAAGTTAACCTCGTTACTAGTTAGGGATAGTCATGATAATTTGCAATTTTTGGAGATTGAAAAACACCACAATACCTAAAATATTTATTGAAGAGAACACAACAATAAGTGCCTTCAAAAATAAACAATGGGATTCAATATGTCATTGCAAAATATAGCACGGACAGTCAAAGAAATTAATGATCCCTCAAATAATTGGGAGATGTTCTCTGGCTAAAGATGTCAGTTGATACTGGACATACGAGGCATCTCTCTAAGTTTGTCTTTATATTTGAGTTATTTGTGTGCATTTATTTTATACTATACATTCACAAAATATGCACACCTGATTCTCATCCTCGTTGTGAGATACACAGGCAGACCTCTTCAAATTCAATATCCCTTATTTTAAAAAAATAAATAAAAAAATAGAATTTGTTAGAATCATCTCTTTGACTTAGTTGGCGCCAACACAATTAGAAACATGAGAAATAATTGATATAATCAAAATGATTGACTTTGTGGTGAACTTTAGGTTCTTTTGGTACCTCTTATTTGTACTTTGTGACAAACAAAAAAGTTCTCTTACATGCATTCAAGGTAAGAGTAAAAAAAACTTATTTTTTCATTTTCATTACGTGATGAGTTTTTTTAGATTGAATTCAAATGCATTGTACTGTGGATCTATAACTTGGCCCAATTATGTATCAACGAAAAGATTTGAGTAAAATTTGGTTCGGAAGTATTTAGTCCTTTTTTTGACCCGTTTGTGCCTTTCAATGTCTAACGAATGACATTAATACCTAGTACATTTCCTTTTGAGCCTGAAGACTATTCTTTGGAAAACTACACCTTAACATATACCCTTAAGAGTGATTACATACACTATCTCTCTCTTGGCATAACCTTCCTGAGTGCATTGAACATGTGCAAATTTCAGAAAATAATTCAAGTTTGAAGCTGCCAAAGGCAAAAGTTGCAAAGTCCTTAAAAGTCAAGGATATAAAAATGACTTCAAAGTAAATAAAGAGAATAAGAAAACTCTCCAAAAATATTAAAATCAAGTCAAGGAGAAATCCTAAATAAAGAAGGGAGAACACTCCAAGCAAAAGAGGAGAAACTTAAAAAAAAAAAATCAGAATTCACCAACATGTAAAGACTTAAAAGAAGTCAAAATAAAGAAAGGGAAAACAAAGAAGATCAAGATCCAAGAAGCAACAATCTTCAAAAATACAAGTTCAAATTGATGCTTAAGGAGGGATTAATTCACTATCATCCCAAATGAATGTCCAACAATTCCCTAATCCTATACTACAAATTGGTAGAAAGACCTACATGATTCCATTTTAGATGTTCTCATATTAAGGGAGATTTATATGAGGGCTAAGCCTATAGTATCACAGTTTCATACTTTGAACATTCTTTCGAGTGTGAGAGAATTTTACAAGATGTCCTCAAATTAAAAAATACATTAAGTGTGTGCAAATGAGGACTTCCTCTGTGGTGAGGAGACTTGAAACCTGGGAATAGATCTACTTAAAATGTTTATTTGAAGCAAGATAAATAAATCTTATCGATATTTAGGATTGTTTGAGGTACCACTTGAAACTATAGAAATTCTCGCGAAATCAATCTCAGTTAGAAGAGATGCAAAAACGAAATTTTATGCTAAGCTAATTTTTCGTACCAACTAAAGCTCTTTTCTTTAAAAAATGAAATTGGGCCAGTCATCCATCTTTGAATATTTGTCAAAACAACTCATTGGTCCTTTTATTTACAAGGTTTATTTTGTTTGTGTTTTCCTTTTATCAAAGTGACGCGTCAAATTTTGTTTGATCGTCACTTCCTATTTATGACATTATCAATCATTACTCTTATATTTGTGATATGTTTTTTTATCATCATTTTTTACTCATGGCATGTTAGATCATTACTCTTATATTTGTGACATTTCTTAATCATCACTCCTTTATTTGTACTATGTTTTAATCATTACCACCTATTTATGTTAGGTTGGATCATCACCACCTATCTGTGACATGTTATGTTAGATTGTTACCTTCTTCACTGTGACATATTGCATTTGCAACTTGTAATTTTAGTGAAGGAGATTATAAGACACTTTAGGAAGTCACCCCATTGAATGTGATATGTTGTATAAGGTAGACGCAGTTCTTAGTTTCCCTTATATTTCATTTGCTACTCATAAGTTTAGTGTAGGTGACTATGATACACGATGGGAAGTCACCCCATTCAAAGTGGAATGTTAGGTTTTCTGCATTTAAATTAGACATGTTGGGAACTTATCCCATTTAAAGTGAAATATTATGTCCAAAAAGGTCGGCCATCTTTGAATGAAACACGTTTGATTGCCACCATTCAAATAACACATCAAGTTTAAAATGGATTGTCCACTTTTCTCTGAGACATATTGGATCTCCATCTTATTCACAATGTCATAGAATGATTAAGTTGGTCGCCCGCCATTCAATGAGACAAGTTGGATTGTCACCCGTTTAAATGACTTAATCAAGTTCAAAATGGACCGTCCGTATTTCATGGAGACAAGTTGGGTGATCAACCGTTCATATGGCATATAAGTTTAAAATGGGCCATCCACCCTTCAAAGAGACAAATTGGTTTCTCACCCATTCAAACGACACCATCAGGTTTAAAATAGATCTTACACCTTTCAACGAGGCAAGTTGTTCTCCATTCGTTCAAATGACATACCAAGTTCAAAATGGGTCATCCATATTTCAATGACACAAGTTAGATTATCACCCATTCAAATGTAATAGAAGTTCAAAATGGGTCATCCATCTTTCAATGAGATAAGTTGTATAGTCACCCATTCTAGTAACGCATCAAGTTGAAAATGGATCATTCGTATTATGACAAGACAAGTGTATTGTCATCCATTCAAATGACACCATTAGGTTTAAAATGGGTCATTCACCTTACGATGAGACAAGTTGGGGCTCTACCTATTTAAATGGAATAACAAGTTACAAATGGATTATCCTTCTTTCAATGGTTGGTCCCCACTAATTTAAATGGCACACTAAGTTCAAATGATTCATCCGCCTTTCAAAGAGACAAGTGGGATCATCAACCATTCAAATGTCACATTAAATTTAAAATTGGTCCTCTTCCTTTCAATGAGACAAGTTGAGCTGTCACCCCTTCAAATGCCACATCAAGTTAAAAAAGGTCATTCATATTCCAAAGAGATAACAAGGTCTTTGTCCTTTCAATGAGACAAGTTGGACTGTCACCCATTCAAATGACACATCAAGTTTAAAATGAGTTGTCCTCCTTTCAATGAGACAAGTTGAGTGCCCACCTTATTAAAAGTGGCATATAGAGTTGAAAATGGGTTGGTAGACTTTCAATGACACAACTTAGGTTGTCACCCATTCAACTGACACATCAAGTTAAAAATAGGTCATCCATATTTTAATGAGACAAGATAGGTAGCCACCTCATTAAAAGTGGAAATAAGACAAGTTGGATAGCCACCTCATGCAAAGTGGCATATTGAGTTCAAAAGGGTTGTCCACCTTTAAATGAGACAAGTTGGATAACCACCTCATTAAAAGTGTAATATTGAGTTCAAAATAGGTCATCTATATTTCAACAAAATAGTTGGGTAGCCACCTAATTCAATGTGTCATATCGAGTTCAAAATGCGTCATTTGCCTTTCAATGATACAAGTTGGGTTGTCAACCATTCAAATACATATCAAGTTCAAAATTGATCATCTTTCATTCAATGAGACAAGTTGAGTTGTCACCTGTTCAAATGACACATCAAGTTTAAAATGGGTCATTGGCCTTTCAACGAGATAAGTTGGGTTGTCACCCATCCAAATTATGCATCAAGTTTAAAATGGACCGTCCGTCATTCAATGAGACAAGTTGGGTTGCCACGTGCTTAAATGTTATATTAAATTCAATACTGATCATCTTCTTTTTAATGAGATAAGTTAGACTGTGACCACATTCAAATAGGTATGCAGCCTTGCATCCCTAGTGTCTCGTAAGCTCGTTACTAAGGTAATTTTGAAAGTAAAATAATATGTAAATGAAGATTTATTGTTACAACCTAAAAATCAAGGGTCATGATAGCACTTATTGCGTCAAGCCTTGACAACTAAGCCTACCACATAAACTGATATGACAAAAGAAATAAATATGAAAGCCCAAGGCAAGACTCCTAGAACAAAGTCGAACCATACATATATAGTAAAAGAGAAAATATATAACCAAAGATACCATACAATATACCAAAATCTGTTGTCATAGTGTAATAACTACTAACTACATCACGAATATCAAAGATACAATGAGTCATAAAAAGATCAAAATCTATCTCAGAATATAAAGGAAGACATGAAATAGATCAAAAGAGGTAGTAGAACAACTCCTAAAGAAAATATCATCTACTACCTTGAATATATCCTAGATACCGCCTGAATCAGCTTGCATGCAGCACACTTGTACCTGTATCTGCACTGACTGGGCACAGTAGGTATGAATACGGTCTACTTGTACTCAGTAGGTATCATAGGTCGACTGAGCAAAGAAGAAAATAAAGCATATAATATGCACACTATAGGCAAGTCACCCGCAATAAAAAAATGTCCCAAACGGTAGCCCACATCATCTCCATTAACAATTCTACAACATATACATTTACTAAAATACAAGTACAAGAAGTAGCATAAATAAATAGGTATCAAATAAAACACATCAAATAGGTACAATTATAGACATATCATATCACAGACGAAAATATAACATAGAATGTACACAATAAATGAAATGCAATAGTAATGATGATGATGATAATCGAGGTTGTTGCACAACCTCCATATGCACCTACCAAGCTGAGCTTCTAGGTAGGACCCATGGGAGATTCTCAATCCATGTACAATCTAATTTCCAATACCAATATGGATAACTCTTCTCCGACCCATCCATCGCTAGAGGGTTTTTCAAGATGTCATATTTTTTAGAGAAAAAGCTAGTATTGCCAGTATTTCCACAGAAGTACCAATGTTTAATGAATGTATATGATATGAGGATGTAATGCTCACAACCAACAAAATGAGAATTTCCAAAACTAACTAATATACCACCCATGTGAGCTCAAATCCACTCAATAATCGAACCATCCATGAATCTAATGAAATCCATATGCCAATAGAGTAAAATACACAATAATATGTCTTAATAGCAAATAAGCTCTAATTTAGGCTTTTCATTGGAAATGTTATAATCAAATTTACATACATAAGGCCAACAACATCATATAATACCCCGCACAGTCACACATAGTAAGCAATGTCTCAAAACTACCAATTTAAAGTAATATAGGACGACACACGAGCACAACACAATAATATAGCCATTTCCATGATTGGTTCTTCCACCCGTAACATGATTTTATATCCATATTAACTACCCAACCCAGTATGAAGAAAGTTAAGCCATAACCTACATAAATTGCCATAAATCATTATAAACAAGCCTTCAACATCATACTTTCACCTCACAAATGGACCTAGAACCAACTAAAATACACAAATATAGAATCTATGCATCAAAAAAAACCAACGATACCTATATTGCCTATTTTTGGATCGGGGTCAAAACGGACCCCCAAAATAGATTTTCAAAAAAGAGGGGTAGAATCAAAATTTAAGTCCAAAAATATACTTTTCGTGATTAAAGGAACTTATGGAAGAAAACCAAGTGAAATCGAGTTACAAATGGGGTTTAAATTTAGAAAGCACAAATTTAGGCCTTCCTGGCCAAAATCTCCAAATTACACTTTTGAATTCAAGTTTTAACTAGATTTAGAAGATAATAATCGAAGAAATATAATGAAAGTAGGAGTTTTAGAGATTACCCAAGCTAAAAATGGAAGAAATTTCCCAAAATCTTGAAATCCCAAGCTCTAAATCTTGAAAATGGTGAAAATTGTGAAAATGGGAGATATATCCACCCAGGTATCGCTTAAGCGATCACCAGGTCATATAAGCGACCAAGCGTCGCTTAGGTGATGCTCGCCTTATCGCATAAGCAACCAGGCTATCTCTTAAGCGATATTCACTTAACCAAACCTGATGTCGCCTAGGCGACACTTTTGCTATCAAGCCAAGTCACTCAACCAACCAAAGTGTCGCTTAAGCGATGCACCAACTAAGTGGTGCACTAATTGGAGACATGGCAAATTCCAAGGCTCCTCAAACCCCTAGGGATTCATTCAGAATCTCAAAAAATCATAAAAACTATGCTACTAGAATAAATTTAATGCTATGAACTCAATGGCAATGTCAGATTTTCAAATAAACATCCTTTTCACAAAGTTGACCCGCGTAATTCAATTTCACAACTTTTCTAACCAAGGGTCGAAATGGGATATTAAAGTCATAAAACTACACCATCTATGTTACCAAGCCTAAAATCAATCTTCTAGATCTACTAGCATAGTCCGTTTTGTCATTCGACGCGCAAATTATTATATATTGACCGAAGTCAACTATAAAGCTTTTAAACCACCAAAAACCATAATCTCTCACAAATCACACCAAAACGAATTGGGAACCATGAAAAACATCCCTATCCCGCAAAAAATACCATAAGGCAACCATGTGGAGTGGTAAAATTGTCAAATTACATAGAAATAAATATTTCACAAAAATCAGGTCACTACATCATCCACCACTAAGAATCTAGTTTGTCCTCAAACTAAAGGCAGGAGAATACCTGAATCAGCAAAAAGCTGGGGATAACTACCGAGCATATCAGACCCAACCTCCCAAGTAGCCTCATTTATAAGTCGGTGACTCCAATGGACCATAACCACTAGAATATCTCTAGAACACAACCGTCTAACATCCCTAGCTAGAATAGAGATAGGCTTCTCAATGAAAAACAACCTCTCATTTAACTGCTTTGAATCCAAACAAATGACATGGGACTCATTCAAAATGTAATCCAAACATGAAACATGAAAAACAAGATGAAAAACTGATAAATCTTTAGGTAATGGTAATTCATAAGCAACATCCTTAATAGTCTGAAGAATCTTAAAATAACCAAATACCTAGAGATAAGTGGTAGTAGAAGTCTGAGCATTTTATAGTAGAAAAAAAAAGGAATGAGGTAATCCAGTCTCAAATGCTCATTCATTACCTACTGGCAACAAAGGGAAAGAGCTACAAAATCTGCTACATCCTTCCTTAGACCACTCCACCAGTAATTCTTCCTCAGGTCACACTACATCTTAGTCACTTCTGGATGGATGGAATATCTAGAACAATGAGCCTCCTATAAAATCAATCTAAACCAAACAACTACAATCCGCAAAATACCATCCAAATTAAGTGAGTCTTCCTGAGCCTCAAAACTCAACACCTTATCCCAAATCACTCTCAACCCAACTTTATCAAACTAATGAGCCTGAATCTTTACCATCAAGGAAGACCTAGCCTCTGCAAATACCAAAACACACTCAGGTGCTAAAATATCAAGCCTAACCATCTGGTTAGACAAAGATTGAACCTCTAAGGCCAAAGGACACTCCTAGGTCAAAATATGTGACAAGCTACCCATCCTAGTCAACTTTTAACTCAAGGAATCCACATCCACATTAGCCTTGCCAGATGATAAAGAATAGTCAAGTCATAATCCTTAAGGCCTCTTATTAAGATCTCATTGGGTGAAGAAATATTAAAAGTTGTGATGATCTAAGAAGATCTTACACTGACTCCATACAAATAAAACCTCCATAACTTCAAAGAAAAAATAACTGGGCACAACTCTAAATCATGGGTCAGGTAATTCCTCTCATAGGAATTTAACTGATGAGAAGCATATGCAATCACCTTACCCACCTGCATTAACACAACACTTAACCTAACACCTAAATAATCAAAAAAGATGGTAAGTCCCACGCCCTTCTTGGGTAAAGTCAAGATAGGAGCTTAAGTCAACAAATCCTTAAGCTTTTGAAAGCTCGCCTCACAAGCATCAGACCACTGAAAGGAATTCTTCTTCTAAGTCAACTTGGTCAATGAAGCTGCAATAGATGAAAAGCCCTTAACAAAATACCGATAGTAACTGGTTAAACCTTTTAAATTGTGAATATCAGTTGGAGAAGTAGGCCTATCCCAATCATGAACCACTGGAATCTTGGTTGAATCAACTATAATACCATTCTTGGTTACCAAACAACGCAAGAATGAAATAGACTCCAACAAATACTTATACTTGGAGAACTTAGGATATAACTTCTCTTCCCTCAATCTCTGAAGCAAAAATCCACAAATGCTCCTCATTGTCAGCCTCACTCTTGGAATAAACCAAGATATCAGCTATAAACTCAATCACAAAAGTGTTAAGATATGGTCAAAATACCTGGTTCATCAACTCCATGAACACAGTTGAGGCATTAGTCAACCCAAAGAACATGACCATAGTGACCGTACAAAGTCCAAAAAGTTGTCTTCAAAATATTTGAAGCTCTAATCCTTAACAGTTGATACCCAAACCTCAAATTAATCTTCAAAAGCACTGAAACACCCTAAAGCTGATTCAATAAATCATTAATAAAAGGAAGAGGATAGTTATTCTTAATCATCACCGTGTTCAACTATCAATAATTAATACACGTATACATAGACCCATTTTTTCTTACAAACAACACAAGTGCACCCTAAGGTGATACACTAGATCAGATAAATCCCTTATCCAAAAACTCCTGTAATTGATCCTTTAATTCCTTCGACTCTGCTGAGACTATCCACTATGAAGGAATAGAAATAGACTTAGTTCCTAGATCACCATCAATAGCAAAGTCAATATCACAATCTAGAGGAACACAAACTAAATCCATTGGAAAAACAGCCATGAACTCACAGACAATATGTACAGAATAAAAAAAAAGTTGAAGCAACACTAGTATCATGAATATTAGACAAATAAGACAAACATCCACTCTCAACAAAGTGGCAAGCCTGAAGGAAATATATAACACCCTTGGGACCCAAATAAGCACACCTTTCCAAGCTACCTTGGCACACCTAGAAAACCTAAGGTCATAGTCTTAGTGTAACTCCCCGAGACTACCCCCTTGATGACACACGATGCTTAGGACCACAAGTGATCCTAAGCTAACCCTTGTACTGGCATAACTCATGAGCAACTGAATAAAATGCATAAATCTAAATGAAATAAGGTAAAGATAAATCTTTTTATATATGATCAATACAGAACTATATTACAATGATTACAACTCTGATTATACAAAACAAAACTGGACTCAACTACATCAACTTTATTGACTCTCTATGAATCCTTTACTAGTATTGACTATAGGTAGCTGGGACATGACCCCCAGCTATCTTGAATCAATACGACTAAATAAAGAAAACAAGATGCTACTCAAACTGAAGTTGACTCGAGTCTTTGCATCAAAAGAACCCATCACCTACTGAATGGAAGATGTAAGCTATCTGATTATGATGTGTGTGCTAGAACTGGTACCTACATTATGCGACAATATAGCACATAGACGTATATGTGGATCATCACTTTTGGAATATACTGAGTATGTGGAGATGAATGCATAAATAAAATAATAACTCAATGTACTCATAAGCTTTCAAATACTGAATGCTAAGTGTGAATGACTAACCTTGGCTTGAATGAAACAAAGCTGT
This sequence comes from Capsicum pubescens, assembly GCA_030864215.1. Classification (NCBI taxonomy): domain Eukaryota; kingdom Viridiplantae; phylum Streptophyta; class Magnoliopsida; order Solanales; family Solanaceae; genus Capsicum; species Capsicum pubescens. The sequence goes on from CM061541.1 coordinate 126,778,712, forward strand.
AAAATCATAAGTATTAGTAAATCATAATGATAAACTTTGTGATCCAAAAAACTTAGTTCTAAAAGCTATTTTATTATGTCTTAGGGAGGTTCTTCTAACTGACATACACCATGTGAGCTATAATGGTGTCCAACGTCTGGTTCCTCTATGGGGAAAAGCTCACATTGGGGAGAGCTGTCATACTCTTCCCACGGAGTAGGACCTGAGCTAAGTGATCAAAATTTGTATTTGAACCCATATAAATGGAAATAATCTGAACCTACTTTGCCTCATAGTTCTGGGGAATGTAAACTGGGATACATACCCAACTCGGTGCTAAATACTACTCCCTTACTTATATGCTCATTTTATAGGAAATCCATCTTAAAAATTGCATAAGGGTTTATAATGGAAACCCGTTATGTATTTGTTTGTTTTAAACTTCAATCAAAACTAAATTGTGTTGATTCCATGTCTTAGCTAAGGATTAGAAGATCAATTCTTGCTTAAAAGTCTGAATACATACTTATCAAAGTTTTCTTGAAACATAGTCTTCTTGAAATCACAAGACTTAAACTTAGGGCTCAAAGACCCATGCTTTAAACCCATGTCAATTCATAACAAACTTTATGCTCATTAATAATAATAATGAAATACTTTAACAATTCTAGTTAAGATAATGAAATTCAATTCTCAACATAAGAAATTAAATCACACGCATAAATAGGTGAAAGTAGTTATGCAGTTCAATACTTAAATCACTTGGTAACATCATAAACTTCAAACAATGATATTTGGGTATGAACCCTAGACTACAAATCTTATAAATTTAACTTTTAAAACTAGTTTTGGGAACAAGTATAAAAGGATTATCCTTGTTCATAACCCTACGTACCGTGCTTAAAAGAATCCTTGGAGAGAACTTTAAAATTGGAACTTAACTTCTTGATCCTTGAGAGATGACACTTGTATTTTTGTTCTTGGGAATGGAGGAGGGTTTCTTTAGAGAAATTTGAAGTGAAAGGGGAAAATAATACACTTTTGGGAGTTCCAATTCGTGTTTCGAAAAACTCGGGTTGGGGGAAAAGAACCCAATTGCCCTTGGCCTCTTTTTCCTATGTAAATGACCCTCATGGAGCGACCTCCAGAAACGTGGAGTAACCCTCAAGACGCGAACCCCAGAAAGGTAGAGTAGACCTCATGATGTGAGGCCATCGCGATAGCTTACTGCCTCTCACTAAAAAGGTCATAACTTTTTGCTCTGTTATCGGATTAAGGAAAAATTGGTTTCATTGGAAAGCTAACTCAATTATCTACAATTTATTGAGTCTTGAGATGCAAAATTCTACCTATATAAAAATTTATACACGTTTAAAGTAGACCCTTGTAGAATCGAATACCATACTTTGACAAATCAAAGGCTCTTAGCTCCACTTTGCTCTAAGTGATTTCTAGGAACATTTTTCACCTCGAAAGCACTCCACACACTAGGATAATGATCATGAAACTTATATTCACATGGGAATCATTTGTATTAGAGTTTATACACTTAGGAACAACGATTAGAATTCTAGCCTAAAAATGCAAGGTCTTACATTATCTCCCCATTGGAATCATTTGTCCTCGAATGATGGACAAGAATTTATTGAGACTTTAGAAATATGAAAGAATATAGACTTGACATGTCTGTTAGCGAAGGATATATCTTACTTGAAAAATTAAAATTTCAATCATGAAACTAATTTTCTAAGTTGACTTGACTCTATTGACTTATAAGGGGCTGATTCATGCTGAGAGATTAGAACTCACTTGAAATGTTGATGATATGATCGTACCTATAGAATTGCATGATAGCTTATGCAATAATATTCCAAGAGTTACTAAGGATGGAATAACGTACGTAACTTCTCATTAGGAATTTTTCTTCAACGAAACATGTATAGGAATCAAAAGAAGAGGGATTCATGGCATCGCCAAGTACATAAGGTAAGCACGAAACATAAGACAATGAGACTAAGATCGTACAATGGGTATTACACTGTCTGAGCTGGAATACTTGGAAAACTAAGATCATTCACTGAACACTTACGAACGGAATCATGATTAAATATTTGAATTGTTCATATGATGCATGGACTGAACTAAATTACCTCATGGAATAGACATACTTTTGATACTTTGGATAGTGAGACTAGATGGAAAGATGGAAATCCATTGGAACTTGTCTGTATGACTGCTAAACTAACTTGCTAGCTATACGGACTAAATCATATTGAGAGATCATACTCAATTAGAGCATTTCTTCAACACTCTTTGCTAGAAGTTCTATTAACATTTTGGGAATAAGGAATCTTAGGCATGATCTGAATAATATATCTGGCTAAGGAATAGAAATATGGCTACAACTTTATGACATGGAATAAAGGACTACAGAACATAAGCTAGGATAAAATTATCAAGCCTTAGGAAATGCAACTTCATGCTTTCAAGCTTAGCAACATTTCTCAAATACTCCCTCAACTATACTATTTTTGTTAAATACAATTTTTTATTCAACTTATTATTCTTACATGGGCATTGATAAATCCATCTACTAAAGTCTAAACTAAACTAAATTATCTCCCTATGATCAAACCAAACTTGAAATCACAAGGTACAACACGCCACACCATAATACTAGTCTAAACCACATGATTCAATCTTCTATGTCTCTTTTAGAGCTCACACCATAAGTATAACATGACTTACCACTTCAATGACTAAATCAAAACTCTTACTATGGATTTACTAACGTATATTGCATTCATCCACTTGCATCCTAACATGACATTCAAGACTATCATTATAACCGCATACAAACTTCAAGGCAAATACTCATAAAGGCATACTTCTCATATTTTCTAAACCTCTATCAATAACAACTTTCTTGCAGTATTCTTTAGAAGACATACAAAAAATTCTCAACTAACTATAACATATACAAAAGGTTTACCTCAATATTCCTTCATCCTTTAGCCTTAGATAGAAGAAGCATAAATAATCTTTCTTAATGAGGGTCATCAACTCTCTCTCATCTAAACCATTTCTTATCAATTATCATCACCAATATCATAACATAAGAAGAGGTCACTGAATGGCTAACACATAAGGTCCTGAAGCATAAAAAAACAATACATAACTTTGTCACTTAATTAAGGCCTGAGGAATAGAATGTCAAAGGCATGGATTCATTAAAGAGATCTAAACTAAGGACATACAAGATATAATGTGAATTTCACTAGTATCATGAGTTCTCAGAACTGATCATACTCCAAAACATGAGTTCATACTTATCATAAGTTTATTCAACATAAGACTGGAGTTCATAGATTTATGAGGGATGACTCGAATCACAGAGTGAAGTCGCTACCTATTTACTAGAAGTTGAGAAAGGACTTAAATACACATGAAGTGTATAAGAATTGGACTTTGGTATGGATCTATCATGCAAGACATAAATTTGGTGTGATAGTGACTGAAATCCAGGGAATGCCATAGTGTAAGAAGGGAGCACTATCTCATCACAACTCTTATTGACATGTATCACAATCTAATTCTCAAAACTTGATTCGATTCTTCACTCTACTATCTCCCTCTTAGATCAAAGCTGACATTCTAAGCTTATGGGTCTACTCCATATCCTCGAGATGGAACCATAATTAATTTGCTCAATAGCCTACACATAAATGCTCACACACCTGTATAATCTATATCTAAACAATACTAACTTTATTGTTGGACACTCTCTTAATACATACCACCCTTAACATCTTTTAGTTTCAATAATCATCATCATAGACTTACACTCTATTAGCTCGTCAAACATACCTGCCTCACTAAATACATAATTTGTCTCACTAACTCAAATCATACCAAAAGGCTCAGCATTCTCTATCCTTAGCTCCTTAACATAGCCATCAAGAATACCATATACTATATGAATAGCCTTCTTCCACATAGAAACTCAAGGGAACTACTAACCACACGTAACACTTAATAACCTTAGAAAATAATTCAACCCCATATCGCTTTGGGCACACCTCCACATTATACTTACAACATCATACTTAATTACGAATAGATGAACTTAACTATTGCATACACTATTCAAGCCTACTAGATCACTTCCATATAACTAGCATCACTAACTAAGTAATCATTATTTCCACCTTGATGATCATCTACTGTTAAAAATTAATGTCTGGGGAGAGGCATGACTACCAACACAACCTCACATACTATTTTCTCTCGAAAGCTATAAAATAAACGTCAAGAATTCTAGTCCACTAGAACCTCATAATAACAATAATTAATCATAATCTTATAGTTTATCTAATTGCAGTCCATAAGCACATCCCTCTTCCACACATCTCTAGTACTTATCCATCCATATATTTAAATTATACTCCTAGAATTACTAACCTTAACCAATTTCTTTTTTACAACCATGCGAGGAAGCCTATATTAACAATCCTTAATAACTTGATACCTTGATTAATGACCTGTACCTTTCTAACACCATAATATGCCATCAAGATCTTCTTTCCTACTTCAAGCAGATCACAATTCACCTTAACTAATAGCTTTTTATCTACCTTCTACCGATGAACTTGTACCATATTTATTACCTCTAAACTACCACACAATGACATATCACCTCAAAACAAACTCGATAACATGCATAAGTTCATCTATATACTTCCAATGAATCTCCATTCCCACTTTTCTTGTCACTGCACTTCTAAACTCACATTTCCAACTATGAGAATGTTCTACTACTTATAATCATAACACTCTAGATTGCAATATCTCTCAAATGCAAAGTCTATTTAACAATCTAGGTTCACACTATCTTCTCTCATGATCACTATTTATATAGAAGGGTTAATGAGGAATCTGAATACATATCTTATTCTGTCTTAATTAAATAACTTATAAGGATGAGAACATAACTTTCAACATGAGGAACTTATATCACACTAGCGAGCTTCTCTCAAGCCCCTTGTATAACCCCTAAAGTTACTGATAGTAAATCTAAGGGCATCACCTTGGGAGAAATTGGAACTCTCTAATAATGTTATCTCAAGAATAAGCCATAAATGAAGGGTAAGGGAGTAACACACGAGTCGACAGAAGTTTCTAAGAGAACAACTTTACAGCACGATCTAGAGCATTAAAAAGGTTAACATTTCTTAAATTCCCTGTAGCCTCTCGAAGAAAACTACAGACATCTCTGTACCGTGCTGCAAGACTCTACTAAACACGAATTCATAGACACCCTAGGACTCTTAAACTCTGAGCTCTGATACCAAATTTCTAATTCCCCGAGACTACCCCCTGGATGTCACACGGTGCTTAGGACCATAAGTGATCCCAGGCTAACCCTTGTACTGGCATAACTCAAGAGCAACTATATAAAATGCATAAATATAAACAAAATATGAGAAATATAAATATTTTTAAATATGATCAATACAGAACTATATTACAATGATTACAACTCTGATTATACAAAAAAAATTGGAATCAACTCTACTGACTCTCTATGAAGCCTCAACTAGTATTAAAAATAGGTAGCTGGGACATAACCCTCAATATCCCGAATCACTATGACTGAATAAACAAAAAAATATTCTACTCAAACTAAAGGTGACTCGAGTCCTTGAATCAAAAGAACCTATCACATGCTAACTTAAAGCTACAATCTATCAGATTATAATGTGTGTACTATAACTGGTACCTACATTATAAGAAAATGAAGCACATAGACGTGTATATGGATCAACACTTTGGGAATGTACTGAGAATATGGGGGTGAATTCATTAATTAAACAATAACTCAATATACTCATAAATTTTCAAATACCGCATGCTAAGTATGAATGACTAACCTTGGCTTGAATGAAACAAAGTTGTAAAATCATAAGCATTAGTAAAGCATAATGATAAACTTTGTGATTCAAAACACTTAGTTCTAAAAACTATTTTATTATGTCTTAAGGAGGTTCTTCTAACCGACATACACCATGTGAGATATCATGGTGTCCAACATCTGGTTCTCCTATAGGGAAAAGCTCACGTTGGGGAGAGCTGTCATACTCTTTCCACAGAGTAGGACCTGAGCTATGTGATCACAATTTGTATTTGAACACATATAAATGAGAATAATTTGAACCTACATTGGCTCATAGTTCTAGGGCATGCAAACTGGGACACTTACCCAACTCGGTGCTAAATACTACTCTCTTACTTATATGCTCATTCGGTAGGAAATCAACCTTAAAATAGCATAAGGGTTTATAATGAAAACCAGTTATGCATCTGTTTGTTTTAAACTGCAATCAAAACTAAAATGTGTGGATTCCATGTCTTAGCAAAGGATCAAAAGATTAATTCCTTCTCTAAAGTCTAAATACTTTCTTATCAAAGTTTTCTTGAAACATAGTCTTCTTGAAATCATAAGAGTTAAACTTAGGGCTCAAAGACCCATGATTTAAACTTATGTCAATTCATAACAAACTTTATGCTCAATAATAATAATCTTGAAATACTTTAACAATTCTAGTCAAGATAATAAAATTCAATTCTCAACATAAGAAATTAAATCACATGCATAAATAGGTGAAAGTAGTTATGCAATTCAATACATAAATCACTTGGTAACTTCATAAACTTCAAACAATTATTTGGGTATGAAACCTAGATTGTAAATCATGTATATTTATCTTTTAAAACTAGTTTTGGGCATAAGGATGAAAGGGGTATCCTTTATCATATCCCCACATATCTTTCTTAAAGGAATCCTTGGAGATAACTTTGAATTTGGAACTTAACTTCTTGATTCTTGAGAGGTAACACCTGGATTTTTGTTCTTGGGAATGGAGGAGGGTTTCTTGAGAGCAATTTGGAGTGAAAGGGGAAAATAATTTCCTTTGGGAGTTCTAATTCGTGTTTTGGATGACTTGGGTTAGGGGAAAATGACCCAACTGCCTTTGGCCTCTTTTTCCCGTGTAAATGACCTTCATGGTGCTACCTCCAAAAAGGTGGATTAAACCGCATGATACAACCCCCAGAAAGGTGAAGTATACCTCGCGACACACGGCAATCGTGATAGCTTACTGTTTCTCATAAAAAGGTCATAACTTTTTTCTCGGTTATCGCATTAAGGAGAAATTGGTATCGTTGGAGAGCTGAATCAATTATCTCCAATTTATAGGTCTTAAGATGCAAAATTTTATGTATATAAAAAGTTATAACGTTCAAAGTAGACCCTTGAAGAATCAAATATCAAACTTTGGATGAATCAAAGGCTTTTAACTCTACTTCACTCTAAGTGATTTCTATGAACTTTTTTCACCTTGAAAGCACTCCACACACTAGGATAATAATCATGAAACTTATATTTACATCGGAATTAATTGTTTTATAGCTTATACTCGTAGGAACGATGATTAGAAGTCCAGCCCAAAAATCCAAGGTGTTACACTTAGTATAATAATCTAGGAAAACATGCCAAGGAAAAAACCAATCCATACCCAAGATAACATCAAAATCTACCATAACTAAGACAATTAGATCTACCTAAGTCTCATACCCAGAGAAGGTCACAACACAAGATCGGTCCACCCGATCTATAACTAAAGAGTCTCCTACATGGGTAGATACATGAATAGGCATGGAAAGAAGCTTACTAGCAGAAATAAAACCTGAAGAAAATTATACAAACACATAGGAGTAAGTCGGTCTCTAATTAAATAACCAGATATAGATCTAAAAAAACTGGCATGATATCTAAGATAATAGCATCAGAAGACTCTATTTTTGGTCTGGCAGGTATAGCATAGTAGTGTTCATAACCACCACTTAACTGAGTAGCACCACGACCGCCACCACAGTTACCACTACGTTTGCCATGCACACCTCTAGTAGAAGCTATACTTCTCAGAATCTATATAGAAATAGACTTGAAAACACAATGGGGACAGTCCTTAGCCATATGTCCAACCTTATTACACACAAAGCAACCTCTACGGCCTGACTCAATAGTAGGAGGTATGGCTGAGCTGTAACGTTCCCCTGAAGATGCTAAAATAGAAGACCCACTACCTGAACCCTACAAGGCTGCCTGTAATGGTCTACTATGATACCTATGAAAGCCTCTAGAATCTCTACCTCGAGGATTGTGACTTCTAAACTTTACTTGATGGCGCACCCTCTTGGAGCCTCCTTGAGATTCTTGAATAATAGACTCAATCATTTAGCATAATCCACTATACTCTGAAATAATGCCCCATACACTACAATCTAAATCATAGTTAGCTGAAGAGAAACTGCCAACCCCTACACAAACTTTTTAATCTTCTCAAGCTCGATGGCAATACTGACATAAGAATATCTTGACAAGGCATAGAAGCATGCATCATACTCTAAACTAGTCATGGAGCCTTGCTCCTGATGATCAAACTAATCTCTCATTTGATCCCTCAGATTGTAAGGTATAAACTTATCAAAAGGCCTTAGTAAACTGATCCTAAGTCATCTCTGGCAAGCCAAAAGGTTTGCAATAGAAAAGTGACCTCTACCAATCCCTGGTTGTATCTCTCAACTAGAAAGTAATATAAAAAACCCCATGCAACTCAAGAAAACTAAGATTATGAAACTTCTCATGACAGCCAATCAAGAACTCATAGTCATTTTTGCGTACAACACAACTGAACGTAGGAGGACCCAAATAAGTGAATCTTTTAAACCTCTTATGATCCTCAAAAGACATAACTGTACTCAGAATAATAGCAGTCATAGTGAATTTGGCTGGCTGAGCTCCCACCTAAGGAGACAACATAGATGAAGGATAAACTCCTACTCTCATAAAACCATACTCAAATATAAGAAATGATAGAGGAACAACACTCAAAGTCTATGGAGTACCAAAGGCAGATATTGGCACCATTGGAGGGTCATACTCAAAATTAGAGAAAAACCATAGGAAGACTCTGGTATAAATGGAGGTACAATACTTGGAGATAAAGGAACACCAGATGTACTCAATAGATAACTCTCTAAATGGGTCAAAAGCAAATCAACAATTCCTCTAAGATCGGGTAGAAGAAGTCTATGGGACTGAAGTAGGCCTCATATCTCCAAGATACTCAACTTGAGACTCAGGTGAGAGACCCTTAGTACTACCTCTAAATGGGGAAGATCCTCATTCCCATCCACTACCTTGAGCCCATCTGTGGATCGCAAATCACCCTCTAGACTGAGCCCTCTCCTTGAAACATAACTCCACATATCTAGTCTCACGAGACCTAGTCATCACCATCTGTGTAGAAAAAAATGAAATATGACTTACAAAACAAGGTATGAAATGATCCACTTAATATAGAATGAAATAAGAGAAGTTTTCTACGGATATCTTATAGCCTCTCGAAGATAGGTAGGGTGTCTACATACCATCTGCGAAACTCTACTAGACATTCTGTTCTTACACTATTGAGACCAATGGAAACCTAGCTACTCTGATACCAATTTATCACGACCCAAAAACTAATGATCAAGATGGCACTTGTCATGGCAAACCTTGACAAATAAGTCGATTACCCAAAATGATATGAAAAGAGAAATCAATACAAAAATCAAAGCAAGACTCTTAGAACAGAGTCAAACCACACTTAAATGGTAAAAGAAAAATATATAACCAAACATACCATACACTATCCTAAACCCTGGTGTTACAGTGTAAGAACTACTAAATGTATCATGAACATCAAAGATACAATGAGGGTCCAAAAATGATCAAAATTTATCTTTGAATACAAAGTAAGACATGAAATAGATAGAAAGAGGTAGTAGAACAACTCCAGTAGCATAAATCATCTGCTACCTCAAATATTGCTAGATACTGCTTAAATCAGCTATCGTGCAGTGCACTCGTACTTAGATCTATACCAAAAGGGTACAGTAGGGGTGATTATGGTCCGTTTGTACTCATTATGTATTAGAGGCCAACAAAGCAAAGTAGAAAATAAAGCATATAAAATAAACACTAGGGGCATGTTACCATCAGGAAATATCCCAAATGGTAGCCCACACTATCTTCACTAATAGTTTTATGACATATACATTTACCAAAATACAAGTACAAAAAGTATCCCAAATAAATAGATATCAAATCAAATACATCAAAGAGATACAAATAACAAGATATCTCATTAAGGATAAAAATATAATAAAAAATGTACACAATAAATGAAATGTAATGAAGATGATGATGATGATGATGATGCTCGAGGTTGTCGCACAACTCGTATACACGTACTGAGATGAGCTTCCAAGTAGGACCCATGGGGGATTTGCAACCCATATACAATCTTATATGCAATATCCAATACCAATATCCATAGCACCTCTCTGGCACATCCATTGGTAGAGGGTTTTTAAAGATGTCACATTTCTGTCAGAAAAAGATAGGATTATTTATATTTCCATGATGGTACCAATGTTTTATGAATGTATATGAGGTGAGGATTTAATGATCATAACCAACCAAATGAGGATTTCTAAAACCAACTAATAAACCACCCATGTGAGGCAAAATCCACTCAATAATCCAACCATCCATGAATCTAATGTAATCCATTTTCCAATAGAATAAATATATAATAATATGTCACTAATACCACATAAACTCCAATTTAGGCATTTTATTAGAAAAGATATAATCAAATATGCATACACAAGTCCAACAACATCATATAAGACCCCACGGTCAAACATAGAAAGTAATGTCTCAAAACTACCAATTCACAATAATATAGGCCCCCAAATGAGCACAATACAATAATATAGCCATTCCCATGATTGGTTCCCGCACCCTTAACATGATTTTATATCCATATTAACTACCCAGTATAGTCTAAAAATGTTAAGTCATAACCTACCTCAAATATCATAAAGGACACAACCTAAACATTGGTTCATGCCGTATGGGCACCTCAAGCTCACATGAATCGGAGTTCGCCCCAATAACCCAACTCGAACATCAACAATTATCCATAAGGGTAGGATAGATTCCGACCATTTAATAAGATAGCGTAAATAAAAGACTAATAGTCAATGCTAATTTCATTAATAACAACAGTCTAACTAATATGCCCAATCCCACAGTCATTCACAATTCCTCTATACAAAACCTATTTCAATAAAAGTATGTGTCGGGACAAGCCCCCAACGATAGCCAAACCAAGTTCAAAAGAAAATAAGTCTAAATATAATAGACCAAGATATAAATGTCTTCTGAAGAAAGAATCTCACCACTTCGAGTCAATGCAAGATCCTCTTCGATCACCTACTCACTATGTAGGAAGACAAGAAGAAGCTCTGGCGCCTACATCACGTAGGGACGTAGTGTCTGGAGATGATTAGTAGTTGGAATGCTAGTATGTAACTCAATTATAAGGATAAAATATTACATTTGATCAATCCATGTGAATCAATCATATGTAATCACATTTACAGATGAATAGGAATATCGAAGGCATATATACATATAGTGACACAACAAGTTAAATCATGGAACAAATCGTAACATGCATTTATGACACATTCATTCATGAGACAAAGGCTGAAGGACCACCAACCTTTCACCCTTATATATAAAACACATAGAATCCTTTACACTATAACAGGCAAGGGGACATGAGCCTCGAGCCGACACATCTTATATGGTAAGCGGACTTGGACAACAAATCAACACGCTTTGCATGGTAAGTGAACTTAGACAATGAACCAACACTCCTTATATACTAATCGGACTTAGACCACAAACCAACATGCCTTATATGGTAAGCGGACTTGCCACATTTAGGCCCAACACACACATCAAGTTTATTTTCATGCTTAGGGTTTTAACACCTTAGTAGTCATTAACCAAACCATATCGTCTATTACACCATACATGGATCACAATACTTTTAAAATATCATTTATAAATCAAGCATGCTCATTTCGGCCATTGCCCTAACTCAATATACTATCAATATGTAACTAGTCATTTCTCTTAGACATTTTCACAAACACTTGTAAGCATACCATTAACAAGGTCATTTTCATGGTAGATATTATATAGATTAGGGGTACTCAAGACCCTTATGTTAAATAAACTACAACAAGTATCCACATACGCAATCTACTATCAATAACATGTATCAACACAAGTATAAGAAAGAATCATCATTATTCATTGTTAGGTATCAAATCCTTTTCATTTGATTCAAATACACCATGTACACTTACTAATCCAAGTGTGAAATACATGGGTTTAGAGTTATTTAAAGAGGGGAAGAGATACATGCCTTAGACAACTTGAATCACCAACAATCTTGACCTCTTCCTTGACACTAGATGAACACCTCCAAACCCTAGCCTCTAATCTTGCTTCCAAGAGCCTTTAGAGTATTTTGGAATGTTTAAGTGTTGCAAATAAAGACTTAGGAGGCTACTATGCCTTATATAGAGAAAGGGTTTAGGGTTTTAGGCATGGGAAATAACCAAAAGGTCCTTGATTAAAAGCTGGAAAATCCACACGTGCAGGGGTACGACTCCCCCTTATGAATCACTTTGTAATCGTGACCTAGTATAGGAGTGGTACCCTAACATACCCTAGCCTTCTCCTAGGTCAACCACACTATTGTGCACCCTACTATTGTGAGCTCTACTCGTGAACAAAATAGTCCACTCTAGGTTTGAGACTTTACTCTATATAGTTGGCTAGTAAATGACTCGTAAGATTGGTTACAACAAAGAATGACCTTGTCGTAAGGACGACAATATGTTAACTTAATATACTATTTAGGATACGAAAGGGGAGGGCATGGTGGGTATGAGTCTTGAACAAGGGTACGACTCAAGTACCCCCAACCGTATCTACTCCAGAGGCATCAAAAGTTGATGTTTTCTCAATGGTTCCAAGGTCTAGGTGCTTCAACTCTCTTCCACTTTGGATAGGTAAGTAAGGATACAAGTTAACACCTCAACATACACCAAAGAAATCTTTGCACAAGTTTGAAACAACACACTACAAGGATGCAACACAACACATATCATGATCACTACCAATCAACAGAAAATTTTGCAAGGCCACATTCTCGGGTGTTTAACTCTCCCCCACTTAGGATCATTCATCCACGAATAATGGGTAAGGCAAGCATGAACACAGGATAATACATCAACATGCATCAAACCAACTCTTACACAAGCTAGAAATAAGAACACAACAAGGATACAACATAACACATATCATGATCATCATTAATTAACTATTTTATTTCATTTTTCATGGGACTCTAATCCATCACTTATCCAACCCTTACTTATTTCATAACTTAGGGACTCCAACCAATCAACTCATCAAGGATATCGATCAACTCAAGGCATTGGAGACTTTACTCCACCATCTATCAAGAATATGAATCAACTCAAAGTATTAGAGACCTAAACCCATCACAACAAGTCGCACATCATTTCATAGCATTAGGAACTTTAATACATGGTCTAATAAGGCACCAATCAATTCATACATTGGGAATTTTTATCCATTGTCTAACAAAGACATAAATCAATTTCAATCATCGGAGACTTTACTCCATTATCTATCAAAGACTTAAACAAAATTAGGAACACCAGTGCACATCTCAAATATGAGTTTCCAGGATGGGATATAATTGCGGATATTTGGGCTTCATGCCCCCTTTCGCCTTCCAAGTATCTCTGTTGGACTATCAATTCCCCTATACAACCTTTACGAAAGCCACTTCTATTGTATGCAACTAGCAAACTTGCCGATCTTAGATCCTCACTGGGAGATCTTCATAAATTGAAGAACCCAAAACACCAACATCCTCTAAGGAAACGACCATCAAAGAAACATCTACATATTTTCTCAATACGAGGACATGGAACACTGGACAAATGGGGCTCATACTAGAGGGAAAGTTTAATTCAACTTGGACCCTTGTAGGGAGAACCATCCATTTAGCCACTCCAAGGACCTTCTTCCCTTACAATGACAAACTTATTAGGGAAGGCACGACCATAGGGGCCCAACAATCTAAGGAAACATAACAAGAATGTAACTGATTCACCCCCAATTGACATCAAACATAATTATGTCCACCTTTTATCAATAAACAATACTTTCTTTATCATCAACAGTTATCACACACTCTCGATAGACTCCTTACAATCAAGGGGTCTCTTATCGATATAGAAATAGAGAAAAAAGCCCAAATAAATCAGAACCAAATTGAAATACACAATCACAAATAAGGTCCAACATACTAATCAAAGAATAAGCATACATAACATGGAGAAGGAGTTTTTGACTTACCCATAACAACATTTAGAGATACCTCGGACTCCTGGGGAGTAGAAAGTGCGTACATACGACTCCAGCCAGCGTCGTTACTAGAAATAGAAGTAGAGATAGAACCCTTCAGTGCAAGAGTAGAGGAAATGGCAATAAGGCCTCTGTCAGCCTGAGCAGCCACTCGAGAGGGGCACTGGCACTGTATGTGCATAATCTGGACACAATAGAAATATCTATTCTTCCTCTTCTGGCACTTATCATGATGTGCTGACCATATAATTTATAAGGAGGGTGGGTCAGCTCTGACTGGGCCCCACAATCCTAAGAATCACCCATTTTTTCCTCCAAGATAACCTACCACTAGACTGTTGGCCCTCACTTAGCTAAGTCGGTCGAGACTCTTACCATGCCTCTCACTAATCTTACCTTTCTTATTTTTCTCTTCTAACATTTGTTATATCTACACAACCAACCTAGAAATGTTTATGTTGCTAATCAACAAAACTGCCTTACTCTTAAGGACCAATTGGGGAGACAATCCCAAAAAAAATTTACGCATCCTAGCTCTCATGCTAGCCACCATCTCAGGGGCATACCTTCACAATTAATGGAATCTCAAGGCATACTCCTTAATAGACATCCCACCTTGCCTTAAATTCATAAATTTTTCGACTTACATTTCCCTCAACTCTTGAGGAAAAGAAGCGGTCAAGGAAGGCACTAGAGAAATCTTCCTACTCAGCCAAACTAGCACCCATATCTCTAGACATATCCCACTCTTCGTACCATTGGTACACTATATCTTTCAACTAGTAGGAAGCTAATGCGACACCTTCCACCTCTAACACATGAATAATTTGGAAGATCTTCTTCATCTTATCAATGAAACTTTTAGGATCTTCCTCAATCTTCACACCCGTAAACAACAGAGGGTGCAACTTCATGAATTGGGAAACCCTCGTCGCCTTAGAGAATGAACCCCAGAAGTTGGACAAACTTTATCCACATTATCCCCAGCAGGGACAGAAGTGTTTGCCTGAGTATCAGATCTCTTAAGTGGCATAATCTAAAAGATAGCAAAAGGAAATCAGAGGAATCCAATACCTCAGACTCTATAGCTTAAGATTGAAACATAAGAAAGGAAAATATTCCTAAAATGCCTCATATCCCCTCTTTTATCAGTGTGGCATGCTTCACACCCGTAAAAGAAACTCTACTCGACATGGCATTATGAACACCCAATTGACCATGAACCTAGGCTATGATACCAACTTGACACAACCCAAACTTCGAGCCATGTCATATGAGAACCTCAAGCTCACATGAACCGGAGGTCTCCCCGATAACCCAACTCGAACATCAATAATTATCCACAAGGGTCGAATAGACTCCGACCATAAAATAAGATAGAGGAAATGTAAGATTAACAGTCAATGCTATACAATATCTACCATTTCATTAATAATAACTGAAACGACCTAAAATGTCATCCTGAGACGTCACACGGTGATAAAGGCTACAAGTAGCCCCAAGCTAACCCTTTGAGCCTACTACTAAGCTTAGAACTTACTCTAACGACAAACAGAGCAAAAAAAAAAGGTACTATCATATTATATTTCAACTGAAAAACAAGGAAATACTATCTGAATAGCATAATACTGAAAAGTCTAAAACATCACTGATCGTCTAGTCTGACAAAGCCTCTACTAGTCAAACTAGAGAGCCATTGGGACAGACCCCCAACTGACTTGAACTAATCTAAAGTAATATTCAGAACACTATGAAAGCGGAAAAAGACTATAGATATAGGTCCTCGAACCATGAGGACTCACCAAGGATAAAGATGTAGATGAGATGCTCAGAGATTACTATCGCTGCTGAGATTGAGCACCTGAACCTACATTATAAGACAATGTAGCACACAGACGTATATATGGATCATTACTTTGAGGATGTACTGAGTATATGGGGGTGTATGCAATAATTAGAACAAAAATATGATCAATCTTTATAGAAATCATGGATGTTGTTATAACTGACTCACATAGCTTGAATAACTCTAAAAAAGAAAATTTCATAAATTATGAATAATTGAACACGTAGTATAAATCTCATGAGTCAATATACTTATTTCTGAAATTTGTAGTCTATTCCCTTCTCAAACATATAGACTAAGTGGTAAAGTGCTCACCTTTGTATCTGAAAACTAAGACAGTAACTTTAAAACTGAAATTTCAAGTAAAACAATAGTTGAATAAGTTTGTGAGCCTTTACACTTAGTATCTAAAAATATTTACTGACCAGGATATCTTTCAAATCTTTAGGGAAAATAACTCATCTCAAAGGAACATACTTTACTTCAGGAACTGATTATTTACTTTTACTAGCAGGGAGGTTCTCTTAACCGACATACACCTCCTAAGGAAGAAACCTCACGTTGGAGAGAGGCGTCATACTCTTGCCAGGGAGTATAACCTCAACTTAATGATCACTATCTCGGCCTTGAGCCCATAAATCTTAATCCTACGGTGGCATGTAGTTCTGGGGTATGAAACCGTAGTAACTTACCCAACTCGGTGCTAAATACTACTCCCTTTTTTAACTAGCTATGCTCATCTCATGGAAATTCACATTTAATAATCTCATGGTTTATAATGAAACCAACTACAAAATCTATAATCTCATTTAGTGAAGTGGATTTCAAAGCTACTATGACCATCAAGGTCAAAACTTTCTCAATAATCTCAAAATACTCAAATCATGGGTTCTTATAGAACAAAAGTTCTTAAAATTACAATCTCAAATAGGGCTTAATGACCCATATATCAATCTCACGTTAAGATGTATCAAAATTCATACTCTATATTATAAAGATTCATAAATCATATAGAAATCTAGAAATTTTCAGCAATATGCATTATAATCTTAACATACTCATGTACTTCAATTTCTAAATCATCGAAAACATCATAATCTCAAGAATAATAATATAAGGTATAAACCTGTACTTCAATTCCATAAGAAAACATGTAAAATAATATATCTTTGTAATTAAAGAAATGTTTTGGGTACAATGATGAAAGGATTGTCCTTGTTCAAACCCCGCATACCTTAGATTATGAATTTAGTTGGACAAGCTTGCTTGAGACTCTTTTTCGTACTCTTGAGTGAGGGTTCTTAAAGATTTTGACTTGGAAAACTTTAATCTCAAACCAATTTGTAAAAACTATGGTGAAATCTTAGAGAAGGAATTGGGTATTGCTCTTTAGGGTTAATATTGAGAGAAAACCCTAGTTTTTTTTATTCTTTGGATAAATCTGAAGTTCTATGCTTCGTTTTGATATATCTAGGTGTTAGAAAGGGTGGAAAAAGACCAAAAATCCCTTTTAAAATTGGCTTTAATTTGCTAAATGGGATCTGCGATAACTCATGCGATGGTCCATCACTGACTCGACGGTCCATCGATCTGACCGTTGCGCTTGGGCCAGAATAGGGACTTACTTTCTTAAAAGCAACGTCTTGGGCGACGGTCCGTCGCTAGCTCGAAGGTCCGTCATCCTGATCGTCGCACTTGGCCAGTGAATGAGTTTACTGCCTTGGTTGTGACGGCCGGAGCGATGGTCCATCGCTTGCGCGACGGTCCGTTAGCTGGCCCATCGCTCTTGGGCAGTTTGGACAATTCTCTGTAAAACGTCCATAAATCATTACTCTGATATTGTATTTGGGCAAAATTGGTATCGTTGAAAAGATAATTCAATTTCCCACACAATAAAAAGTCAAAATTAGGAAAACTCTAGATGATTTAAACACTACTCACTTTGGTAGTCATCCCATAATCTTCTAGAGATGAAATTAGGCATACAGAAAGTTTGGGGTATTGCAATATCTCCCCCTTGGGAATATTCATCCTTGAATGTTGCTAACGAAACTGAGATGCTAAAAACTGAAGCTATAACTGGTGTGTGCTACTACAAGCTTGATTAAACTGATTTGCAAATGCATGAGCTATCGTATGAATGACTATATAAAGCTTGAAACATGGAATGAAAAGAGATAAGCCGAGGTAACTTGTTACCTTAAGCTGAATTTTAAACTGTTGTGAAGAGATAAGGGTAGCTGGTTTGCATGTCTGCTTTGGCTTCCTAAGTAGCGCCCTCAATAGAATGGTTCTGCCAAAGAACTTTGACCAAAGGAACCTCTTTGTTCCTTAGTCTACAAATCTGATGGTCTAGAATATCGACCGTAATATCTTCATAAGAAAGACAGGTCTAAATATCTGAGCTCTCCGAAGGGTCTACACCAAACGGAATCACCAATGCTCGTCTTAAGCATGGAGATGTAAAAGATGGGATGAATAGCTGACAGATCTGCGGGCAACTCAACTTCATAAGCTACTTTCCCAACACGACTCAGAACTCTATAAGGGACAATATAATGGGGACTAAGCTTCCCTTTTTTACCAAACCTTTTCACCCCCTTCATAGGTGAAATCGTTAAGTACACCCAATCACCTACCTCAAACTCAAGATCTCTTCTCCTCACATCTGCCTATGACTTCTGAGGACTATGGACTGTCTTCAACCTTTCTCTAATCAACTTAACTTTTTCCATAGCCTCAAACACAGTATCAGGTCCAATCAAAGCAACTTCACCCATTTCAAACCAACCTATGGGTGACCTATATCTCTTCCCGTAAAGAACCTAAAACGGGACCATCTAGATGCTAGAATGATAACTATTATTATACGCAAATTCAATCAATGGAAAATACTCATCCCAACTACCTTTGAAATCAAGAGCAAATGCCCTCTACATATCTTCCAGAGTCTGGATGGTCCTTTTAGCCTGACCATCTATCTGCGGATGAAAAGCCAAACTCAAATGAACTTGGGTACCAAGATCTCTCTAAAAAGAACTCCAAAACTGAGAAGTAAACTAAGTGCCCCTATCCGAGATGATAAATAAGGGAACTCTATGCAACCTGACTAACTCCTGAATATACAACTTAGCATAGTCCTCAGCTGTGTAAGATGTATGCACTGGCAAGAAATGTGTTGACTTAGTCAACCTGTCTACAACAAACCAAATAGAATCATGATGATGATGCGAAAGAGGTAAACCAGTCACAAAATCCATATTCACCACTTCCCACTACCAAATGGGGATACCAAACTCCTTAATTGCACCACCAGGCCTTTGGTGCTCTACCTTAACCTGTTGGAAAGTTGCACACTTTGCCACAAACTCTGCTATATCCTTCTTCATACTATTCCACCAATAGATTTCCCAGAAGTTGCAGTACATCTTGGTAGCACCAGGATGAATAGAATATCGCGCACCATGCATCTCATCCATAATTCTCTACCTCAAATCATCAATTCCAGGAACACATAATCTATCCTGATATCTCAACACACCATGTCCCCCTTGAGAGAAAACCTTCACCTTTTGGTCTTTAACTGACTCCTTCAGTCTGACCAAACTAGCATCCAAGTCTTGCTTCTCCTTCACTTCCGAAACTAAAGAGGATTAGGAGCTACTCTGAACCCAAACATTACCTCCAGCTGAGTCAAGCAACCTAACACCCAATATATCCAAATGATGCACTTCTCGAGCTAACTCTTTCTTATCCTTCTCTACATGAGCCACACTTCATATAGACAACCTACTAAGGGCATCTGTCACTACATTGTCCTTGCCCGGATGATATACATACTCACATCATAATCCTTCAGAAACTCCATCTTCTCTGTCTAAGATTCAACTTCCTCTGAGTAAACATGTACTGCAGGATTTTGTGGTCCATGAACACCATAAAGATAGTGTCTCCAAATTTTCAAGGCAAAAACCACAACAATTACTTCAAGATCATGGGTTATGTAATTCTTTTCTTGTAGCTTCAACTATCTATAGGCATAGGCTATAACCTTACCTCGCTGCATCAACACACAACCCAATCCAACTCTAGAGGCATCATAATACACCACAAAACCATTCATACCATCAGGAAATATCAACACAGGGGCTGAATTGAGTCGAGTTTTAAACTATTGAAAACTTTTCTCATAGGAATCTTACCTAAGGAATTTAAATTTCTTTTAGGTCAATCGGGTCATGGGAGATGCAATAGATGAGAAACCTTCAACAAAATAGCAGTAATAGCTAGCTAGATTGAAAAGACTTCTAATGTCAGACGGAGAGATAGGCCTAGGCTAATTTCTTATGGCTTCTGTCTTTTGTGGATCAACTCTAATGCCTTCGGCTGAAATAATATGACCCAGAAAGGCTACTGACATTAGCCAAAATTCACACTTGTTGAATTTGGTGAAAAACTGATGATCTCTAAGAGCTTGCAAGACAATCCTGAGATGATCTGCATGGTCATTCTTAGTACAGGAGTACACAAGAATATCATCTATGAACACTATGATAAACATATCTAGATACTGTCTGAACACTCGATTCATGAGGTCCATAAAAGTTATTGGAGCATTGGTTAGCCCGAAAGACATGAATAGAAACTCAAAGTAACCATAGCGGGTTTGGAAGACTATCTTTGTAATATCAGACTCCCTTACTTTAGATTGATGATAGCCGGATCTAAGGTCTGTCTTTGAGGAATAACTTGCACCCTGTAACTGATCAAATAGGTCATCAATTCTAGGAACAGGGTACTTATTATTGAGTGTGACCTTATTAAGATGATGATAGTCAATGCATATACGCAAAAAACTATCTTTCTTTTGTATGAACAGGACGGGTGTACCCCAAGGAGAAACACTTGGTCTTATGAAACCTTTATCTAGAAGATCCTTGAGTTGCTCTTTCAACTTCTTAAGCTCTGCGGGTGCCATATAGTATGGAGGAATAGAAATAGGTTGTGTGTTAGGATGAAGGTCAATCCCAAACTCTATCTCTCTATCACGAGGTAACCCTGGGAGATCTTCTGGGAAAACATTCAAAAACTCATTAACTATACTGACTGATTGAATAGTTGGAGCCTCAGACTTAGTGTCTTTAACTCTAACAAGATGGTAGATGCATCCCTTGGAAATTAGCTTTCTGGATTTAAGATAGGATATAAAATGACTCTTGGGAGTTACTGAACTCCCGGACCACTCGAAAACTGGCTCATTTGGGTTAGAACTTAACCACACGGGTACGACAGTCTATAGATGCATAACAGGAATGAAGACAATCTATACCTAGAATAAGATCAAAATCGACCATATCTAACTCTATTAAATCAGTAAATATGACCTTATGAAGAACAGTAATAGGACACTTCTTATACACTTACTTTGCAACGACTGACTCTCCTACTGGAGTGGAAACCAGGATAGGCTCAGGGATTTTTTCGGGACTCATTTCAAAATTCGTAGCAACTAATCGGGTCACATAAGAGAAACTTGACCCAGGGTCTAACAACACATAAACATCAAAGTAAAAAACATGGACCATACCAGGAACAACATCGGGAGAATCCTCCTACTCCTGACAGGATGGTAAGGAATAGAATATACTTTGGCACTGACCCCCAATAGTGCTAGATGAATCTCTCTGAGGAGGGGATGGATGGGCTAAAGGAGACGGTGCACTAGTAGCCTGAGTCTGAGGTCAAACATATTTGTTCCCCATCTTAGCATGCGGACACTCTCTAAGTCTATGGCCCATCTTTCCATAACCAAAACAACCCTTCTGATCGGATAAACACTTACTGGGATAGTCCCTACAACACTTAGTACATATAGGATAACGAGGTTTGTTACTTACACTGTTCTAGGAACTGGACATAGAAGACTTATTCCCTTGCTCTTGCCTATTTCTGGGTGCGGAAGCACTAGATAATGAAGGAGCTGGCATAGAAGAACGATTATAAAATAGGGGCCAATTTCCTTTATGGGATCTAGTCTGGCCATGCTCAAACTGCTCCAATCTAGCCCTCTTATTTCCCCTTACTCTATCTCTCTTCCTTATCTTATCTACCTCAATATGCTGAGCATGCATCATAAGTATGGACAGATGCATATCCCTATTAAGCATAGCAGTCCTATACTATTTCAGTTTCAAACCAGACACACCAGTCACAAACTTACTCATACTAGATTGGATGTAAGCTACCAACTCAGGATCATACTTAGCTAATTGTTTAAACTTGAGGTAATACTCTTTTACTGTCATAGAGCCTTGCCTTAAGTTCATAAACTCCTCTATCTTTGCTTCCCTCGTCTCAAATGGGAAAAACTTGTCTAGGAAAGTATCTTGAAACACCTGCTAAGTCATAAGAGTAGCATTCTCCCCTCTATTCTTCCTCCATGACACAACCTAGTCATAAGCAATATCTTTCAACCTATAAGAGGCCATCTCTACACCCTATTCTTAAGAAATATGCATGAATTAGGTGATCTTCTTCACCTTATTAAGATATGATTGTGGGTCCTTACCTTCCTTCGACCCATAGAACTCTGGCTGATTCATCCTCATGAAATCACAAATCCTGGCTGCAGCTAAATCACCTCCATGTTGGTGCGGAACTGTAGTCTAGTTATTGGCCTGAACATTTGCGGTGACAGTATAGGCTAACGCTTGAAAAGCTACTCGAAACTCAACATGAGACACATTTTCATTCAGAGGATCAACAGGCTGAGGTTTTTATTATTGTTTCTTTGGGCTCGAGAGCACGAATTAATAGCAAAGAGACATAACTATAAGCACGATGGATTATGAAAAAAAGAGATGACTATTTTCCTAAGACGTCCTATAGCCTCTTGCTCATAGATGTGGTGCGCTACGCACCTATGATCAAGACTCTATATAACACAACTTGTCAGACTACCTAGGACTCCTTAAACCTTAGACTCTTATACTAAGTTTGTAACGACCCAAAATCTCATCCCGAGATGTCAAATGGTGATTAAGGCTACAAGTAGCCCCAAGCTAACCCTTTGAGCCTGCTACTAAGTTTAGAACTTACTCTAACAACAAACAGAGCAAAAAAAAGGTACTGTCATATCATATTTCAACTAAAATAATAAAGGAATACTATCTGAATAGTAAAATACTGAAAAGTCTAAAACACCACTAATCGTCTAGTCTGACAAAGCTTCTACTACTCAAACTAGAGAGCCATTGGGACATACCCCCAACTAACTCGAATTGATCTGAAAGTAATACTCAAAACACTATGAAAATAGAAAAAACTGAAGATATAGGTCCTTGAACCATGAGGACTCAGCAAGGATAAAGATGTAGATGAGATTCTAGGAGATCACTATTGTTCCTGAGATTGAGCACCTGAATCTATATTATGAGACAATGTAGCACACAGACGTATATATGGATGAGGACTTTGAGGATGGACTGAGCATATGGGAATGTACGCAATAATTAAAACACCAATATCATCAATCTTTATAGAAATCATGCATGCTATTATAACTGACTCGCATAGCTTGAATTACTCTAAAAATGTAAATCTCATAAATTATGAATAATGGAACACGTAGTATAAATCTCGTGAGTCAATATACTTATTTCTGAAATCTATAATTTATTCCCTTCTCAAACACATAGACTAAGTGGTAAAGTGCTCACCTATGTATCTGAAAACTAAGACTATAACTTTAAAACTGAAATCTCAAGTAAAAAAATAGTTGAATAAGTTTGTGAGCCTTTACACTTAGTATCTAAGAATCTTTACTGAACAGGATATATTTCAAAGCTTTAGGGAAAATAACTCATCTCAAAGGAACATACTTTACTTTAGGAACTGATTATTTACTTTTACTAGCAGGGTGGTTCTCTTAACCGACATACACCATGCGAGCTACATGGAGTCCAATATTTTTTCCTCCAAAGGAAGAAACCTCAGGTTGGGAAGAGGCGCCATACTCTTTCCAGGGGGTATAACCTCAACTTAGTGATCACTATCTCAGCCTCGGGCCCATAAATCTCAATCCTACAGTGGAATGTAGCTCTGGGGTATGAAACCGTAGTAACTTACCTAACTCGGTGCTAAATACTACTTCCTTTTTAATTAGCTACGCTTATCTCATGGAAATCCACATTTAATTATATCATGGTTTATAATGAAACCAACTACAAAATATGTAATCTCATTCAGTGAAGTGAATTTCAATGCTACTATGACCATCAAGGTCAAAACTTTCTCAATAATCTCAAAATGCTCAAATCATGGGTGCTTATAGCACAAAAATTCTTAAAATTACAATCTCAAATAGGGATTAATGACCCATATATCAATCTCACGTTAAGACGTATCAAAATTCATACTTGATATCATAAAGATTCATAAATCATGTAGAAATCTGGAAATTTTTAGCAATATGCTTTATAATCTCAACATACTCATGTACTTCAATTTCTAAATCATTGAAAACATCATAATCTCAAGAATAATAATATAGGGTATAAACCTATACTTCAGTTCCATAAGAAAACATGTAAAATCATATATCTTTGTAATTAAAGACAAGTTTTGTGCACAAGGACGAAAGGATTATCCTTGTTCAAACCCTACATACCTTAGATTATGAATTTAAATGGACAAGCTTGCTTGAGACTCTTTTTCGTACTCTTGAGTGAGGGTTCTTGAATCTTTTAACTTGGGAACCTTAAATCTTAAACCAATTTGTAAAAACTATGGTGAAATCTTGGAGAAGGAACTGGGTCTTGCTCTTCAGAGTTAATCTTTAGAGAAAACCCTAGTTTTTTTATGCTTTGGATAAATCTAAAGTTCTATGATTTAGTTTGATATAACTAGGTGTTAGAAAGGGTGGAAAGAGACCAAAAATCCCTTTAAAATGGCTTTAAATTGTTGAATAGGATCTGCGACGGCTCGTACGACGGTCTGTCACTGACTCGACTATCCGTTGGTCTGACCGTCGCACTTTGGCCAGAATAGGGACTTACTACCTTAATAGCGACAACTTGGGCAATGGTTCGTCGCTAGCTCGATGGTCCATTGGCTGACTATCTCACTTGGACAGTGAATGAGTTTACTGCCTCGATTGCAACGACCGGCGCGATGGTCCGTCATCCTGCCCGTCGCTCCTGGGCAGTTCATACAGTTCTCTGTAAAACGTCCATAACTTTTTACTCCAATATACCCTAGCCCACAGTCATTCACAATGCCTCTATACAAAATAGATATCAATAAAAGTATATGTTGGGACTAGCCCACGACGATAGCCAAACCAAGGCCAAAAGAGACTAAGTCTAATGATAAGAGACTAAGAGATAAATATTTTTCGGAGAAAGAAAGCTCACCACTTTGAGTCAATGCATGATCCTCTTCAGTTACCTAATCACTGCGCAGGAAGAGAACAAGAATATACGGCCTCTACGTAGCGTAAGGACGTAGAATCCGGAGACGGTTAGCGGTTGGAATGCTAGTATGTAACTCAAGGATAAGGATAAAATAGTATATTTGATCAATCAATCGTATGCAATCAAATTTACATATGAATAGGCATATCAAAGACACATATACATATAGTGACACAAAAAGTCAAATCATGGAACAAGTCGTAACATTCATTTATGACACATTCATTCATGAGACAAGGGGTGAAGTACTACCAGCCTTCTACCCTTATATTTTAGATACATAGAATCATTTATGCTATAATAGGCAAGGGGACATGATCCTCGATCCGACACATCTTATATTATAAGTTGACTTGGACCACAAATCAACACACTTTGCATGGTAAGCGGACTTGGACCATGAAACAACATGTCTTATATGTTAAGCAGACTTTGACCAAAAACCAACACGCCTTTTATGGTAAACAGACTTGGACCACGAACCAACACACCCTATATAGAAAGTATACTTGGACCACGAACCAACACACTATATATGGTAAGTAAACATGGACCATAAACCAACATGCCGTATATGCTATGCAAACTTAGACCACGAACTAACACACCTTATATGGTAAGCAGACTTAGACCACAAACCAAAATGCCTTATATAGTAAGAGGACTTAGACCATAAACCAACACATCTTTACACACATACTAGCACCCATTCAATTTGTCATATAGGAACTCAACCCATCTTGAGGCATTCAATCCATCAAGGATACACATTAACACCATAGACTATCACATGATCTCAACCGGCCCCTTTGGTTATTTCTCACATTATAAGGCCCAAGGCCTTAGTTCATAACACAATGCAAGTTTATTCATGGTCATTAAGACTCCTACCAACAATCATTCATACTTATTAATCTTATACACACCTTTTATTCAATAGAGTTTGAGTTCATACTTTAGGGATTATGACCATTTAGTCAACCAATCATCAAGGATGTGTATTTAGTACTAATGTAGCCAACAAGTCCTTTACCAACCATTTACCAAGAATTCACATGCATTCAATTACACACATAAGGGTTTTAACACATTTAACCAAATTCAATACTTTACAAGATCATATGGCCCTCGTGGGGGCCTTCATTGTTTAACCCCTTGCAAAAGGCCAATGCTTTAACTCATTTTATCACACATTTCAAGTTATGGTCATCATGATGCACACAAACTATTCACTTTTCATTAGCAAGCTTACACTACCTTCTTACCATATTTAGGTCCAACACACATATCAAGTTCATTTTCATGCTTAGGGTTTTAACCCCTTATTAGTCATTAACCCAAATATTTCGTCTATTACACCATACATGGCTCACAATACTTTTACAACATCATTTATCAATCAAGCATACTTATTTGGTCTATTTCCCTAACTCAATATACTATCAATATGTAACTAGTCATTACACTTAGATATTTTCATAAACACCTGATCAACATACCTTTAACAAGGTCATTTTCATGGTAGATATTATCCAGATTAGGGTTTTTCAAGACCCTGATGTTAAACAACCTACAACAAGCATCCACATATGCAATCTACCATCAATAACATGTATCAACCCAAGTATAATCAAGAATCATCATTATTCATTGATTGGTATCAAACCCTTTTCATTTGATTCAAATACACCATGTACACTTACTAATCCAAGTGTAAAATACATGGGTTTAGAGTAATTTAAATAGGGGAAGAGATACATGCCTTAAACAACTTGAATTACCAACAATATTGACCTCTCCCTTGACACTAGATGAACACCTCCAAACCCTAGCCTCTAATCTTGCTTCCAAGAGCTTTTAAAGTATTCTGGAATATTTAAGTCTTGCAAATGAAGATATAGGAGGGTACTATGACTTATATAGAGAGAGGGTTTAGGTTTTTAGGCATGGGAAATGATCAAAACTTCCTTGATTAAAATCTGTAAAATCCATACGTGCAAGGGTACTACTCCCCCTTACAGATCACTTGGCAATCGTGACCTAGGGTACGAGTGGTACCCTCACTCATACCCTAGCCTTCTCCTAGGTCAACCACACTATTATGGGTATGAAAGGTACCTTTGAGTATTAACCAAGGTTATGAATCACCCTCCAATAATGAGCTCAACTCGTGAAAAAAATAGTCTACTCTAGATTTAAGTCTTTACTCTATACGGTTGGCTATTATACAACTCGTAAGCTTGGTTATGATAAAGGAATGACCTTGTAATAAGGAGTACAGTATTTTACCTTAATATACTGATTAAGATACGAAAGGGGAGGGCATGGTGGGTATGATTCGTGACCTAGGTTATGACTCAAGTACCCCCAACCGTATCTACTCTAGAGGCATCAAAAGTTGATGTTTTATCAATGGTTCCAAGGTCTAGGTGCTTCAACACTCTTCCACTTTGGATAGGTAAGTAAGGATAAAATTTAACACCTCATCATACACTAATGAAATATTTACAAAAGTACAAAAAAAAACACTACAAGGATGCAACACAACACATATCATGATCACTACCCATCAACCAAAAATTTTACAAGGCCACATTCTTCGGTGTTTGAATAAATTAGTGTATGCAAGCCTTCAAAACCGAGCTTTCACCTCATGAACAAACCCATAACCAACTAAAATATAAAACTATAAAATCTACGCATCAAAATAAAACCAACGATACCTATATTGCCTATTTTTGGGTGGTGGTCAAAATGAACCCCTAAAATGTGTTTCTTAAAAAGAAAAGTGAAACTAAAATTTTAGTCCAGAAATATACTTCCCATGATTTAAGGAACTTATAGAAGAAAATCCAAGTAAAAATGAGTTAGAATTAGGGTTTAAATTTAGAAAATACTAATTTAGTCCTTCCGAGACAAAATCTCAAAATTTCACTTTCAAATTCAAGTTTTACTAGAATTTAGAAGATAATAATCAGAGAATTATAATTGAAATAGGAGTTTTGGGGCTTACCCAAGCTAAAATCGAAAGAAATTACCCAAAAACTCGAAACTCCAAGCTCTAAGTCCCCAAAATGGTGAAAATCGCGAAAATGGGGGATATAATCCACCCAGGTACCGCTTAAGCAAGCACGAGGTCGCTTAAGCAATCACCGGGTCGATTAAGCAAACATCTCTTAAGCAACCAGATGTCTCTTAAGCAATGCCTACCTAGTAACCTAAGCAATCAAGATGTCGCTTCAGCGACATTCACTTAAGCAAGCCTGATGTCGCTTAGGCGACAATTTGGTTGTTAAGCCAATACGCTTAAGCGACCATAATGTCACTTAAGTGGTGCACCAGCTGAAGACTTGGAGAATTTTAAGTCTCCATGGACCCTTCAGGATTCATCCAGAAACTCGAGAATGCAAAAAAACTATGCTACTAGACTAAATACAACTCTCTAAACTCAATGG